>JASSRZ010000032.1:10442811-10457047 GCA_032164315.1 Malacoctenus gilli | reverse complement strand
CTCTCTCTCTCTCTCTCTCTCTCTCTCTCTCTCTCTCTCTCTCTCTCTCTCTCTCTCTCTCCCTCCCTCCCTCCTCCTCCTCCTCTCTCCGGACGCTCTCGCTCCTGTCTCCAGCGAATTCTCGCCCTCTGTCTCGCGATATTTACTTTCTCTCGCTCACTTCAACCTATCGCTTAGCAACAGCTGCACGTGATAACAGCGAACTTCGCCCATTGCTTGTTTGGATGGCTTATCTTTATTAGGCGTGTTGCGATGGCATGATTTGATAACTCGATTCAATTTCAACGCACATTTAAAAATCACGTTTTTGAAGACTGTAGCAAAAAATAAAATATCTGATCTTAGCCTGTATAAACTGATTAAAAGTGCAAACTGAATTATGTTTTTCCGTGTTTTACACACCCTCACAACTTATCTGACGATCTAATTTCTCACTTTTTAGGGTAAAAACCAAATTGTACCTATTATTAGCATAACTTCCAGTGCATTGGTCTAAATGACTTGTTACCTTTCACAGAAAGAGCCCACAATGTGAAACAGTGGAATGCTGAAAAAACAGGCCAGGCAAGCACCACCGAAGAAGAACTGAAAACACAGGAGTCCACGTCTGTTTGTTTGTTTATTTCAACTCGAGCCCTTCTTTCACTCACTCTCACTTTGAAACTCTGCAGGCACCACAGGCTTATGCATGCTAGCAAAAGTAGCAAACATCACATTATGACCAACAAAAATAAGACAAAAAAAACAACAACAAACAAACAAACTCAAAATCGTCAAAGAAGGAGATGTGGTGGCACGCCGCTCATGTCCGAGTGACCGCACAGAGACGCAGCTCTGCCGCGTCATGCCGGGAGACTCTCCGGGTGAAGAGTTTGTGGGGTGGAAGGTGAAGTGGTTTGTGGCAACAGACTGTACAGGCTGTAAACTATGGTGGCAGCAGTCGGGGGAGGGGGCAGCAGGTGGGTGGGGGGTGGGGGGGGCAGTCACCCGGGGCTCTAGCTCTTCCGTAAACTGACGTCGGTGCTGGTGAGGAGGGGCGACAGCGACGTGCTGTCCGACAGGTCGTCCCGCTTCAGGACCAGGAAGGCCTCGCGGCTGATCCCCAGCAGCTCCCGGAGGCCGCTGTTCTCCAGCTGGAGGCGGGGGGGGGAAAAAAGGCGAGCGTTTCGTCCCCGAAAAAACAGGAAGTATGACGTCATCACGAGTTTTATCGTTTCTTCTTTACCTCCAGTTGCTTGATCCTCTCCTCATCTTCGCACGTTCGCCCCTCGTCGACCTCGATCGCCTTCCTCATCACCGACGCCATCTCGTTGATCTTGTCTATGTGCGCTTGCATTTCCTACAGGATGGCCAACAAACACCCGAGTAAGTGGAGGTTTTTTTTTTCCATCTGGTCCTGTTGACTTCTTCATGGGCGGGTCTCACTGACCGTGGTGTGCTGTTCCTTCAGCTGGGTGACGATGGCCGGGTCGTCCCTCTTGCTGGCCATTAGAAGCCTGAACACCTGCTCCCTGTACTTAGTCATGATCAGCTCTAACGCAGACTGGTGCTCCTCCAACGACGTTCGGAGCTCTGCCGAGACAGGTTTGGGTTTCAACAGGAACGGACGTCAGGGACAAAAAGAACACTCGCGAATGGATTCCAGTCGAACGGTCGAGTGGCCCACCTTTGTTTTCCTGCTGCAGCTCTCTGATCTGGCGGTTTTCCTGCTGGATGCCCAGAACCAGGCTGGACCGAGGCCGATGCCGCGCGACCTGGTTTAGCGAATCGATCTCTTCCTGGTACTGCCGGCGAGAAAGCACTCGGTCAACTCATCACGCATAAGTGAAACACTCTGACCCTTCAAATTCTGGCTTCCTGACTTAAATAAGACTCAATGTTCTATATTCACGACCTTCACGTTGTTTTATAAGCGACGCTACCTGTTTCATGGCGTCTACCCGTTTGTTGAGCGACGTCGTCTGCTCGATTAACATCTCGGCCGCGTTGTCGTGGTTACGCAGCCTTTCCACTAGTGACTTGGCATCTGCCAGGACCTTTTCCAGTGTACAGTTCATACCTGGAAAAAAACAACAGTGATTAGAGGATCTATAAAACACGTGAGAAACTTTATTGACACTGACAAACTACAGGAGCAGCTTATCATGGATATGCCATTAACATTTGCTGATATCTGTCATCAAACATAAATAATCAGCAATCAAAAATGAACATTTCTCTAACAAAAATGTAATAATCAAAATAAAGCAGTGATTATGCCCAACTCATTCAAAGGCTGATGTGTCAATTTTGAAAAAAAGAAAAGCTATAATACTTTTCTTTCGATCAAATTCAAATGGAGAACTAAATTAGGTTCCTGGAACCTCTATACATCACTAAGTTTTGACCTCGATGACGAGCAACAGCGCTCCGTGTGTGGATGAGTGTGACGAGACGCGGCTTGTCACAGCATTATCCCGACAAATCCCGCACTTAGCTCGTTATGAAGAGCCTCATAGCGCGCTCGATGACAGCTGTTGTGCCAGCCCGCCCGCCCGGGCTAGCATTACCTTGTTGAAGGCGGTATATTTAGTTACCCGTAAGCCACGTTCACACCAGCTGTAGTAAGCGTGGCGGTCACGCACGCCGACTCTAACATTCATCTGGGTCACTGGACAGAACTGTGTCTGAAGACATTCAGTAACTTCTGTGTTTGCGAATTATTAACAGTAAAGTCCGCCTTGGAAATCAACTTATCTGCTCATATTGGCAGCTCGGTTTGGGCAGCTCAGTGGACAGACATCTAGAGCAGTGTCTACATGTGCAAAGAGAAGTTCATATATCAAATGTGTCTTACCTGGAGAGCTCAACGTGCAAGACATTGAAAATGAGCAATCTTGTTACTTCCTGTTGTTGTTTGGTAGCTAACATTAGCTACAGGCTAATGCGAGTCCCCATCAAGAGGAAACAAGTCGTTTCTGAAGCAGCTCGGTTCCTTGTCAAAACTACAGCGTAAAGTCAACCTGACGAAAAAATGGAGAGAACGGCCGAAACAGTTCCTTCGTAGGCGCTGAAGTCAGTCGTGAGGTGATTAAAGTAGCTGTCAGGTAGCCTCATCGACTGTATGACAGCCAAGACCTCGTCGAGTACCGCGGGACTTCGAACGCTCGCGAGACTGGACACGAGAGTTTAGTCAGAGGCAGAAAACATGGCGGACCGACTGACACAGCTTCAAGACGCTGTGAACTCGGTAAGTAAAATATTGCCTTTTCGATACGTACATTTACAGTAAACGGCGATTAAACAATTTTTCTGAACTATTATCGATAAGATCCATGTTAAAAATGAACTCCAAACGAGAAAGCCGATAATATAAGTGAGGAAACGACGTAACATGACTGTGTAGCTAATCAAACAGTTGCTAACAAATGGGGGACCTGAGTGATTACATTTTGCTGTCAAACCACAAATAGGAGCACATTGCCATGAGCCATTCACCACTTTGACTGTGTTATTATGTGTTTACTTTGTGTTCAGCTCGCCGATCAGTTTTGTAACGCCATCGGCGTCCTGCAGCAATGTGCGCCTCCTGCATCGTTCAGCAACATCCAGACGGCGATCAACAAGGACCAGCCAGCAAACCCCACTGAAGGTTGACGTGTTTTCATTATGAAAATAATCTCTCTCACACACACACACACACACACACACACACACACACACACACACACACACACACACACACACTATTAGTGACACAATCTTCACCCTCTCAGTGGTATTATCCCTTGTTTTTGGTGGAATAGTGAGTCCGAGTTTTGCTGCCATCCCTCTCAATCCTCCCATTCCTCCTCTCCCCCCCCCCAGAGTACGCCCAGCTGTTTGCCGCCCTCATCGCCAGAACGGCCAAGGACGTGGACGTCCTGATCGACTCGCTGCCCAGTGAGGAGTCCACGGCGGCTCTGCAGGTCAGCGCCTCAATCACAGACACTACTCACAGGTTCAGACGTGCGTCTCGGTCCCCCCCCCCCAAGCCTGATCGGAGGGCGACCGGGCACACAGGCTCGCTGTGTGTTTCTGTCGTTGGGGCAGCAGGGGGAGCCACCTGCACATCAATAGGGCATTGAGCTTGGCCTGAGAGATCAAGACTTTGGTTGTATTTATCCTACGTCAGTTGTAAGCCATATTTTGCATTGTAGGATGATGTCCTTTATTATAAGGGAACACAAATACTTTCCTCCCCACGAGTAACATGGTTATAAACAATATCACGAATCACATGGCTTGTTTCTGGCTTGGAGTTGTTTACATTTTTGGCGATTAGAAAAGAGGCGGTGTGGACAGACAGGATACGAGGAGAGAAAACAAAAGGGGAAGGGTTAGAGAAGGGGTAGAGAATCAAACCAGGGACCCGTCCCCTCTGGCATTTGCGCACACGTTACCGCTCAGATATCAGGTCGCCTCCATATGGAGTAACTGCTAGGCAAGCGAGGTAAATCGAGCGAGGAGTGCACGTTGAATCTGACCAGCTCTGACCCCCTCTTCAGGCGGCCAGCCTGAGGCAGCTGGAGGAGGAGAACCACGACGCCGCTGCCCGCCTGGAGGAGGTGGTCTACCGCGGGGACATGCTGCTGGAGAAGATCCAGAGCGCGCTGGCCGACATTGCCCAGTCGCAGCTGCGCACCCGCAACGGGGCGCCCAGCCAGCCGTCGCCCGCCGAGTCCTGACCTCCGGGGCGCGCGATTTCTGGACACTTCTCATTCTCGGCCCACTTTCGCAGTTTCTTCTTTGGACGTCAAGTGGGGAAAAAAAACCTCGAAACTGTCAGACTCGACACAACCAAAACAACGACTGTGTGTCATTTGAAGACACCAAAAGGGGGACGTCCTCTCGTGCACACCTCCATCTAAGAGGAGATCAGGTTCTTTTCCTGCTACAGAAACGTGAGGGAGACATTTCTGTCTCATCCTAAAACGCCTGCTTTGTCATTTTCTTGTAAATTTTGTGTACAGTTTGTGTTGTCAGTTTTTGTATATATTTATGAACGAAAAGATCTCATCTCAGTGTTGTCTTGTCTCTGTTCTAGTTAAAAAAAAACACACATTTCAGCTGAATGTGTCTCCGCAAGTAACGACTCTCCTTTTCGATTTCACAATAAAATTTTATAAAAACACTTTTTGACTCTTTTTTCAGCTTTATAAAGTGTCAGCTTCATCTCTAAAATGTCCCGTTTTTTCGAGAAACTAAACAGTTTTTTTGTGTATGATACAGTGTCCCATAGGATTGGTCCAAAATGCGTCCGTCCAGCGGGTCTATCCATGGAGGAACTGTGCAGGTCTTGGCCCGGGCCAGAGAGTTTATAGCCCAAAGCTAAATATAGGCGCTGTGTCACAGCTCAGCGGGCCCCCGTTGATGTGAGAAATATAAAAACAGCCTTGTCCGCTGGGCACCACACCCAGACGTGTGAGCAGGGTACACCCCCTCGCCGCGCGCGCGCTGACATCATGGCTGCAACAGTGAAAAGCACTCAGCCCCGTCCAAATAAGGAGATTTACAACGGAAACCCTCGGCGGTCCCGTTTCAGGTGTCTCGGTTGAGTTGAAGCGAACAAAAACAATTTGTGTTGAGTGTAAGATGGTTGTGTGTCAGTTGCTGGACTGCGTGCACCTGCTTGTTGGAAGGGTCCCTTCTGGATAATGGAGTCTATCCAGGAAATAAATGATTCCAGTTAACGACTCAATTTCCTTTTATTTTTATGTGCTGCTTGTACGTGTGAACATTGTCTACAGTGTGCAGTTTGAATGAATGAATACTTTGTGTGTTCGTGGGTGGAACAGCAGATGTCTTCCAGGTAGGACCTGAAAGAGGGCTTTCTGTCCGTTGGCCTCTTATCACATTTTATGGTCTTTAATCTGGTTTACTGTCAACGGCAACGGCTGTCCAATAAAGTGTCCGTGTAGTGTAAACTTTTCCCTCCGTGTTGATTTAGGAGATATATTTTATCACAGTTTTAGATCCAACGTGACCTTTTATTGACCTTAGATCTTCTCTTCTCCACAAGACAGCCACTATTTTTGTGCGGAAACTATTTGTTATGTAGCAAAAATGTCAGTCACATATTTCTAATAGTTTCAAAAGGTTTGCACAAAGCACGACCACTTAGATCGTATGATAGGGTTAACAACCACTGTAGGTACAGTGTCTGTTTTACAGCCGCAATCCCTCGCTAGCCAGCTGAACCTGCGTCCTGGACCGCAAACCTTGCGGATCTCCTCATTGGCTAAGCACAGCTGTCAGTCTGTGACACTTCTCGTGTGTGATTAGCTACCGACAAACTCGGCCCTCCTTTTCTCAACGGTGATTGGCCCGGGCTAACGTCGCTCGCGCGCGACGTCGCTCGGGCTCAGCCACAACGTCTGATGAGCCCGACGGTGTCAGGAAGCAGCGGTGCTTATTTGTTATTTTGGAGCGGTTGAAAAAAAGAAAAAAAAACGGGAAGGAACGCTGGGATTTTACTGGAGGTCCGGGGGACACAAATGAAGACGGGGGGCCATTCCCTCGCCATTTCGGACGAGGCCGCGTCCACCTTCGGGGGACTTGGGTTATGATTTGGCGCTGATATCGAGTGATGTTTACGGCGCAGGGTGGTCGGTTCCTCTGAAGAGGGGGGGTCGCCGCTAACTGGAGCTCGGAGCCTTCGGCTGCCTGAATAGCGGGCACGGACGAGCCCGTTGGGGTTTTCTTCTCTTTGGTCGGCGGCTGGCGGCGAGCCAAATCATCGACTCTGGAGCAGGACACGGAGGTAAGGTGAAACACGAGCCGGCCGTGAACGCCGCTTATTTCTGGGCTTGCCTGCGTTGTCTGCCTTCTAATCTTCCAGCCGGGTTGAGGGAGGGGGGGATGTAGCAGGTAGCTAGCCCCCCTCTCGCTGCTCACGCGGCGTCAGACCGGCCCGAATAACTCCGAAATAGCCGAGTATCATTCAGAGTCATGTGGACGTGCTGCACCCCCCACCCCCCTCTCTCGTGGCTCCCAGACGAGGGGGCGTCAGGTGGGGCTGAGATGCGATAGGCTTGTCAAACCCTTGTTTAGCTCAGGGCAGGTGCGCAACTCGTTCAAGGCAGGTACACGGCAACAAGACAACAAACATGCACACAGCAACACACACTATCAACTTTGTTATCTCGAAAGAAAGTCGAAAGTTGACCCACAAATTTGCTATTACTTGGCATGTATTCCATTACTTAATGTAGCCTTCCAAATTTCATCATTGTGACTTATTTGCTGGAGTCAGAATAAAAAACAACAGTATTTATCTCTAATGAACCAGCAACCATCTAATTGTTTCTTCACTGAAAAGGATGACAACCTAAATACAGGATAAATGTACTTTGAGGTTCTGTTTATACTTGTTTAAAGTTGTCCCGTTTAACAAACTGCAGCATTCACTGGTAAAACTGAACAAAGGGAACCTTTTGCTGTTGAGTGTGGTCCATGGTGTGTGTGTTTATGGTGGGCAGACAGGACAGGTTTTCCCCTTTAACCCCTCCCTCTCCTCTGACTCCCACTTTTTTGGAGTCTAGGAATAAACCTGGCCCCGCCGGGGGCTTTTTTCGCCGCGTCGCGCACGCACGTGTGCCCGGCCCATTGCTCGGGCCTGGCGTCATGACTGCGCTCTTTCATTCGGGACGGAAGGGGTTTCCTGTGTCCTCATTTACAGTTGCACGAAGGGTGGAGTGCGTGCCGGTGAGGGACTCGCTCAAGAATGTCACGCCGGGCTGGGAGAATTCGCCTACTCTGGGACACCTTGTCTCCTTTTCTGTCCCGTGTCCACACGCTGCTTTTGACTCCCGCCATCGACTCGTCCTCTCGGGTGGAGGAGAGACATCGGATCCGCCCAAAACTGCCTCTTTGTCGTGGTTCCTACCACACTTTGTGTCAGTTTCACCTCGGCTGAACTGTTCCTTTCTCACAGTTCCAGCCAGAAGCCTGCGTGCTTCAGCTCCCTAAACCCCCCCCCCCTTTGGTTTTTATACTCCCTTCCTTATAAGAGCCCATGCGGCGCGGCCGTGTTTGTTTTACCCGGCCGGGTGGATCTGGTTATCTTCAGGCCCGACTTTACCCTCCCCCCCAGCACTTGGTGATGCTGGGACGTGTTCAGGGCCAGGTTTCTAGCGCGTGTCGATAGAAATTGGGTTTCACAGTCTGGAAGAAAAGTGGGGGGGTGGGGGGGGCAGTTTTTTTGGGGGGGAAACTTGCCCCGATCCCGTCAGAAAAAGCCCGGACGGACTTGGCGAACAAAAATATCGTAACTACCTACGAGAAAGTGCACTTAAGGAATCGATAGCCAATTAGTCCGAGCTAAATTTAGTGCTCCACTCTGCTCTCAGACCCCCCCCCCCTCCCTTTCTGACTGGGAATAGAAGTAACTGACCGGTGTGTTTTTAACACCATCAGACTGCTTTTTTTTTAACGTCGTAGATCAGCAGGTACCCTGACCGGTGCGTGGCGTCTGCGTGTTGGTTCAGTTCCTCCTCTTCTGCTCTCAGGGGCCTAAAGTAGCAGGTTTTTACCTCGCCATCAAGCGCCCAGATCAGCGTCGCCGCCGCGAGTTCTGTGAGCCGGGAACCTTGTCGCGAGTTTTGTTTCAAAGTCAGAAAAAAAAAAAAAAGATCCACAGACTCCAAATGTTGGTTTCTGTGACCTCCTGTGACCTCATCAGGTCAGGCGACGGCCCTGAACCGTCGCACTCGGGCTGCCCGGGCACGCTGATGCGCATCGCCACAAAAATGCGACCGGACATGCGACGCACTCGCGTTCCTCCCGCCCCTCGCTCGGCGGCAGCCCGCGGTGTTGTCGCCCTCCCCTTTCTCAGAATGCAGGCGTCAGGAAGCGTCTTGTTGTTGCGGGATTGTCGGAGGGCCGAAACGGGAAGAAGGGGCCCCGGGCGAGCAGACGAAACAAGGGCCCGTATCTCTGGCCTGCAGTGCCGTTTTATCTCTTTGTCAGCTAATCAAGCCCATTCATACCTTTCTGATGGCGCGCCGCCAAAGTGCTTTGATGAAAACACTCGTTCGTTGCCTTTGTTTTTGCGTTTCATGTCGTTTTGCACAATCAGTTGCATTCCAAACAAGGATGTCTTACATAACGTGTTAACTTTTTACCTGACGACAAGCTTTCCTTTCGTTTAGGAGCAACAGAACGCAATTAAACTGCGAGAACGCGAACAATTTACCAGACTTGTGCTCGTTTCAAATCGTTAGCTTTAACTGATCTCTTGTTCGAGCGCGGCGCTGCCACCTGCTGTTTGGTTTTGGCTCTTCCGAGATGCGACGACGCCTACCAGAATGGCGAGATTCCTGGCGTTCACGAGGGACAAAAGCGGCGTAAACATTCCGCTCTCTCAGGCCGCACTCGCCTCACCTCGGGATCAAATCGCTCCCCTCCAGGGTCCGCCTGCCGGCTTTCGCTTCGGACGGCAGAAACGCCGGGGGACGCGGGCCAAGAGTGGCGAGGGGAGGAGGAGGGGGGGGGATGGGTTCCTGGAATGAAACCCGCAGAGCCTCAGAGATCGGAGTCGGTGCGGCGAGGCCACAGTCCGGCGTTCCGGGTCTAATCCCCCTCCTTCCCTCCCTGTCGGCCCGCAGGATAGCATGGCCATGACGGGAGGGACCGCGGCCGCCCTTCCCATGAGCAACCACACCCGCGAGCGGGTGACCGTGGCCAAGCTGACGCTGGAGAACTTCTACAGCACGCTGCTCACCCAGCACGAGGAGCGCGAGATGAGGTAAGAAAAAAGAAAGGATCGAGACCCCCCCCCCCTGCTTTAGCCCTCCGGTAACTGGAGTCCCCCTCCAGTTACCGCACAGAGTTCATGTTGTCTGTGACCTCGGCCTAACTTACCGCCTGCATGTAAACGTAGAAGTTGTTTAAAGCATCGAGTGTCGCCCCGGGTGACCCGGCAGGTAGCAGGTAACAAAGACGCTGCGCGGCAGGCGTGAAGGCGACACGGGCCCGTCCCTTCTCGCGTTACCCGAGAGCCGCTCTCCGGTCCGGGTGACCACGGCTCGCCGGCCGCCATCAAAGAGCGCGGGATTCGATCTCGAGGCCTCCCCTCGCGAAGTTCACGTTGTCGTGTCCCCCCCCCACCCCCCCCCCCGCAGGCAGAAGAAGCTGGAGAAGGCCATGGAGGAGGAAGGCCTGCCGGACGAGGAGGTACGCCTCCGCCCGCTCTCGCCTTGACCCCCTCCCCCCCGTCTAGGCCTGACCCCGACCCCCCTCACCCTCCTCGCTTTCTTTTTTGCAGAAGGTGATGCGGCGCTCTCAGCACGCGCGCAAGGAGACGGAGTTCCTGCGGCTGAAGAGGACGCGGCTCGGCCTGGACGACTTCGAGTCCCTGAAGGTCATCGGACGCGGCGCCTTCGGAGAGGTACTTTTAACGTAGTACTCTGCTTTTTTTAAGCTTTGATATTAAAGTACTGCGAATACATCAACTCCCTGTCATTCCTCTCGTCTCCACCAGGTGCGTTTGGTACAGAAGAAGGACACGGGACACATCTACGCCATGAAGATTTTGCGGAAGGCGGACATGCTGGAGAAAGAACAGGTGAGGGGTGCCTGTCCCCCCCCCCCCGGTGTCCCGACTGCTGACCCCGTGGCGTGAAAACGTGCTCTCCTCCCACCGCCAGGTCGCTCACATCCGGGCGGAGCGGGACATCCTGGTGGAGGCGGACGGCGCCTGGGTGGTCAAGATGTTCTACAGCTTCCAGGACAAGAGGAACCTCTACCTCATCATGGAGTTCCTGCCCGGAGGTCCGCCCCGACGCTCCTCTCGACGTCAGCAGACCCCCCCCCCTCCCCCCGCGGGTCCGTCTCCTAAACTTCCGCCTCTCGTTTCCCAGGCGACATGATGACGCTGCTGATGAAGAAGGACACGCTGTCCGAAGAGGCCACGCAGTTCTACATCGCCGAGACGGTCCTGGCCATCGACTCCATCCACCAGCTGGGCTTCATCCACCGGGACATCAAGCCCGACAACCTGCTGCTGGACTCCAGAGTGAGCGGCGCCGCAGCGCGACGGCCGCGCCGCTCGGCCCGGCGGGGCACGTCCCTGACCGCGTCTTCTCTCTGCCCCGACAGGGACACGTGAAGCTGTCGGACTTCGGCTTGTGCACGGGACTGAAGAAGGCGCACCGCACCGAGTTCTACAGGAACCTGACGCACAACCCGCCCAGCGATTTCTGTGAGTCGCAGAGCCGTTCGAAACTTGCATCCATCCAAAAAAACCTCCAATTTTGCTTCGAAATGAACGTGTTTTTTTCTTTCTTTCTTTACTCCTCCTCTCGCAGCCTTTCAAAACATGAACTCCAAGAGGAAAGCAGAGACCTGGAAGAAGAACCGGAGGCAGCTGGTACGGCTTTAGCGTGTTCGCGCGGCTGCTGAGTGGAAAGGAGGGGGGAGTGGGCGGAGCCTATTGATGAACAAACGAGACGACGCGAGTCTCTTCCCTTTCAGGCGTACTCCACGGTGGGCACGCCGGACTACATCGCCCCCGAGGTCTTCATGCAGACGGGCTACAACAAGCTGTGCGACTGGTGGTCTCTGGGCGTCATCATGTACGAGATGCTGATCGGTAAGCGTGGACGGGGCGGAGGCACAGAGGGGGGCTGCGGTTGTCGTTGTTGTGTGTTTGTTTGTTCAGCAGCGGTTGTTGTTGTTGTCGTCGTCAGGCTACCCCCCGTTCTGCTCGGAGACGCCGCAGGAGACGTACAGGAAGGTGATGAACTGGAAGGAGACGCTCGTCTTCCCGCCGGAAGTCCCCATCTCAGAGAGGGCCAAAGACTTGATACTGAGGTAGGGGGCTGGGGGGGGGGGATCGCCAATGTTAATGGGACTGATGTGCTGTGATACAATGTGGAAGCAGAAATTCTCTGCAAGTTGCCTGCTGTGAGTTCTACTGGCACTCTTTAAGATTACAAAGGTTCACTTGCGCCCCCTGCTGCCCATGTGCTTTAATGACACATAAGGGAGGCATCAGCTCCCCCAGTTTAAACTGTCACTGCACCGACAAAACTTTAGTTTATGATTATGATTTTCTGATGAGATTATTATCTGTTAGTTAATAGAAATGAAAGGGTTTTGTTTTAGATTGTTGCATTTCCCGGTGGCTGTTGCAGGTATTGCACAGATGCCGAGAACAGGGTGGGAGCCGTGAGCGTGGACGAGATCAAGAGTCACGCCTTCTTCGAGTCGGTGGACTGGGAGCACATCAGGTACCGCGCGTCGGAGACGAGAAGCGACGAGTCGAGCGGAACTTCAGACAGAGCGTCGTCATCACCACCTCCTCCTCTTCTTCTTCTTCTTCTTCTCCTCCCGTCTCGCTACAGGGAACGTCCGGCCGCCATCTCCATCGAGATCAAGAGCATCGACGACACGTCGAACTTCGACGACTTCCCCGAGTCGGACATCCTTCAGCCAGGTGGGTCTGGTGACCCTCTCCATAAGCCGAGTGCTTCATTCGTAGCAGAAGGCTGTCCTGTCGATGGTCTGTGGCGCCCTCCTGTGGCTCCTTAAGGTAAATCTGGGGGTTTTTTTCTCTCCTAACAGCCAACTCGACGGAGCCCGACTTCAAATCCAAGGACTGGGTGTTCCTCAACTACACGTACAAGCGCTTCGAGGGTCTCACCCAGCGGGGCACCATCCCCACCTACATGAAGGCGGGCAAGGCCTGACCCCGCCCCCCGGCGGGGAGGCGCCGTGGTGGAAGACGGAAACAAACAAACAAACAAACAAAAAAAAAGACACTAGATGTTTACGGACACAGGGTCGGGCCCCCGGGGCCCCCGCTGGTGCTGAAGGCCGCGGCGCCGGCCTCTCAGTCTAAATTTAAAACCCTCATCACTCGTTATTTAGGGCCCCGCTCAGCCGCCGTCGCCGCAGCAACGCCAAGAGCTGGGAGACGAAGGAGCGTTACCGCATTACCTCGGTCGTTTATATATAAATATATATGTCGTATACACGCGTGCCGTCTTCTCACCATAGCTCTCAGGCCCGGCTCACTAACTAGGACGCTAGATCCGCATTACCTGCATGTCGGGCGGCGTCCCGCTCCTGGGTGACTTCGACTTACTGCCTCCAGGTGGCGATCTTGGGGGGGTGGGGGGTGGGAGGGGACGAGACCCGGAGTCCTCGCCTCTCGTTTTTCTACACTGGTGGTTAATTTAGCTCGGATGCTGACTGAGTTTCTGCTCTAAACACTGTAGTTACACTGCTGCTGACTGACGTATGGGGGGGGGGGTCAGTTCTCAATCTGGAGTTATAATTGAAGTAAACATAAATAGACGCGGCGACTTCTAGAAACTTCTTTAGTTCTGTTGTGTTGAAGCTTATAAAGCGCCTGTTTGTTTGTTTTTTTTAACATTAAATGCTGCTTTAAACGACACGGCGACAAACGGATCCGAACGCCGTCCGAAACGCCGAAATCGTGGCGGCAACGTCGGACCCGCTGCGAGGTCACTCCCCCCCCCCCACTCCCCCCTCCCGTCAGCACGACCGCTCCGCCGGCTCGTTCGGTTCAGAACAGCGTTTCTTTCCCGCGACCGCGGCGCTCCTCCGACACGCAGGGCGCGCAAAAAAGTGCCTTTCTTTATTCGAACGGCCCGACGTTCAGCCCGGTTTCAGGGGAGGTGATTCGGCGGGCGGGACTGAAGAGACGGAGGAAGGGAAAGTCGGTGTCGCGAGTGTAGTGAGGAAAGAAAGCCGCGTGTCTGGGTCATCGGAGGTCATGACGGCAGTTAGGGGCTGTTTAGTGAGGGGAAAAAAGGTCGAGTTTGGAGGGAAAAGTGCTGTCTTGGATCGAAAGGTTGCCAGTTATGAGGAGCAGCGCAGAAAGAACCCGCCAGGAGCACCGTCGCTGCATTTTCAGACGTGCAAAGTCAAGTTTTTATCTGGTCTGAATCTCCGGGATCCCGCTACCGACGCCGCAGCGGCTTCTGCGCTCCGCTTTGCGATGGACGCGCGCGGCGTGAAGCGCGACCGCCCCCCTCGGGACGTTGACTTCCCCTTTAAAGACCGAAGCTGGAGCCCGACCGTCGCGCTTCACCTCGCGTCACCTCCCGGCTCACACCTGCTCCCTTTCTCAATAACAGTTTCGCGAAGCGATAACGGCAATAAAACAGTGAAGGAAACAAAGGATGTTCGGGGGAGGGTGGAGGTGGGGGTGGTGGGCGGGGGGGGGGGGGCGTGTGGTTGTCGGGGC
>JASSRZ010000032.1:10379264-10392253 GCA_032164315.1 Malacoctenus gilli | reverse complement strand
ACACACACACACACACTCACGTGCGCGCTCGCACTGTTTCGGCCCAGTCGGAATGGCGGCGGCCTACACGACGATGTGCAGCGTGATGGGGCAGTGGTCGCTGCCCATGGCCTTGTTGCGGATCTTGCTGTCGCACAGGCCCGGCGCCAGCGAGGCCGACAGCACGAAGTAGTCGAGCCTCCAGCCCACGTTCTTGGCGCGCGAGTTCATCATGTAGGTCCAGAAGGAGTAGGCGTTGGCCTGCTCGGGGTAGAGCTCGCGGAAGCTGTCCACGAAGCCGGCCTCCAGCAGCTTGGTGAAGCCCTCGCGCTCCTCGGCCGTGAAGCCGGCGTTCTTCTTGTTGCCCTTGGGGTTCTTGAGGTCGATCTCCTGGTGCGCCACGTTGAGGTCGCCGCACAGCACCAGGGGCTTCTGCATGTCCAGCTCGCTCAGGTACGAGCGGAAGTCCTCGTCCCAGGTCTTGCGGTAGTCGAGGCGCACCAGGCCCCGGCCCGAGTTGGGCACGTAGGCGGTGACCAGGTAGAAGGTGGGGAACTCGGCCGTGATGACGCGGCCCTCCTTGTCGTGCTCCTCTTTGCCTGCGGAGGGGGTTGCGTTCGAGAGACGGGAGAAGGTTCAGAGACGTTTTTAAACCACCCCGGTTCGATTTCAACGCGCCTTTTCCGACACTCACCGATGCCGTAGGTGACCTTGATGGGCTCGGTCTTGCAGAGCATGGCCACGCCGCTGTAGCCCTCCTTGTCGTCGGAGCCCGCCCAGTACTTGTGAGGGTACTCGGGCATGGAGGTGATGTCGGCCGGCAGGGACTTCTCGGCGCACTTGGTCTCCTGCAGGCACAGGACGTCCGGGGCCTCCTCGCGCACCCACTGTGCCGGGGGAAGAAGACACGGCGGGTTGAGACTCGGAAGCGACGTTTCGTTCAAAGTCCTCGAGCGGGGAAAAAAAGACGCACGTCCAGGCCGTTCTTTTTCACCCAGGCCCTCAGCCCGTCCACGTTCCAGGAGGTGATCTTCATGTTGGCGTCGCGCCCGTCCTTGCTGGCCATCTTGTCGGGGGGGTCCTCGTACAGCACGGGCGCTTCGGGCTCCTTGGCCTTCTTCGCTTTTTTCGCCGACGCTGCGAGGCGACAGGTCACAACGGGGTCACGCCACGTTCGCCGCCGTACGAGTCGACGCGTGCACATGCGTGCGTGCGTTCGTTACCGGAGCCAGAGTCGTTCTCCCCCTCCGCAGCCGCCGCCGCCTCCTCGGCCTTCTTGCCCCTCTTCATGCTGGAACCTGCTCTCACGGCAAACACACTTCGCAGACACACAACACGCACACACAACAGCACCCGCGCCGCTGGAGAAACAGAAGAGGAGTGTGTTCATTGAAAGGACGTCACCATCCCGCTGCTACACAGACAGTATGTGATACTTTGAATGTGAGATCTTAGTTCGATACAATCTTATCAATGTATTTGACACTTTAAATCACGTGATTCAGTCCAGTCAGTGTGTCAAGTTTGGCAAGTTGATCAGCAGCAGATAAATGTTTAAAATAGTAAAAGCAGAAGTTGAAAACACTCATGTCGGCTTAAATTAAGAAACTTTAAAAGACTTATTAACGACAGATTTCGAATAAAAATATATTTAAGAATAGTTTTGATTGTTGGCTGATGTGATGGAAAAAATAAATGGCCTTACTGCAAACCGAGCGCTAATTTCCCAAACGAATTAGTGTAATCATTCCAGCTAAGTAGCATTGTAAGTACATGCTACTTGCAACCAGTGATCAGGCCTATTATATCCTCTGCAGGTATGAAATGATTCCAAAAAAAAACCCAAAAATCGTTCTGAAGTCTTGAAAGCTCGGTTATCTTTTAATTTATACATTATCCATTCTTGGGACTCGTATTAAATGCAGACTGCCGGCGGTAAGTCGTCGCAACTGAGCAAAACGGGCTCGGAAGACGGAAACTGGACAGCCCGAGATGCTAATTCGCGTTTAAACAATAAGTTTAGCTGCTAGCAGCCAGTGCTAACGCGAGCTTCCCCTCCGTGACAAAGAGCGGCGGCGGCAGCAAGGCGGCCTGCTCCGGCAATGAATGAATTCGCAGGCAGCCGAGCTCCGCGAACTTCCGAGCCATTAGCACATGCAAATGAGTGACCCCCACTATTTCTTCCGACCCGTTTCCCCAATTAAAAACACATGCAAATAAGCGTACTTGCACTTTCGCAGTGAGATGCAAAGCCAGGCGAGCGTCGCTTCCCAGGCACTCCTCCCAAGCACACTCAACACACACACAAAACACTAGAGCAAAGATTTCTGACCACGTGTTTACGCTACGATGCAACTGTCCGAACAACTGCCTGAAAATCACGGAAACAAATCACTTTTTAAAACTCCTTTCCAACGCTAAATGTATACTATTTTATCATTAACAACCAACGTTCATGCAAATATTTGTAGTTTCATGAAACATTGCCAGAGTAAAAATATTGTTTTTTTGTTCCGGCATTCTAGAAGTCTGCTATTGTTTGGGTCCTGTCCGGTGTGTCATGGAGTCGTGGTGTGCCAGGAGTTAGCCGCAGCCTCACGCTTCCTGACGCCGAAAGCAAAGCGACGCTTCTCTGAATCGATGTAAAGCACGGGGGAGACTTTAATGGCATGTTGCAACATAAAAAGTACATTTTATAGTAATTAATGCGTTGTGCTGTATCAGCCAGCGCAGCTAGCTAAACCAGACGCTAAAAATAACAGTAAACAGTCAATGCGTTTCATGTTCAGTCTCTGCTTCGGGTTTACCATTTTAATACAAACGTTTCTGTTGTTTGCGTGTGTATTTAATTTTATTTTGAATGCGCTTTTCGAACACGGTCCACTCCAACACACCTGAATCTAATCATGTCGTTACCGTCAATGTCCGCGTGAAGCCGCGTAATTACGCACTCAGCAGACAGGTGTGTCAGGGAGGGCGGAAGTTTAACAGCACGCAGTTGGGAGTGAATGGACTTTAATGGGTTCCAACTTTTAGCAAGAAAAATACATCACAGCAGCCAGAACATGATGTAAAACTGTAACTGAGAGCATCCACTGTTCCTCAGCTGCCATGACTGTGGTCATCGGGTTCGAGGGCAGCGCCAATAAGATCGGGATCGGCATCATCAGAGATGGAGAAGTGCTCTCCAATCCCAGACGGACCTTCATCACTCCCCCCGGTCAAGGTAAGGCTAGAGTGCGTCCACGTTCAAGCCTCGCCCCCCCTCCCCTTTAACATCCCTCTGTTTTACATGTCAGGCTTCATGCCCAGCGAGACGGCCAGGCACCACCGTGCGGTCATCCTGACCGTCCTGAAAGAGGCCCTGGAAGAGGCGGGCCTCGAGCCGGCTGACATCGACTGTGTGGCCTACACCAAAGGTACAATCAGAGGCGTCACACGTGTTTGTTCCTTGAGTCGTTTCTCTTCCTGACGTTGCTCGTCTTCGTCAGGTCCGGGCATGGGCGCCCCCCTGGTCACCGTGGCTCTGGTGGCCAGGACAGTGGCCCAGCTTTGGGGCAAGCCCCTGCTCGGCGTCAACCACTGCATCGGCCACATCGAGATGGGCCGACTCATCACGAAGGCCCACAACCCGACCGTGCTGTATGTCAGCGGGGGCAACACGCAGGTGGGGTTTGCCGATCCTCTGATCCGCTCTCTGGCCACTTTTTGGGGCTGAAGTTTCCTGACTGTTGCCTGTTCCCCATACAGGTGATCGCATACTCAGAGCGGCGGTACAGGATATTTGGAGAGACCATCGACATCGCCGTTGGGAACTGTTTGGACCGCTTTGCCAGAGTCATTAAGGTGGGTGTTCATGTCCTTTTCTTCCCCTTCCTATGTGATAAATGCACTCTAATGTGGAACTGTTGGTCCACTCAGATCTCGAACGACCCCAGTCCAGGCTACAACATCGAGCAGATGGCTAAAAAGTGAGCGTGTCCCCTGATGTAGCTTCAGCTGCTGGTTCGGATTGACCTGTTTAAATGTTGCCCTTTTTGTCCACATGCTGTCAGGGGGACTCAGTTTGTGGAGCTGCCGTACACCGTCAAAGGAATGGACGTGTCGTTCTCCGGGATTCTGTCCTACATCGAGGTGAGGGGGGGGTCACATGACGTGAATTGTTGGTGGGATTTCTGACACCTGATGATCTGTTAAGAGCTTTGTGTTTTGTTCCCCTCATAGGAAGCTGCTAACAAGATGCTGAGCTCCAGTCAGTGTACAGCAGAAGATCTGTGCTTCTCACTTCAGGTGTGTGAATTAGCAGTTTGCTGACACGTTTTATGGCAATGTGGAGTTAACATAATGATCTGTATGACAGGTGTAGTGTTAGTTTTAACCCAGTTGGACGAAAGGAAGCAGATAGGACACATTCACTTCAACTGAAGAGATTCATTTGTTTCAAGTTATTCAGGCAGCAGTTTATTCAGAATTCACATTCAAAACAGGCTTAAGTGATTTCTGAGCTATTGCCTCCCACTCTTCCTGTTCGCAGGAGACGGTGTTCGCCATGCTGGTGGAGATCACAGAGAGGGCCATGGCTCACTGCGGCTCGCAGGAGGTCCTAATCGTCGGGGGTGTTGGATGCAAGTACAACCTCGTGTCGCATTTTGTGAACCAGGCTTTAGCTGTAAACATGTATTTTGAGCCACTTTCCTCTGTATTGGTGTCATAAGGTTACTATGCAGTGGCAGTTTTAGCCAATCAGCTGTTTGTTTATTAAGTTCTGATTTTTTTTTTTAGCACAGACCCAACCCTGTTAAGCCCAGTATGGACTTTGGCCTGTACCTTTTACCTTGCCTGTGGCTTCCTTCACGTTTGGTTGTAGGTAACCTCCGGCTGCAGGAGATGATGGGGGTGATGTGTAAGGAGAGAGGGGCCAAGCTGTTTGCCACAGACGAAAGGTAAGCCATTCAGTGCAACACCCTGACTTTCACTTTCACACAGCAGGCTACAGGGCAGCGCTCCCTTTGTGTCCCCCACAGGTTCTGCATCGACAACGGGGCGATGATCGCTCAGGCCGGCTGGGAGATGTTTCGGTCGGGTCAGGTGACCGAGCTGGAGGACTCGTGGATCACACAAAGGTTGGACTTCGACGCACTTACCTGAAGCTGGAGGGCAATCCTTCCTCTGTGATGTAACGCAAACATTTTGTGTACAGGTACAGAACAGACGAAGTGGAGGTGACGTGGAGAGACTGACAGCACAGTGCTTCCGTTTGTTGGATCTTCAAGTTTATTTTTTTTTATTAACCAATACTGCTCTTACTGTTCTCCTCCTCCGCCACCTCTCCAGTGTAATTTCATTTATTCAATAAATTCTTTTTAAAAATCAACATACTGAACAACGTGACATCCCTTCTGGATCAATGAGCAACATTCACCCGAGCAGGGAGCAAATAAAAAGAAAGGAACGCAGCATTAAGATCTGACATGGGAAAGGGTGAACTCTACTGTGCCTTTGACTACACCCTCCTGTAAACTGGAGACACAGATACAGAAGTCCTCTGCATACAACAACCATAAAACTCAAGCAGGTACACGACATTCTTCGGGGTTCTAATCAAAAAAGGGGCCAAAACAAATCAATCGCTCTGCTGGGGGGTGAGGGGGGGGGACTGGTCACAACAGGGTTTCTCTTGAACAAAGTGCTTGATTGACCACTCGCTTTACAGAGGACAGTTTGATAAAACCGCAGGTCTCAAAAAAAAAAAAAAAAAAAAGGGGGGGGGCACGCAAACGACGGCTCCTCGCAGATTGCTTCCAAACACAAGAAACGGCTTCGTACGGACGAGCTAAAACGGGTAATGGTTGACGATGAAGAAGACAGGTCTGATTATTTAAGGCAGGCTTTCATAAGGCGTTAAAAAAGTCCATTGCTGTAAGATCTCAAAGGAGTTAGTCCAAAGTGTCTCAGTGTGGCTTTGCGTGAAGACATCATCCTGAGTGCAGTGTGTGTGTCTGTGTGTGTGAAAAGGACTCAAAAATGTGTCCATCCTTATGTGTTTACATGTGCATGTAGGTGTGTGTATATGTGTGTGCGTCTGCTTTGGGTTTGTCATACTGCTAGGCTGGCTGCTCCTGGGAATCCTTGAACCAGACGACTCTTTTTGAATCTGCAAAGAAAGAGATCACACGATAGAAATAAGGGACATTTTAAAGTCAAAGGGATTTTGTACTATCAGTAGCAAAGCATGGCTCATTTCATCCATTTATAAGAGCCGTTTAACTCGGATTAATGTATAATTTCGCATTCAGTCTGCATACAATTAGGTTCCAAGTCTCAGTAAATGAGGTGTAAGTGATGCAGTGCAGGAATAACTCACCTCTTTTCTGTCGGTTACAGATTGCATTCCATTCTGTGGGAAAAAAAACAAGTAAAATTACACACCGACTCAAGTTCTGAGATGAAAATTTATTAAAACGCAAAGCAAACAACCAGTCCTCCTCTCTCATGCTCTTTGACTTACCTCGACTGTGATAATTCAAAGCCTCCACTAGATGGCGACAGCTTAGTAGCAGCTTTCCGTTGCTCTCCTCCACCTCTGCACGCGTGATTGGGGGGATGGAGGTAGCGGCGGGAACAGGCATGTCCTCGGGGGCCTGGACTGTGAGGGCTGTGTCGATCGGTAGGTCTGCTGGGTGTTTAGCGTCCGTGGGCAGGAGGGCGGCGGGGTGGGGGCCGGAGCCCTCCGAGGGCGGCCTGGCCTCGCTGATGAAACTGAGACCCCACTGGTTCTGTAGCAGCATGCCGATGGCGGGGCGGTCCTCCTCCAGCGCGCCGCCTGCCGCCCCCGCCTTCACCTTGGAGGCGTAGCTGACGGCAGGCTGCAGTTTGGCGGGGCTGTCCTGCACCGGGAAGGCAGGCGGGGGCTTGAGCAGCGACAGACTGTCCTCCACCCACCGCTCCTTGGGGCTGGCCTTCTGAGGCCGCTCGCTCACCCGGCCGACTCCCTTCTGGCTGTCCCTGCGCAGGCTGCGGCCTTTGTGCTGGTGGCCCTTGCGCTCCTTCTCCCTGCGGAAGCCCAAGGCGTGCGCGTGGCCCACGGGGTCGCCCTCGGGCGAGAGCTGTCGCGGCGGCTGCTGCTCGCTCCCGGGGACGCAGCCTCCGCCTCCGCCGCCGCAGTTACCGGACCCGGGCGACAGACGACGGTTGCGGATGTGGGGCGCCGAGTTGGCGGCGGACACGAGAACGGCTGGATCACAGAGGCTGTCTGGCTCACACACAGTGTTGCTGGATTCCCATGTACCTGGGAGACAAAAGTGGACGCGGTCAGAGATTCTTGTCCATACATTCCGTCTCAAGTAGGACATACCCAGCTATGACCCCCCCCATTAAACAAACGCAGTCCTCTCTGGGTGTTAACGGGCGTTTCACACAACAAGATGCATCACTTGCCGCTGCCTTCTGGGGGATTTTAGCACTTGGCCATTCCATGAAAACAAACATGGTGGCGAGGTGACACATTTTGATGCGACGTCCCCGTGGCAGTTCCGACTCAATGGCAGCACCCTGAACTGCTGACTACATGCCAAGTTATGCAGGAGAGAACATGATGACGCCCCCCCCCCATCTCAAAAACAGCCTATGAGAGAACTGGCGCCGCTATCGATCACTCTAAACGTGTGGCTCATTTTCACTCAATCTCGGAAAAAGTTAACCGAATAAAACATGTGAAACTCTGCTTATATAGTGAAGTAATAAAAACAACCCGGACGTGTTTGTTGTAAACAATGCGCAACAAATCCTTCACACGACAACAACCAATGTCATGAAGACAAAACAAGCGCTACAAGGAAATGCTGTGTTCAATCTATACCGAGGAATCGGTCTCCTGACACCATCAGATCGCATTATTGGAAACACCTTATCGCAGCACTTCCGGACGGAACTCCATAAATCTCACCGTCCTCACCCCGAGGTTTCACAACGAGCCGTGTCACGTTGTCCCACTTGCTGGCTCATCATGAGAAGGGGGGGGGGGATGACTGGTTATCCGAGGACTGACGGGAAGGAGCACTTATTTTGGTTCGCAGGGAACCATTTTGAATTCGCCTGAAACCGAGCGCCACCCAGACCCCCACTTGTCGGTTCACTGTGCCCGGGAATAAAAACACTCGAAACACACTTGTTCCAATAAAAAGAAGGGGGGAGGCTAAGATGTTGATTTTGAGGGCCGTGTTCGGATTAAACGCGGTTGTTGTGCCGAGAACACTGCCAGCGAGCAGCTGGCCTGCGGAGCGCGGTCGCTTCAGCGCCACATTTTTAAAACAACTTCAGCAGAGCAGCTCGACAACGCGGCAAAAACAAGTCGGATGCTGATTGAGCGAAAGCCCACGACGGCCCGCCGATACAAACAGCTGTCTGGCTGACGGAGGGACTCGATTGCCTTCTGATTACACTACGCCATGGTCCGTGGGTGCTGCTAACAACAGTCAAAGCTACAGGCGAGCACCGGTGTTAGCAGAGTAATTAGCAGCGTCATGGCGTGCGGAGTCAAACTCGACGGTCTCGGTCGCTGAAGCGAGCGATACGGGCGGCACGAGTGCACGAGGGCTCAAAAACAAGTACTGTCGTCGAAAACGACTGGGTTCATTTCTCAGACCACGCCAAGAACGGCGCTAGCTGGCGTGCTAGCCGACGCGAAAGTTTCGTAACGCTCCATTCAAAGCGGCGAGCAGGCTGTGGTCGGTGCCGCTAGCGGCATGCTAACGCGGCGGCGAGACCACCGAATAAACCCCGCGGGAGGCGACGGAATGTCGGCGGAAACACCGCGAGCGCACCGAAACTCACCTGTTTTGATATGCATGTCTTTCCGCGGAGCGTGTCGGTGGGAAAAGACCGTTGAGTAACTTTTGTTTACAGCGTTGGGATAATGACGGATCTGCTGGGGAGTCTGCGGCCACCACCCGGAAGCGACACGGCAATGTGGGTGGGACAGGAAGTCCCCGCAGATAAGGAGTCCGGCGGGAAACCGGGTGGGCATGTTCGAAATTCAAACGAGACGAGCGAGACCCATGCGGCGAGCACGTGGCAACGGAGCCGAGCTGAACCTCAGGGCTTTAATCCAAACGCTCCTCTTTCCAGATCGGACCAAAAGAAAATATGTCTTAAAGGAAAACAAATAAACATTTTAAGGAGTGTTTCTGTTTGTGAATAAAGGTGTCAGAGCCTGACTTGGATGTGGCTTCAGGAACGTCAGAGCGCCTTTTCAGTCAAGTGACGCATGACTCGAGTTGCGTTTCCCCGGAGCGGCGTCCCAGAGAGGCTCTTCTCGTTTTTCCAGAATTGCGGAAAGAGGCTGATCAGAAGGGGAAAAAAAAGCGGATTGGTCGCATTGCGAGTCGCAGGTTACGCTGGTTTGAAGTCACAATGCAGCTGGACCCTTTCATAGAGCGTGTGAATGTAGCATGGCATGAATAACCAAAATAAGAGCGTTGTTTGGTGGATTTAGGATACTTTAAACTAAATTAAAGAACATACAGAGCTCCTTTAAATCCTCTTAGACATCGACATGAACAAAAGGCTATGCAGTTCACTAATGTAAACTAATATAGACCCTAATGTAAACCTTCAGGGTTCAACCATCAGGTCACTTAAGATTATTTCCTACATGACACATCAGCACAGCTTCATTATGTAATAAAACACTCAACTGATTAAAAAGGTGTTGGTCTTTAATAGCAACAATCTGATTGAACGTACTCGAAGCTCAGAACGCATCACAGACTCGGTGTCTCCAGCGCGACAGTCTTGTCCACGTGAGTGCGCGCGTGTCTCTTCAGCCGCGTGGACGTGCTGAAGGCTTTCTTGCAGAGCGGGCAGCGGTGCGGCTTCTCCCCGGTGTGCGTGCGCACGTGCGTGTTGAGGTCCGAGGAGCACCGGAACCTCCTCTCGCAGTAGGAGCACGGGTAGGGTTTCTCCCCCGTGTGCGTGCGGCGGTGCAGCAGGAGCTCCCCGGACGTGAGGAAGGTCTTCCCGCACTGCGCGCACCGGTGCGGCCTCTCGCCGGTGTGGGTCAGGTTGTGGCGCGCCAGCGACGTGGACTTGGCGAAGCGCTTCCCGCAGCGGCCGCACGCGAACGGCCGCTCGCCCGTGTGGCTGTTGAGGTGCTCGCCCTGAGCCCGCTTGGTCTTGAAGCTCTTGGGGCACTGCGGGCAGCCGAAGGGCCGCGCGGCGCTGTGGCTGCGCTGGTGCCGGGCCAGCTCGCCGCGCGTCAGGAAGCTCTTCCCGCAGGCGGCGCAGCCGTACGGCCGCTCGCCCGTGTGCGTCCGCTCGTGGCGCGCCAGGCTGGCCAGCTGCGCGAAGCCCTTCTCGCAGCGCGAGCACCGGTACGGCCGCTGGCCGCCGTGGGTCAGCAGGTGCCGGTTGAGGATCTGGAGCTGCCCGAAGCTCCGGCCGCACTCGGCGCAGGGGAACGGCCGCTCGCCGCCGTGCGTCTGCCGGTGCTTGTTCAGGAGCCACACGTGCGTGAAGCGCTTGCCGCACTCGCACGCGAAGGGCCGCTCGCCCGTGTGCTTCATCTGGTGCCGCTTGAGGTCCGACGCCCGGCCGTAGGTCTTCTCGCACTGCGGGCACTTGTACTGCCGCCGCGCCGCGTGCCTCCGCCGGTGCCGCAGCCGCTCCAGGATGCTGCCGAAGCTCTCCTCGCACTTCTGGCACTTGTACCGCGTGCCCGCCTGCTCTGGTGGCTCCTCAGCCTCCGCCGCCGCCGCCGCCGCCACCACCACCTCGGTGGTCAGGTCCAGCGGCGGGTGGCGGGCCTGGCCGCAGGCGCTCCGCTGGAAATGCAGCTTGAGCAGGCCCATCTGGGTGAAGCGCTTGCCGCACTGCGAGCAGAGGAAAGGCCGCTCGCCCGTGTGCACGCGCCGGTGCCGCGTCAGGTCCCAGGAGTTCTTGAAGCCCTTCCCGCACTCGCCGCAGGCGTACGGCCGCTCGCCCGTGTGCGTGCGCCGGTGGCGGGTCACGTCCGAGGCGCGCGCGAACGTCTTGCCGCAGTCCCGGCACGCGTGCGGGTCGGGCCGCTCGTGGATGGGGAAGGGCTGCGGGAACTGGGCCCGACATGGTTTCCTCGCCGGGGCGCCGGCCGCCTCCGCGGCCCCCTGGAGCCCGGCCTGCTCCTCCGGGTGGCTGCGCTCGATGTGCTGCTGCAGGTAAGACTCCTGGACGTGGAAGAAGGGACACTCGGGACAGGCGAAGACCTGGGTGGACACCTCCACGGCGCTCCCTGCACGAAAGCATAGACGGCTTCGTTTCCCCCCCCCCACTTTCACGCCATTGGCTGCTTGGTGGGCGTGTGCGCACCTCACCTTGCGTGCCCAGGTGCTCCAGGCACTTGTGGTGCTGGAGCAGCGCCTTCAGGTCGTCCGGGTTCGAGAGCGCCTGCGAGCAGTCCTTCAGCACGGAGGGGGCCGAGGTCAGCCAGGACACCGTCTGTGGACCACAGAGGGGGGGTGGGGTGGGATGTCCAGGGGGCAGCTGCCGCGTCGTTGTCGTTTGTGACCCGAGCGTCCCGGATGCGCGCCGTTTACCTGGCCGAGGTCGGGCACCGGCAGGAGGCGCTCCAGCTTGGAGAGGAACTCCCACACGAGGAGCTGCACGTCGGCGTCGTAGCTCGGACCATACTCGGTCGGGAACACCTCCTGGAGGCGGAAGGGGGGGGGGGGGGGCAGGAGTAAGAGTCATTGTTTCCAGAGGGAAAAGGTTCCCAGGGCGGAGACGCTCCACCCGCCTGGTAGAAGTGCTGCCTCTCCGCGGGGTCCTTCAGCAACGTCTGCGCGAGCTCCACAAATATGGCCTCCTCCGCATCCACCTCTGCATCGCCGCTCTGGAAGGAGAAGTCACAGAGACAGGATGTGTCATGAGCACCGGCAGGGGGGCGGGGATTCACTGACATGATGTCACTCCCCCCCCCCGCCACTCACCCCCGAGTATCCCGAAGGCCGAATTCGCTCCAAGTGAGGCTGCACACACGGAGCATTTGCCGTCTCCTGGTTCCTGCACAGCTCCAGGATCACCTGGGGTGGGGTGGGGGGGCAGGAAAGGCAGGTGGGGGTCAGGAGGAGGTGGGGTGGGGGGGGGGCGGCGACCAGACGCCCAGCTCACCCCCCCCCCCGCTCACCTTCGCCCGCAGCCGCAGCAGCAGCTTGCCCCGCTGCTTGGCGCTGAGCAGGTCGGGGACGGCGGCCGTGACCAGCGTCACGAACTCGGCCAGCTTCTCGTAGTCCGGCACGTCCCGGCGCTGAGCCACCTGCCACATGGCGGCGGCGAGCAGGCGCAGCGGGGGGAGCAACAGCCTCAGGGAGGACAGTGGCAGGAATATGTCTTTGGGGGTGGGGTGGGGGGGGGGGACACGCAAAGTGACTTTAAAGAAAAGAACATGCAGGAACTGAGGAGAAAAAGTGGTCTTGAGCGTTTGAATTCTGATTGGTTCAAACTCTTTCCGAAGCCCCGCCCATTTTCATCATTAAAGTAACGTGATTCCAGCTGGTGAGACTGATTACAAGTTTTGGTCTTTCTTCACGGAGGTCCGTGTTGCGTTTGGAAGTGTAAAAAGTAAATAAAGTGTACTTGTAAAAATATTGTCTGAGTTTTAACTTTACAGTAGACTTACTGAGATAATTTCAAAACGATAACAAAACAACTAACTAGATCAGCGTTGCATCGGCGTAGTAAAGCTGGCTGCTGCAGCATTGATGCTGGGTACAAAACAAACAAATGCTGGTTTCGAACAGGTCCAACTGGCAACGACAAGCTTAATTTGAGCGTGCGTGCTGTTGCGTGTTGCTCGCCCCGACCACACTGACCTGTGCTCTGCCGCGGACACGCGCTTTCCATCACTGCACCCGAAGGGAGACACCAAACAAACCTGCGGCGGGTAGCAAACATTAGCCGTTAGCTCGCTGGGCGGCGGAGTCGAGGCAAGCTTCCGGGCTTCAAAATAAAAGCATGGACGCGCACCCAAGAAAATC
>JASSRZ010000032.1:10293481-10304071 GCA_032164315.1 Malacoctenus gilli | reverse complement strand
ACCGGGCGCCGTTTTTTCACGGTCGCAGGGAGGCCTCCCCCCCCCCCCCCCCCCGACGGCAGGGATCGACGGCCGACGGACGGGGATCGGCGATCCGGCGATCCGGCGCGCGAGGGCGATCGCTTCAAAGGCTCCGGGGCCGCGGGTCTCGGCGCCTTCCGTCCGCCGCGCCGCTGACAGACGAGCGGCGGTGCGTTTGGCCTGCATTAAACAGACACGACATGACAAGGAGAGCACAACCAACACACACACACACACACACACACACACACACTTTATTTTCCAATGGGATACCGGCTCTGTGCGAGACATAAAAGGGAGTGAAAGTTTTATACGGAAAGGCTGCATCTGGTTCAGTTTAGAGCGTCGAGGAGATGTGCTGGAGTCGGAGGGGGGGCACGTTGCGGTGTCATGGCGAACCGGAACTTTTTAACACAGCGGCGTCCAATAAAAAGAGCGGGTGGGGGTGGGGGGGGGGGGGGGTTGGAAAAGCAAACACAGACCTTGTCTCTCGAATGTGGGCTCGCCACAAAAATCACAACATCTCAAAAGGTACTTCCAGACCTCCAACAGTCCACATGTATGCGTTTTTATGGCGTAGTTTCAGGCTGAACTCTGACTCGTACAAATGTCGGATCGCGGTAGGTTAAGAACACTCCTCGTCGGAAAACCGCTCCGTAGCAGCCCGATCGCGTTACGCCCCTGCGACTTCCTCCTCCACCCGCTTTCGCTTTGCCCCCCGCCCCCCCCTCCCGTGTTCCCGACCGCCGAGTGCCTGAGCTCCCGTCGGCTCAGAATAGCGCCCGGCACGGCGAGACGCGCTCCGGCGGCTATCGGCCGCGGGCCGCGTCGGACGACGCGGGGGACGCGCGGCGGCGGGGTCCAACTCTGAACGCCGGCGGCTGTCCGCCCCGCTCGAACCCGAGCGCCGTTTCGGCGGCCGGGCCGGCTTTTCCGGGACGAACCCGGGAACCGTCTGGAAAGCCGGGGGGGGGGGGTGCCGAGTTGAAACGGCCTTGCGCCGGAACCCCAGAGAGATCTTATGAAAATCTCTCACTCCCCCCCCCCCACTACCTGTTTTTCATTGCTTTCTGGAGATAGTCATCTTACACCGCGCAGTAATTGCCCGCCGGGAATCGGGGCGTCTCGGCTACCTGCAGGTAAAGGGGGGGAGTGGGGGGGGGGGCGCTGAAAGTTCCTCGTTTAACAGCGGGCCGAGCGTTTTCCAAAGTCAACACGGGCTCCGGCGGCTCTCAGGTCAGCTTACAATCCGCGATGAAGCAAGTCGGGCAGGTCAGCGCCGCGATGTTTGGCCGCGGCGGGCCCGCCCGCTGCTTCCCTAAAAATAGTCCGACGCGGGGTGAGGAGTGTGGGGGGGGGACGGCGAGAGCGGAAGAGCGGAAGACGGAAACCGATGGCGAAAGCAGATTCGGTGGCCAGAGAGAGCTGCTCGTCGCTCCTACGTCCTCCGTTGTTGACGTGTGCGTGTGGCAGGGGACGTTTTCGTCCCCCTCTGCTGGAAAGCGCACACAAGCTGCAACCGTCACGTAAAAACGCAACTGCACCAATCGTCGGTCATTTAACCGACAACTTTTTTTTTTCGCGATTAGTTATCGATCCAGCGCCCGGCCGTATCCCTCCGCTCTGCGGCCGTGGCGTGCCGGCGCTCAGTGGGCCGGTTGCCGTTGGAAACAAAACAAGCGGAGCAGCGTTCTCAATCAGCAGGAATAACAGATGGTTTCAGGCTCATGGAATCAATAAGAGCCATGTGTTTATTATCTGTTCCAGGCAACAACGGGTGGACGGTTGGGCAACCTCCGCTGGATCTCCGCGCGCGCGAAGGGGAAAACCGCCCCGGGGGGGGGGCCGCGTCGTGACGTCAGCCCCGATGGGGGCGCGCTGAAGCTGTGAAAACAAACACCCCGGGGTGCCGCAGATAAGAGGGGGTCAAACACCTTCCACACCCGCCTCCACCCGCCCTCCGCCCTGCCGCGCGCACACAAACACAAGTGCGCAACGCGGAACGCTAAACGCGGCGCCCGCTCCGGGGAGGGCGCGCAGATAGTCACGGACCCCCGGGGGCCCCTGTCAGCGCTCTGAATGCTATCAGTCAGCCGCACATCAGACAACGCGGGAAAGGAAAAACAAACACCCGCTCGTGCTGGCACTCTCACACACAAACACACACACACACACACACACACACACACAGAAGTGGCTGAGCATATGCAGGCACGCAGAGCGCCTCGCTGAACACAGGCATGTGCCATTAACATACATCAAGCTGCAGTCCAGAGGACGTAAACATACATGCGCTTTTAATCTCCCCCCCCTGCTCCGGGACCCTCGCGCGGATTCCTGCCCCTCACTCAACCTTTGGCTTTTCTTCGGTCCACCACCCACGCAAAAAAAAAACACACGCACGCGTAGGCATTCCATCACAAACACCAAAGCATTATGGGAAAGAAAAACAAACGTGGACTAACTTTCAATCGTTTTCCTCGATGTGGAGATTTCGCGGAAGAGTGAAAGGAAGCGACTGAGATTGGTGCCACATGCGCTGGTGAATGAGTGAAGGTTATGTTTAAGTGGACATCGCGCGGATGCGACAACAAGCGAGTGGGGAGGAGCGGAGTGCCGGCGGCGAGACGCCGCCAGGGCCTTTGCTGGGCTCGCTCCCCTCGAGTGCCCTCATTCCGTAAGGGGGTTCGCGGCAGGGGTGGCCGGAATCCGGAAAAACGCCCCCGTCCGGGGACCGTATTAACCAACCAAGACGTCGCGAAAGCCAGCTCCAGGAATTCAAAAGCAATTAAGGGCTTCCCGAAATTCCTCCCCGGGCCGCCGCCGCGCAGCCTCCGTAGCAGCTGGTGGGCAAACAGCTGCTCGCTCCGAAAATGAATCAAAGGTGGCACGCGAGCGGGGGCCTCGGGCGGCCGGATTTCCCTGCGCTCGCTTCGCTCCGCCGACCCGTTCCTGCTCTTCCTGTTTCTCCGCTCCTCCCTCCCTCCCTCCTTCCCTCTCTGCACGTCCAGACCCACCGCTGCGTTCCTTTTTCACTCCTCCAAAGTGACACTTTGTACTCCGAGACGGTCACTCCGTCACCAGTTAACTCGCTCAAACACGGTCGCCGCGCATCTGGTCGCACTTGGGCGCGCGCCGCTTGCCATCACGCCGCCGCGACCCGACGGTGACTGTTCATCTTGAACCGGCAAACCTGTTTGGAACGGAGCCCGCCTTCACATAAATGGGAGCCGCGGTCGGCTCTCCTTTGGACGTGCTGCTCCGCGTTTCGCACGTAAACACGCAGCCTTGCAGGTCAGAATCGGGGGGGTATGGGGGTGGGGGGTGGGGGGCAGATTTATGGTGGAAGCCTTCGGGGACGTCATGAGAGTCCCTCGCAACCGGTTTTTAATCTTCATCACGTCGCGGCGTCGGAGGAGGAGCGCGAGAAAAAGCAAACGAATCCCATCGTTCCCGCCCGGTGACACGGAAGGAAGAGCGAGGGGCGGACAGAGCGGCGGCGATACATCACTTTAATGCAGCGTCTCCCACACACGGGGTGGGGGGGGGGGTGGGGGGGGATGCCGGTGATGCCTCGTAACTGTTAGGATGGGAAGCCCGTACTGTATGTAACGGGGGGGGGAAGAGTTCCCGAGCGCTGCACCACTCTCGGCGCAATCGTGAGCTGTCCTCGCCTTCGCCGTCGACAAATTGCAAAAGCCAGCAACTTTTTTTTCGGTTCCCCCCCGCGGCCGCCTCCGTCCCGCCGCATTCCTCCGCTCCGCGATTGGTCGGGATAATCCCCGCGCGCTCGGCCCATCTCACGATTCCCGCTCTTACGAAAGACCCGTGTCCTCGGAGCGTCTCCGTCTCGCAGCTGGAGTTGATCAAACGCAGGGAAAGGAGTCTTCCTTCAGAAAAGGAAGGAATGGGGGGGGGGCGGGGGGATACAAAAATAAAAACAGGCACGAGCAGCGGCCCTTTTGGGAACGACAAAAAGCTGCGATGTCCAACAGGTGGCGCTGTCGAACGCTGAGAACGAAAACTCTCGAAGGGAATCGGCGAAACCGCTCGGTGTCAACGGGAAACCACGGCAACCGCGGGAGGCTCCGGCGGATGGCGATCACCGAAACCCCACGCAGACAACACGGCACCGTTCCTCATATCTCGGGTGCCGCGCCTGGCCGAACTCAACGGCAGACGAATGCCGCGTTCCCTTTCCCGCGGCGGGGGGAATCAGGGACTTCGCACGACGTGTCGAGGAACACAGGCGTTCAATGAGAGGACGGTGCTGCAGGAGGACACCACAAGTGTCTTCACTTGTGTCTCGCGAGTGACGAATAAAGCCGAGGCTTCCCCATCTGCTCCAGTGCTCGTCTCCAAACGAAACCAGACGACCGCGCCGCGACCGAAGCGTCCCGCTGCTCCGAAGTCTCGCTGGAATTTCTGATTCAGACCCCGTTGGCTTCCCGGGTTGCGGAGCCACCTGGAAAAAACATTTCCCCGCCGGCGTCTTGGGCTCTTCCGGAGTGCCGGCGTCGCCTGAAAAAAACCTGGACGAGGCCGCGCCGCCGACTGGCGACAAAGGTTCGTTTTTTTTTTTTGCGCTCGATGAGATCGAAAGGTTCGAGGGTGTGGCGTCACGTCCTTTTTCTGGACTCCTCCTGTGGGAGGAGCTTGTCTCTCTCTGGACGGACTCACCTAAACTTCACGTTGACTTCACAGGTCAAAGGTCACCGAGACCGCCCGTTTCCCCCTCGCGATGTGCGATATCGTCCGAGCGGCCTGAGGGGGGGGGATTCGCTCGGCTTCCACTGCGGTGACGACCCCCCCCCGTGGCCTCGCGGAGCGGGCCGCCTCGTGTAGGTGGCGGAGTCGACATCGCATCGGGAGGGAAGAGAAGTTCTACTTTCGGATTTATTTTGGCATCTTTGAAAAAAAGTTTACAAGCTGAGAAAGAGGAACGGTTATGCAGCGGGGTGGAAACGGAGCTGTTTGACAGGTCGTAGTAAGACTCACTCACCCCCCCCGCCTCCTGTTTACACCTGGTTGTTACGCCAGACTTCCAGCCGTCACGTAACAGCACGCAGCGGCACATAAAACCTATTTTATCCCCCCCCCCCTCAGGTTTCCACGCAGCTAAACCAATTCAAAAAGCCGACGCTGACACGTTGGGTTTTTTTTTGCGCCGCGAGACTTCCTGAGCGAAGGAGACGGGACGAGGACAAAAAAAAAACTCAGAGCCAAGGTCACGGTTTCTCGCGCTCTGCGGGGGGACAAGCGGCAGGGGAGGGGGGGCGGGGGGGGGGTGTGCTGGAGCCGCCTCGGGGAGGCGGTTTCCACGGCGGCCTCTCTCAGCACGACGCGCATCCCTTCCTGAAGTTTCATCGAAGGACTTTGAGGAGCGAAAAAGCCCGCGAGGAGATTTCAGAACCAGGAGTTCGGGAATAGGTGGGAGGGCCTCGATGTGGGGGGGTGGGGGGGCGGGATTTGAGAGGGCTGTCAATTATCTTGGGGTGGAAACGACACAAAAAAAAAGCCGTTTTGAGGCCCGACAAACAGCCTTCCAGAGACCAAACTCCCTCCTTCGACGACGCCAACAAAGGGACACCCAGCCGTCTGTCGTCACCACAGTCGACACCTGTGCACTACCGGTGAACACAGCACGTCTGAGCCCCTCTTAGCTCTCACCAAACAACAGACAAGAGCTCCGAATCCCCCCCCCGAGTAACTACCTTAAGCCTCATTACTCATAACCGCGTGCTGCGGCGCACACGGCTCTTAACCTTCCTCCCCGGGGTTGTAAATAGAGGAGGAGGGGGGGTGGGGGGGGCTTGTTGTTTGCACATCTGATAAACACATACCGGTGTCATCGTCGGCTGGCCCGCGGTGGCTCTCCCGCTCGCCCTCATTAGCACCGGGGGCGCTCGTATAACGGCTGCCTTTTTTTTTGTTTTTTTAATGTCGTCTGAGAGCGCCGGCTGATTAAAAGAAGAGGGCGAGGGGAAAAAAAGAAAAGACGGCCGTCGGCCGCCTCCAGCCGCACCCCTGGAAGCTGGCGCGCTGTCAGCGCGGGCCCCAGATGTGAGCGTGACACAGTTCGCGGGCCCACCTATAGGCTCCCGCGGTGAAATGCGTCTGCCAACGTTAAAAGACGGACGAAGAAAGAGAAAAAAAGTGGTCCGTGCCAGCCGACGTGCGCGGTGCACCGTCTCATTATGTCTCGACGCCCATTCCGCAGCACGAGCTCGTTAAATACGCCTCTGAACGCAGCCCGTGGCTTTGTACCGTACGCGCCCCCCCCCCCCCCCGCCCCGTCTTGTGAACGACACAACAAGCCGTTGCGCAAGTTTCGCCGGCAGCCGGCGGGCGTCTCTCTGCAGCGCCGTTGTGATTTACGACGCGCTGAAGTGGGGAGGAAGAGAGCGAGGGCAGTCATCTAATTGGCGCAACCCCGACCGAACACCCCCCCCCGCCACTCCCCCTTTCAGGTCGCACGCAGCCGGTACCTATAACCGCACGTGACAAGACGGGAGTTCCTCGGCGCTGACGCGAGCGCGGCCGCTGTACGTCCTGTCAACGGGCGTCTGGCGGGAGCAGCCGCCGGGGCCTCGCGCTCTGGGACCGGTGCAGCTCCGTCCGACCGCGCGAGCCGGAGCAGCTCGAGGAGGGCGACGGCATGGATCGCCAGACGCGCACTTTGCTGATGGATCTGAAACGGCCTGTCAAAAGCCCCGTTTGTCAAGATATGTGTCTGGGTATCGGCTGGAGTCGGCCATTTCCGCATTGACATACGGCGTCTGTGACTTTAAGTCTCTGCTCTTCCTCCCTACTGCTTATCCGTCGCCCCCCCCTGCTGTCTCCATCAGTCAGTCAGATGCTCCCACAACCTTTGCGATCATGAATCGAGGAAGAGAGTGTGTGTCCGAATCTGAAAACAGGGAACTGAAGCAGTTTTTTTCGTTGGCAGGACCGCAGGTCCGCACCAAAAAGGTTGAATCTGGAAGACGGATCTATTCTCGGAGTTTCTTTCGGCCCCCCCCCCCCTTTGTTTAGAACCGGGTCTCTTGTCTCTCCGTAAACCGTATAAAACGTCATTTTCAGTCCTTTAAAGTGTCTTTGGGAGCGGGAAACGATAAAACGAGAGAGGGGGGGGGGGGGGGTGACGGGGAGGCGAGCGTCGCGAGTGGCGATAAGGACCAAATAAAGCCGCGACGGAGGGTCTGGACGGAGCGCCGGCTCGGCTGTGCATAGGAGCGTTGGAGGTGGTGGTGGTGGGGGGGGTGGGGGGGGTCGGGAGTGCTCCGCCGAGCGTGTTTACACTCGGAGCTCTTTTCGACGTTTTCAACTGGGGGTTAGATGGCGGCCGCTGAAAGCTTAATGGCGCGCTCGCCGCGATTACAGGACTTTGGGAAAGCTAAACAGCGGGCGCTTGATCTTTTTCGGAGGTCCGACAGACGAACCCGTGTGACCCGGGTGAGGTCGTAAAAGTGGCGTTTCTAGGGGGGGGGGACGGATGGACGCTTGGACGTTTGGGCCTGAACTGGTACCGAGGTGAGAGAGCGTTCGACTTGATCGGAAAACGCACTCCGAGAGTGTTCAGATCGATGGTCACGTGACGGCGGCGATTGCGGGAGCCCCGCCCGCCCGCGGCCGTCCCGCATCCAGCGACGCGTCGTTTTTTACGAAGTACTTTCCGCTTTATCGCCCGCTGTAAAGCGGCGCCAAAGTAACGCGCCGCTCCATCCGCCGGTTCACGGCACCATCTGGATGCTAAATAGTTCTTTATGAGCGTCGGTTCTGCTGCTAATAGGCAGCTGTTGACAATCCCTGAGACTTACCGTCAGCCGTCAGATTCCCGTTGCCCCGGAAACCAGGAAGGAAAAAGGCTAGTTCCGCTCGTCCGTCAGCATCTGCGCGGATCGCTACGGGTTCCCGACTCGGCGCGTAATTACAGCGGCAAAACCGAGCGCCGGCGCGCAATCACCCGGCTCAGAGAAACTCAAGTGTTGTCAAGGTTAAAGGATCAGAAAGGAGGCAGGGACACGAACGCGGCGCTGTTGTTTCCATCATGGAGGAAAGCCCTTGAACGTGGCGTCGGGTGACAACAACTCCTCGAGCGCTTTCGACCGCGCCAGTCGTCCTGACGCCTGCCGCGTAATTATACGTTCGGGACTTTCTGTTCCCGCTTCGATCGGCCGCGAGGAGTCATCAGTTCGATGCGCCCCGACGCGGCGTCCGCGTCATTAAGCCTTCGAGCGATTCGTCGATCTTGTGATGAAGCATCTCATCATCGGTCTCATCGCTAAACCGATTCCCGATTTACGTCTCTCCACATCGCCGCGCCTTCTTTGCCCGCCGGTGACACGTCGGTACGGGCCCCGGGCAGACGTCCGCTTCCACTTTCTGACCGTGCGCCGACGCTGCCTGCGTTTCGGCACATCACCGGCTGGGAAGCGAGGAGCGTGACCGAGGAGCGCAACGAATTCCCTCAACCCGGATTTGTGGCTCACGTTTTTACCCAGCATGCCCTCTCTGCTTAGCCCCCCCCCCCCCCCCAACCGATGAGTTTCAAAGGGGGGAGGCAGAAACTTCTGAAGTATCCTTAAGAGAGAGCATTAAACTGAAAGCTTATTCCGTCCGTTTCTGGTGCGGAGCGGGGCTACACCCCCCACCCCCACCCCCACCCTCCCCACCCCTCAACAGTGGACAGTCATTATTCAGAGCTTGGAGATGCTTTGCTTTCAATTGGCCTCCCTGCTTCACTGGGAAAAGCCACATTTTCCTCCAGTTGTCCGTTGGGCAGCCTGCATCATCTGCTGTAATAACAATCAAGCGGCACGTGAAACGCGGCGGCTGCTCCCCCCCCCCCCCCCGTGTTTATGGAACAGAGCTGAGCGGGTGCGACAGCGCAGACGCCTGGCTGTGGGCAGCCTGGTCCCTGGCCAGCGGAGCCGACCCGACGTGGCCATGAAGCGGGGAGTTCGGCGCGCGGCGGCGGCGGGGGGACACTCGGAGGAGGAACGGATCCGTCGGATTCCCGGTTTTTACGACAAAGCGGAGGATATACGGAGCGGTCCGCCGATCTCAAGTGTGAACGGGCCGATGGTGACTCGCGGGAGCGTCGGGGGAGGGGGAAACGACTGGAAAGGTCCCTTTTAATGGCCGGGCATGAAACTGGGTCCGTTCCAATCCAAGTAATTGGACATCTACGGTTTTATACAAAGTGGCACCAAGAGGGGGGGAAAAAAAGGGAGGCGCGGGGGGGGGGCACTTGTTTAGCTGGCACAGCTCGAGTTACGGAGCGCGGCTCCAAACGTGCGCTCGACCAGCCCCCCCCCCCCCCCACCCACCCAATAATAACTCGTTGGCTTATGGAGCATAACCCAAAATGACAATGAATCTCCTAAATTAGCCTGCAGAGGCCCACAATTAGTCATAAGTAAGCGATTTTGAGTAGCGTGAAATTGTTGCGTGAACTCTGTGGTGGGGGTGGGGGGGTGGGGTGAGCAGTGGAGCGGTAGCAGTGGTGAAGTCATTTCGCCAAAGTGATCTAGCAGCGGGGGGAAACTCGTGATTTAGCGGCGGAGGAACAGCTGGCGCTACGATGTCCCGAAACTCACGTCCCGGCCGGCTGCAGTGGAAAAAAAAAAAGAACCGCTGGCGGCGAGCGCCGTCGACACTTTTCCCCCCTTCTCCCGCCGTTTCCATGTAAAAGCAATTTGCGGGGCAGTTACTGGTACCACGGTGTGATTAAAGGCCTAAATTGACTTTGAAATCATACCCCAGAGTAACGCGGCCTTTATTTTTGTCTTGTAGCGGGAGGGGGGGTGGGGGGGGGGGGAGTAAATCAAATTGAGGAGGAAAGAATGAGTTGCGGGCCTGCCAAAAAACTTCTAATTCCTTCCTGCTTCCCTTTATTGGCGCCTTGCCTCCAGACAAACAGTCGGAGCAGAAATCGCCCCGCGCAGATCTGTCGGTCCGGGCCCCCTGAAACACTTAGGACCTTGATTACACAGGAGGTCTTTCTTTCAGTGGGTGGACGTATCCGAGGGTGTAGTCGGCTGCCCCCCCCCCACCCCCCCCCATTTCAAAGTCCGACTCTGATTAGTGCAAGGATATGAAGGCAAGAAGACTGGAGGGGGCTTCTTTTTTACTTCCACGGTCATCGGTAGATAAAGGCGCTGAAGCTCACACTCAACATATTCCAATGAAGGAAACTATTGAGAGGTGTGAGTCACTGAGGGGGGGGGGGCGGCTTACTGTAAGTTAAGTTGACTCAACCTACAGCGAGCGGGAGCCGAGGGACTGTTTAGTCAGCCCTGGAGGTGAGGTTTTTGTAGCCGTGAAAGTAATCTAATTGGGGTTATATAAACTTCCCCTACAACAGGGTGCGTTTGATTCGAGGCGTTTTTCCCGCTTTTCGGATTGCGAGTTTCCCCCCCAAGAAAATATCGCAGCGCGGACAGATAAGTGGTCGTTACACGCGTTAGCTGCTGGCTGGCTGCGTTTGTCCGTCCGTTCGAGAGCCGAACATGTGGCCAAGTGTGGCGAGGGCCTGAGAAAAAGCCAGCGGAGACGGTCAGGACA
>JASSRZ010000032.1:10239795-10250062 GCA_032164315.1 Malacoctenus gilli | reverse complement strand
CCTCAACCTTAACCCTCAAAACCAAGTGTTAACGGCTAGAAACGGGACACTCCTTAAATGCAGATACTTCCTCAGTCGATAAGGGGCAGCATTACGCCAAAGCGGCGCTGAGTCACAAGAGAAGAAGCCGTAGCCGTAGCAACAGTTGCCCGCTCGCTCTCTGACCTTCTCTGACCTCCGGGCGCATCGTTCGGGGAGCCGCCTGCAGAAGGCCCCCGATCTTATCGGACTAACTGAAATTCAAATATAGCCTGGATCTATTTACATCAACCTGGAGTATGCAAACGCTCCCATCGGCAGGGCAACAAGAGCGCGTTTGTTTCTGTAGGTCGGTCACCTGGTGGCCCAGTGCAGAGGCGTCGAGTTGAGGTCCCCTCCCAGCTGGTCCACGATGGCCCCTTTCGATATGTAGTACCTGCACATACAAAAACGGAAGCACCATGAAACACTTAGGCCTTAGGATCCTTTTCATGGTCGATGCATGCACAGGTTAGGAGAAAAACTGCGTACTAGCCGCGTTCCCAGCTCTCTGCGTCCCCTATATCTTCCTCCCGGACCCCCCCCACCCCCCCACCTTCGACTTACTTGACCAGGTCTATCCTGTTGTTGATGGCGGCCCAGTGGAGGAGCGTCACGTTTTCTTTGTCCGGCTGCCGCACGTCGAAGCCCGCCTCCACCAACTCCCGGCAGCGCTCGAAGATGCCATACCTGACGGGGACGAGCGGAGACGTTAAGAGTCGGATCTCGCGGGAACGGGGTTAGTAAAGTTTCCAACCTTGACTAAACAAGTCAAGGGGTCGCTTTCCGTCGCTCTCTTAATAAATCAAGCCTCGACAAAAGAGACAAAGACGCGCACGTACGCCCGTCGTCCACTCACTGTGTCGCTTTGACGATGTCCCAGGTGCTGTAGTCGTCCACGTGGTTTTTACGGCTGACATTCTCGCTGTAGCCGTGATTGTAATGACTCTGCGGTTTGATTTCCTGCCGGGCGAGAGGGAGAGACGCCGTCAAGAGGCGCGGCCAGACAGTGATGCGTCCGCGTCGTCGCAAGTTTCTGGGCCCGGATGCGATCGGCTGATCGACGCCATGACTAACCGAAAAGTCGCGCGAGCTCACAATAGTCGGTTTTTCTCCCACCCCCACCCAGGCCTCGCTGCACCTTCAGCTGCGTCGCCAAACAACGGCTACTCATTGTGCGTGCCACTTGTCCCAATTCTCTGGATTCCCAACTGGGATCGGCGTCCCTCTGGGAGAAAAAACAACAGCGTGTGAGCGTTGCCGTTGACCGCAACACCGTGAGTCAGAGAGCTGTGGAAGCTGCTCTTGTGTGTCATAATTTTATTTACAAGAACTCGACGGCGAAAGCCGAAAAAATTTCAAAACGTCCCGAAAAAACGTGTCGAAAATGAAGCCGGAGGGCGACGGACGGGCCTCCTCTGTCCACCGCGGTTCTCATGGATCAAACAGATGTGGCCTCTGCCCGGCTCGCATTCAATTAGCCTCCATAGAAACGCCACGGCAACGACAATTAGCTTCCCCCTCTTCACCCGCAAACGAGGACGGCATCTGGCCGACGCGGCGCGCCGCTCGGCCTCCGTCCGACACCGAGGCGTATTTTCTGAGCAACGCATCCAAAGTCACGTGTTGTGCTGCTGGATTCCTTCCAACAAACAGCTCAGGTCGACCTCCGTGGCTGCAGTTTTGCTGGAGGTAAACAACCCGACGTTGTGCGAGTTAGAGTTGCCACGATACCAAAACGAGTAACCACGCTACTACACTAAACAAAGCATCACGGTTCCAGGTAGTATCATGATACCGCTGCCTTTTTTCAAAATATTATCATTTTATTATTATTATAGTTACAAATACCTATCCATTACTTATGTTTTTTGGCATCATAAACATAACACAGGTGAAGTAAAAATTAAACTGAAACAAATATTGTTAGGAACAAAAGCCAAAATAGTTCCAAATATGACTTTTGGAGTTTTCTTGTTTTGTTTTCTTTTTTAAACTGTGATGCCGCTGACACGGCTGCTATAGCAGTGAGTCACCGCTTGTGCCCGATGCTTCTGCCAGGCCGAGCGTGTTGTATGCGTTTGTCATCTGAAGCTGTGCTGCTTGTGCACGGCCAGACAGCTTGTTTTGTTTTCCTTGCTGAACTATTTATCGTAGCGGAGCTGACTCGATAGACTTCCTTCTTGCCGGTTAAAAAAACACTCCAACAGCCAATCGGCTTTAAATACAGACGGGCCCAGTGTGCGGAAACAGCCTATCATATCCCCAGGCGTCACTCGTAAGCCGCAAACAGCCAATCGTGCGGCAGCTGTGTAGTTAGGTTGCAGTATTAGGCTCTGTGGGTTGGTTGACAGGGAGAAGCGTGCAGTGAGAAGCCGGTGGGCTTCAAACAAACAAACAAACAAACAAACAAACAAACAAACATCAGTTACTCTTGCAGGATTGCAATCTCTCCGTACATTCACTGTGCCTGAAGCAGCTCTGTCGTCTAGTCGGTCCAGATTTCACAGGAAGCCGCGTTCACTCCGCGGCCACAAGCCGCCGCCTTCAATCGTCTGCGGCAGATGTTTTTACAAATATGGCCGCCTGATGGCATCGCCGCCAGGCGGCCGCTACTACCGACACCGGGTCGTTGTAATCCACGGTCGTACCATCGTCTCTAAATTGTAGTATTGTAGGAACCGTCATGATTTGGCACCGTGGTGTACCGTGGGTTCCATGCGTACCTCTAGTGTGAGAGCAAAATTAAAGTAGAAAAACAAACAGGTACAGAACAAACACTCGATTTAGACAGTAAATAAGAGGGGGGGGAGTGATCAGGCAACCAGCTCAAATTTGTAAACAAAAAACAACCTCCTCGGAGGCGGTTGGCACGTTTCGCCGCCGACCGATGCTCGTCTGCGCCGCCCGGCCTCACGTGCCGGTCCGGCCGTCAGAGAGGAGCGCGTGGACTGGTCGTGACCGTTCGCCTTTTATTCTTTGGACGGGATGACCGACCGGGAGGGAATCAGATCAGCGGTCGAGAGAGCCCGCTGTGCTTTTCCGCCCCCAGACGCCGCGTGCTAAATTGCTCTCGCGTTCTGTGGGGATAACCTTTGACCCCCCCACCGCCCCCGATCCCCCTCCCCGGCTACCTGAAGTGCCAATTACGTGCTGATGGGGAGGGCGATAATTGCAGGCTTTGCACTTCCAATCATCTGGAACAGGTGCGAGAACATAGCAATGAGCCAGGTCGCAGTCAGGATGAAATGAACGTGTTTGGGCAAGGAGGGGGGGTGGGGGTGTTCTTTCCAAGGAGCAGCAGGCTTGGCTTTTTATCAATGGCGCTGGTCTGTGGGACATATGGTCACTGCTCCCCGAGGGTGCACGAGAGGGGTGGAGGTCACGTGTCCGGTGCCAGAGATGCTCGCAAGCACCACAGATATAAAAAAAAAAAAAAGAAGAAGAAAGAAGCGTGCTTATTGGTTGACAAGACGGGCTGACGCCGCCGCAACAGAGGAGCAGATTCCCCGCCGCGCGAGGACCCGGAACGACGGCGGGGAAAGGACCGAGATTCCTCGCCGCGTCCGCCCCGACCGGTTCCCTTCAGATGTGACCGCGGGGCCGGCGTGCCTTCCTTCCTTCCTGCCGGAGTCGCGGCGCACAATTAGATTGGGCCTGAAATCAGAGCCACTTACGGGGAGGGCTAATTCAATATTCGAGGTGCAGTTCGAACCCCCCCACCCCCACACCCCCTCCCGCCGAGCAGGAGGGCATTACGGGAGCGAGGCGAGATCCCGCCGGGTGTCTCGGCGGCTCTTGCAAACTTAAATCCCGACTTGCGATTCCTAAACGAGCTTTCCCGGTGGGTTTCAGTCGACATCGGACCAGATCCCGAGCACCAGCCTGACACACACTGGAGCAGCTTCGAGGCAGGAAAGGAGGAGCAGTTTATGACGCCGCTCCTCTCGCCTGATGAATTCCTGCACGACAACAGGTAGACGCGCAGCCAAAAAAAAGGTCAACGTTGCGAAAGTTCCTGTGGCACCTCCTCAACCGGGCAGTTCAGGCCTTTTTTTTCGAGAAACAATAACCCCCGCCCCCTTGAATAAAACATCCTCAGCTAAAAGCGCACAGGAACACGGACGGCGTCTCAGCTATTAATCTATGCAGCCACTGCCAATGCGTCTTGCTTTCAAACTATTACCTAACAAACTGTCTGCAACCAACTTCCCTCCACTCGCACACACCGGCAGAACCCATGAGACTGCAGTCTTGCCTGGAGGACGCCAGAAAACTCGGCAAATCCCAGGGATGTCTCGCTGAATTTCCGGGACTCCTGAATGTTTGTTCTGGAATCCTTTCTGCAGCCGTCATCCGAATCGACCGACAGCGCGGCCGCACCTCCCGCAACTCAGCGGGTCAACAGGTTCTCGCCCGGTCACGGCGGGATGGATCGCCGTCTCAAAGCGATGCGGAGGACCGGGGGGGGTTGGGGCGGACCGGCCCCCCCCCCCCCCCCCCCCGGAGGGAAACCTCCCCATTGTGTCGGACGCGCCGAATCCCACCGGGGAACGCGGCCTCGCTGCATTACTAATGCAGCCGCTGTGCTTCACGCGTCCACTTTCCCCCTTCATCACAGGGTCTATTTATAACACTTTTAGCACTATTTGCTCGACTCGAGTGCAGACCTGATACTGGTGGGAACTTTTATTTTGAAGGATGCAGATTTGTCTAATGAACTAACATTTATCTTCGCTGGACACGTTCCTGAATTAAAAACCTTCTTAAAAAAAAATCACTGTAACCATTTTTCCCGAGTCGTCCCACTTTAGTGAATCGCTTTTAATTTTGTAACGTACAATAAATCTCATTTCTTTCTCCATTCAAGTGCTGCAGAATAGGAAACCAAGCTATGCGTTAGGCTGGCGTTTGTCAACAAAGACCACTCGCAGGACGGCGGGGTCGCGTTTCGTCTTCCAATCATTGATCGTTCGAGCCGCCTTCCGATCACAAACAACGCCAGCGATAGCGTTCGGGTCCACCGGACAGACACGCAGCGCAAACGAATCACTCGCCGGCTACGCGGCGTCGACACTGCTGTGCTTGAACTGTGATTAATGACTCTGGAGTTCACTGAAGCATCGTGTAATTTGGGCCCCGATTCCCTAAAATAACTCAAAAGCACGCACTGGAAGATGAAGCTGGCATTGATACCCTTGACCAAACGTGACACTCACTTCCTTAATAAAGTGACGGCTTATTTGGATTTTTTTCTTCAATAGCCGTGAGCCACTGAGGCAATTAGGGTGGAGATCAATGAACAGGTAGCTCGAAACAAAGCGAACGACAGCAGGTGTTTGTTTACTCTTGTTGAGTGCCATGTTAAGTCTTACTAGTATTAGTATTATGTATACAGTCACTGATTATGGCCCTCCTCTGGGTCACATCAGCCGGGAAACTACAGATCACCGTGGAAACGCACTATTCTGACCGTGACATGGTCCTGTTTGTTTTGCCTCTGGGATGCCTGAATGTAATGCCAACCGTCCAGTTCCATGAGTTTTGAATATTAAATCAGCGTGACATGTGCCTGGGAAATTGGTTCACAACTGAGTCGAAACAGAAGGCAGGCCTGCCAGCTCCAAAGGGAAAGTCGAGTTTCGCGAGTGAAATATCTTAAAATACAGAACAAAAGGTGATTTATTTGCCATATAGCTAATGTGTGCAGTGGGGGAGGTACGCGCTCTGCCACTGGCCTTCTGGCAGTTATTGTACCAAATTGTCACACAGTGTCCGTTCCTATATTTTTGGCGATTTATTCATTTTCACTTGATGTTGATAAGTATCAAGTGGGAAAACAAGCTCTCGTTTCCGATTCATTTCAGTGACAGGGACGCCGAAAGCTAATTCGGGCGCAGAACGTTAGGTACAAACCCCACCAAACGCTCATCTGGCGTTAGCTCGCTCGGGGTGACAACCAGATTTTGTAACAGGGAACGTTGAATATTTAAACACGTCCTCGGTTATTAAACGGACCACGTTATGGACACGCTGTGCACATCACAGCTGGACGTGGCCGTGCACCTCGGACGCCAGTTTCCATCCCCGCAAGCTTCGCGCATAACACCAGCTAGCAGCGCCGCTTTAGCGAGCGCAGCTAACGTCGTCTCTGATGGGTCAGGATTAACCGTTGACGCTCCCCTTTTCCCCCGCCGGGCGGGCACGCAACTCGCGGCCTTGTTTATCCGGGCAGCACGGCGTCGCCGCGGCAGAGAGAGCGCGGCGGTGCTGACATTAACGCCAGCGTCGCTCCCTGCCTATGCAGTGGGAGGAGGAGGGGGGGGGGGCTGCTAGCGTTAGCCGCTTTAGCGTCGCTAGCAGGCTGCTGCTGCTGCTGCCACCCCCCACCCCCCTTCCTCCTCCCCCCCCACCGGTGCTTTTGCAGGGGGCATCCGAGCTGCCATCTAAGAAAAAAAAAAGAATAAAGGACACGGAGCGCGGCCGGGACACGCCGTGCAGCGACACGGGACACCGCGCGCGCCCCGCGTGAGCTCGGCCGCGCGATGGCGTGAGGCGCGGGGATCCTACCTCGGGATGGAGAATAGGGACGCAGCCAGCCTCTTTCTCATATTCCTCCATAGCGTCGGCCATCTTGGTGGTGATGCTCGCTGAGCATTGTGGGAAACGAGAGGCTCGGAGGGGGAAACAAACAGAGGAGGAAGGAGGAGGAGAGTTAAGGGGAACTGTCAGAAAGGGGGTAAAAAAAACAAAACAAAACAACTGCTGATGATGGACAGGCTGCACATCTTGCACATTCGAGGCTAACATGACGACATGCAGTGGGGAGGATAAAAAAAACTAAAAAAAATAAGAAAATGAATTAATTAAACGAGAAAATTTCTGATTTTTCCCAAAGATTCACCTCAAAGTGCTTCTCCAGGAAGTATTTACATACGAACCAATTATATAAATACAATTATTATAACCTGCATGGCTGTCAGACGTGTAAAAAGACTGGATATGCGAAAACAAATAAATAACAGCAACATTTAGGCAAGCCGTAAAAAAAGGGCGATTAACTCATGGGGCTTGATGTGAGGAGTTAGGAGGAAACAGGAAGACTTCCCTTCATCACACACACACACACACACACACACACACACACACACACACACACACACACACGGAAACCATGTGAACTCCCACAGAGGTTGGGCCCCATCAGGAAAGGAACCCCCACAGGTAAGATGAAGGGCGAAGACTCGGGTCTTTCACAAGAGAGACTCTGTTTGGCAACTTCTGCTTTTTTCTCCACGTTTCGCCCCGACAGCCAGTTGTTGACAGCAGCACAAGAACAATGAAGCGTTGAGCTCAACATAGGCGCGTGGCCTGTGTGACCTCTTTCGCTTTTAAAAAATTCATTTCACGACACTTACATCCGAACCCAAAACATTCGATCAGCATTCGACTTAGGAAGCATCCGTTTCAGTAACTTGGGCAGGGCGCATCAGATTGATTTCAGGGGGGTTTTTTTTGCTTTAAAAACCAACAAGTACAATCTGTCATTTAGTCCTGTTCACATTGTTTCACTATCACGAGTTACATCGTGATCTGGAACAGACGACATTGTCACATGCTCCAAAATGTGTCTGCTTTGGTTATTCTTCTTCTGTTTTCTTGAGGTTAAGGCTGAGGTTCACTGATTGACACCATGGACCCGATCTGGATCTTCACATCCTGGGCTTCGAATGATAAAATAAATCAGAGCCCGAGGAAGCCTCTGAGCGACTGCATGACTCGATGATGTGTCAGGGTCCCCGTGGCCCCACTGATACACTGTGTCAAGTGGACTGAGATAAAGTGGTCATAATGTTGTGGCTCATCCGTGTCAGTCACTTGGCCAGCGCGATGAATGACGTCACTTAAGAAGGGGGGCCAGAAACTGTCGTGGGGAAAGCGCATAACGCTGCAGTCCACAGTCCACACCTCGAGATGTCGCCCTTGTCCGGGCGATCACGATTTCTACCGATATTCCAGTGACCACCAGGTGTCGCCTTTTCCCCTTTTATGCAGAGCCACAGTTGAAGAGCCTGTGTGCTGTTTAAAACACAGAGAAGCAGCATCATCTCCATTGGACCAGTGTGGAGGACGATATAAATGTGGTTGGATTCTTGGGTTGACCGCACGGCGCCACGTCAACTCGTAAAACGTCGACTTTACTAATGATAAACACCTAAATGTACCCTGTGCACGGGTCTGACGGCTCCGCGTGAAAGCCGGCGGTGTCAATGAGGGGATGGCACGGGACGGGGCGCCACGGGGAAGTGATCACGACCTCGCGCTTGTTAATGTCCCGTCCGGCCAGGGAAACCAGACGATCACCGAGCGGAAAAACCCAAGGATGAGCGCCCGTGGCCTTCAGTCAAGGTAGCGTGCTGATTAGCGTTCAGAGGCCGCGGGGCAGCCAGGCTTTCAAAATAAGGTTTAGGAGTGCTGTCTAAGAAAAAGAAAAATCCTCAAACGTTATACCATTAAGAAGCTCATCTCATCCAACGACATGTGGACGATGACTAAATGTTTTTCTTCACTCAGAATCAAATTCAACACATTTGTAAAGTGCTTACATATTCAAGATTGTTTGCTGATTTGGGCAGTCTTGGTTTAATCTACAAGCCTGAATTATGATTGCCATACAGTACATTGTCTGATGGACTTTTTTTTTTTTTAATTAGTGCGCAGACACCTTTTTTCTGTTCATATATCAGTGTTCATCAACCCTCTTGAATAGGGACCACCGACTCTGCGGGAACCCACTCCAAAGTCTTGACTGCATATTCCACCTGAGGGCCACTAAATATTGTACACTGAGAATCAAAACAATGATTCCCCCCGCCCCATTATTCTCAAAAAACAACATAACTTTCAATGAAAAAGCACATTTTTGCAAAACGATGGAGAATCTATTATTCTTATTCATTCTGATTATTTTTCTTATTTTTATTCTTTTCTTATTCTTATTCTTGTTCTTGTTCTTGTTCTTGTTCTTATTCTTATTACATCACCATAGTCATAATCATCTTTTATTATTGATTCGTTTATTTATTTATTTATTTATTTATTTATTTATTTATTTATTTATTTATTTATTTATTCGCTGTGGGTGTTCCCTAACATCATTTTCTAAGTGAATAGAATAGAATAGAATAGAATAATGACTATTGTAAACGCAAATAACAGCCATCAAACGAGTTTACTTTGCAACCGCGAAAGCGTCGCCCGCTTCGTGTCTTTTCGTGTGAAATCGGGAAGCGGAAGTGCGTCGCACAACGGCCGCGCTGACGTCTCCTCAGGTCCAGCCCACTGACGGAGCCGCGCCGGAGGATAATGAGTAGACTAAATCGGTGGTAAACAGACAATGTAAGGGAAGCGCTCCCAGTGTCTCTTCCAGGCTCGTTTTTTTCCCTTTCTCGCTGCCTGCCCCGACCGTTCGGAGGGCCGGGACGTTGCCTCTGTTCCTCCCCGGGCCCGAGGCGGACGAGGACTGGGAGTAGGACGCCTGTCGTCCCCCGGCCGGAGCCCGAGGACCCGCGGAACGTTTATAAACGTTAAAAGCGCTCCGTCGGCTAAAAAGCTAACAGGCAACACCACCGTCCCGCTTCTGCTGCGTTTGGACACAGGGCGACTGTTTTTTTTGTTGTTGTTGTTGGCGCCTGTCCGACAGGAAGACCACCCGCTCCACAGAGGTGAGTGCCACACTTGGAGGAGGGGGGGGACGAAAGAGGAAAAACATCAGCGCGGACACCGAGCCGTCCGCCGTCCTTCCGCTGCTCATTAAACGCGGCTAGCTTAATTGCTAATTCTGTGTGGAAGTGACGGGTGACAGAGCGACTCTGCAGCGGGGCGCTATTATGTAATGAATCAGGATTAGCGGCGCTGATGGAGGCACGGCGGCTCGTCCGTCTGCGGACGCGTCGCCGTCCCTGCTCACGACCCGCACAGATAAAAGACCACTCTCTCAGTGAAGACTTGGGGAGGGGGGGGGATTCAATGCCTCCACCCCCCCCTCCCGTGCAGCCAGGACGCTGCGTGCCTGTGGTCAGGCCGTTCTGCCTTTGCATCCCCCCCCCTTCCCTACAGGCTGATGTGATGTCACTAGGGGGATTCGAGAAGGTGTGTTTTGAGGGTGGGGTGGGGGTGGGGGTGGGGGGGGGGGGGTTGTCGGAATCAGCTTCGCCTCTGGTCTCCCTGTGCTTGACACGTGTCACCC
>JASSRZ010000032.1:10206103-10217534 GCA_032164315.1 Malacoctenus gilli | reverse complement strand
TGGAATTGACAGCCCCCCCCCCACACACACACACACACACACACACACATTCCCCATTTGAACCCTTGGTCAAAGATGATTGTCAGAGCTTCCATTAAAAGCTTAACCTTTGCTCTCGTGGTATTTTTAGCCCTCCTCTCTGGTTTATATGAGCCAGTTCGCCGCTGCGAAACGTGGCCAGATTGAGCATGTACCAGTTCTTGCGAGTTAAACTTTTTGCAGGCTTGTGAGTTGTTTTACTAACCCCCCCCTCCCCCTCCCCGCTCCTCACCATTTGAGCAGACTCCCTGTTACGCTGATCGACTGCATCCTCGACAATACCTGCGTATTTAACTTGCGTATAAACCAAAGAGGGAGCTGCGTTTTTCTTCTCTTCCTCCATCTTCAATTCACCCCAAGTGCATCATTTGAGATTCTCGAGCACCCTGGGCCCGTCGCGGAGCTCCGTCCCCCCCCCACAGATTGGCTCGCTCAGAGGCAGGTACAGCTTTTGTTTTTGGAGGGCGAGCATTCGAAGGGTAACATGCTGTATTTCCATAGCCTTGTTAGTTTTTAATCCATCTCTGGCGCCTTGTGTGTAAAAGAAGAGGCGCCTTTGATCACCCATAGGATGCTGGCTGTCACCGAGGCGTTGTGTTGACTGCTGCCTCGGGTTCCTTTTTTTTTTTTTTTTTTTTTTTTTAATGCATTTTTTATGCATTTCCTTTCAGATGGTGTGGTAGTGCACACACAGCAGTGTTTCGCAGCAGCACGATGGCTTGTAATGCTTGTGATTTGCCTGTAATGCTCAGGGTGCGTCGATTTGACTTAATTTGTCCTGTAAGAATGTAAGTAGCATCATGGAGATCATTTAAAGTGATGTGGCGTTCTGTGGAAACTGGAGTGTCCAGATGTACCAAATGCTGCAGCTGGAATCCGCCGCGGGACCTATCTGTGACCGATGCTGTGTTTTGCACCTGAGCCCATCTTTACCGGGACGAAGCGTCGCGCGGACACGGAAAGAGCTGCCCGATTCGCAGAGCACATGCATCGACAAAGTGACGGTTTGTCGGTGTTTTTCGCGTTGCGGACCAAAGACGAGAAGCGAGAAGCAAAGTGCTCGTTACGTAAAAGAAACAAAGTGACAAAACTCGCGCGCGAACGGCGCCACATGGCTGCTCAAGCGCTTGGATACCGCCCAAACGAGTCGTTGCTAACGAACAATACATCCCCCGATCTCATCTCGCCGTTTCCCGACTGATTTTTTTTTTTCTTCTCTCTTTTCCAGCATCACCTGAGACTCAGCTGAGATGGCAGACATCGACAAGTGAGTCAATCGCTTTTGCTCTTAAACACTTGTGGTTTCAAACGAGGTAAAATTCTCCAGAATGAACTCTTCAGTCTTTTGTCTGCTTTCACATTTGCTGCACATGCACCCACAAACTGGCCTGAAAGCGCCCTTACAAACACCCTCTCAGCCGTCGTCGGCGCTGAAAACCCTCCAGACGTGACTGTGACTTGCCGTCACCACTGCGTGTTCCAACCACAGCCACGAGTTCACGACGCAAGAATAAATAGTTCCCGCTAACCAGCAATAGAACCCGAGATAACTGAGACGTTTGCGATCATTGTCAAACATGTCGACCTGGAAAATTTGATATTGGGACGCATTTATCCGCGTCATCCCAGATTACGGGCGTGGCCTCGGCCGCGACGCCATCAAAACTTCGAGCGCCCCCTCCGCCGACCGTCACGGAAACGGTTGCTCGGTCCAGTCGTTGGCGATGCCACGCCCAGGCTCGGGTTGCACAGCCGCAGCGGTTAAATGCAACGCGTCTCACGATGCGTGAGAGACTCCCCACCTCGATCCGACATGAGCGGCACCGCTCCGACTGTCACACAAACCTGTGTTCTTTCGAATGCGCCCCCCCTTCCCTCCCCACTGCAGACCGACGGCAGGATGAGAGGCTGGGCTGCCGATGCTCAGTCATGTTCAGCACTAAGCTCAAGAAGTGGGGACTCATGTTTCACTGCTGGGAACAGCATCGCTGCTGAAAAGAGACTCCCAGTTTTGATTACCGCTGCTGTTTTTTCAGCGCCTCTCAGCAGCCGGCACTCTGGGAAGGATGCAACGCTGTCCGGCACAGACCAGCCATAAACATACTAAAATACAGGCTCTTTTATTAACTTTGGGTATCTCCTGACCCCTTGAATTTGTCCATGAAGGAACCTAAAAGTGTGAAGGTGGAATCGGTGGCATTTCTTTTTCTGTTTGCTGCGATTTGTTGATGTGCATGCGCTTTTGCTCGGCTTGTCAGGTTTCAGTCAGCGGTGTCTCGTTCCGGACTGAATTGTTTCCAGAAGTGGGACCAAAAAACCCCTCCAAAACAACCTCCCTTTGCGACGCAGCTCATAAAGCAAGCTCTTCAGAGAGATGTCTAAAATCCCCAATAAAAAAAAGGTTTACCTGAACATAAACTGAGTGTAATGGATGTAACGATTGTGGTTTGATGGCAGAGGTTTCCGTGAGGTTTTAAGCAGACGCTTCATTGACACGAACGCCCAAACATCCCAGCGTTTCCGAGTTTTGTCGCTGGTTTTCCACCCAGACGATGTGAAACATGACTGAGGCAGCCAGCCTCTGCGTAAACACCCCAGGAGTTGCTGGTGTCTTGTCTAAGTGCCTCCCTCCCTCCCTCCCCTCCCTGTGTCTCCCCCGAGCAGCAAAGACCAGGCCGAGATGGACCCGGCCGACATGGAGGACGTGGAGGAAGTGGAAGAGGACGAGACGGGGGAGGACGAAAACAGCAAAGGTGGGGCCCCGGCGAGCATCGGCGCGTTCGCGGCGAGGACACGGCTCAGCCGGAGCCGCCTGCTAAAAAGATGAAGGCCGAATCCTTCAGGTGTATTAAAATGTCAGCGCAACAGCGCGGCAACGGCGTGAACCCTGAGAGTGCCTCTGCCTGGCATTTAAAGCGAGCAAGAGTTATTTGCATGACACGCTTCTGAATAGTAGTTAAAAGCCGCGAGGCACTAATCCGTTTTATTTTTGGGATCTCTGCGCTGTTTATGCACCCTTTGATGCTCAGTAAATGATTCAGACAGCTCCTCACATATTCGCGTACTCCCAGCTTGTCGTGGATGGATATAGATGACTGTTTGGCCCCCCCCTCTCTTTTTATAGCAAGTTTGAGCAGCCGGTTAAAAGCGCAGCTCAAGAAGAAGGCGGAAAAAAAAAACAGTCCCCTTTTCGGCGGCACCCGACTGATCTGTCACAGCGACCGCACACTCAGGACGGCCGTACGAGCTCTGGGAGCCGAGTGGGGATTATAAATGCATGAGTAACACGCAGCATGCCGGCGTCCCGAACTTTAGCGGCGAAAAAAAAAACCCCTCAAACAGTCGCGCGTCGAGGATGCTGCGAAGTATCTGGATGTGGAGAAAACCCCCAGGGGGTCTTGGGTAGGAAGTGGACAGTTCATCACTTCCTGCAAATGAGGCTGTGGCTAACGATGCACAAGTGAAAGGTTTGGAAGTTTTCTGTCGCGCCAATGAGAAGGCATTACCCTGCAGGAACGCGTAACCAGCGTCGGTTAAAATAAACGGTGGCACGGCGCCGTTTCTGCACTCTAATGTGAAGCAGGTCTCGGTGCGCTGGCGCAGTAACAAATCGCCAAACCTGTGGCCCTTTGGATGCACCACAGCCAGGTGGTCGTTCACAATTAAAGTGCATAACGCACGCTTAACATCACAAGTCCTTTTTTTGCTCTTTCGCTGCAAAATCCCGTTTTCACACCCGCTGGAGTGAATTATAATTCGCCTGCTCCGACTCCCATCAAGGGACTCCTCAATATGACACTTGATTGTAAATCCAAGGGTCAAACTTTATTGTCTTTGTCGGCACAAAGTTAACAGAGTGGATGTACCGTCATTAATGCCGCTAATGCCCCCCTCCCCCCTCCCTGCCATAGCCGCCGCTCATAACCGCGCCCGCCAGTGCGGCGCTGCGCGCCAGGAGCATCTGGCCGGCAGCCCGCCCGGCGTGCCGTTGATCGACGACGCGGGCGCCGGATGTCAGACAGCTGACTCATTTTGAGCCGCTCACACCGGGACGTGGCGGCGCAGGGAGGGAAAAAAAGCGTCTTCCCGTCTCTTTAATCTTCTCGCCTGCCAGCAGCAGTCAGACCGAGGTTCGATAGGTGCGAGCGACGCGTCGGACGCTCGGTTCGTACCATCTGTCACCTGTCTGGGCTCACAAAGGCAAACCTTACCTTTTTTTTCCACCCCCAGTGTTCCACACTTTTGGCAACAAACACCGACTCAACCTGTGTTTACACATCTTGCTTTGATCAGGAGGTACAGAGCAGCGCGTGGCGCCCCGAAAAGTCCCGCCGACTCTCTCGCAGTCGGATCCGCGTCCTTGCTGAGTCACGCTCTGCTCGGCGTCTCGAATTCGTTCACCTGACGCGCGCGCGCTTGTGTCCACAGCTCGCCAGCTGACCGTGCAGATGATGCAGAACCCACAGATCCTGGCCGCGCTCCAGGAGAGGCTGGACGGCCTGAACGGCTCGCCGTCGGGGTACATGGAGAGGTGAGGGACCGCCGAACGCACCGCCCGTGTAATCCTCCTCGCATGCTCCCAAGTTAAGCTGGCTCCACTACAAGTTTGACATACAAGTCATTGACGACAGATGGCACATGCACACTGGTGCGTCTCCTATTGTGTGAAGTGGAAATAACCAAGTGGTCGACTTCAACAAACGCCTTTTATTTCAGATTAACGAAGCTTCCTCGCATCCGACAGAATGTTGATTAGAAAACAGGTTTCCTTTCGATGTGCTTTTCTTCTCGGCTATTCCACGGAATCAAATCAAGTCGACGCATTCAGCAGCGTTACTCGTGACATTTCGGTTTCCATCTCCTTGCATCAGCTGGGTTCATGTAGGTGGTGCTATTCATAGACGTGGAACACGCGTGTAGTTTCAGCTGCGAGGGAAATATGCGTGGACATGAAGCGCGACTGCTTAATTGCCGCAGAGTTTAGTTTGCCTCCAGGACTGGCAGTCCTTGATGCAGCCTACACTTTGTTTGTTTTGTCCACAACCTTTGTTGATTAAGTTGTGTACAGTTCTGTGAGCCCTGTACGAGTCGCGTGCGATGGGGTCCGGCTCCCGCTGGCGATGAGGTTCTAATGACTGGCTCAGAAATGGACGGCAGGCAGACGTTGGCGCCCGCCCGTCCCCACACCTTCCGATGCTAATTAGTTTTCAAAGCAGAGGCGCTGGTTCGAGTCGCCGTGCTTCTCCACATACCAAGTGGGCTCCGGCCACATCCCGGCGAACGGGAGATCACGACTCGGAAGCTCCCGTCGTGCGGTGGTCTGCCTTGTTTACACGGAAATGACGTGGAGCTTCAGAGGCCGCGGCGACGTCAATTGTCAACCGCCGCGTCGCACGCACGCCTCGACACAGCCGCTCGAGAGGTGATTGGTGGAGCTGAGGGCAGGCGAGACGGCTGAGGCCGGCGTCCGAGCCATTTAAATGTTATTGTCTCCGTTTGTTGGCTCAGGCTGAGCTCTGTGTCCGTTTTTTTTTACCTGCATTTGGCAGGAGAACTTCAAACAAATGGAGAATGTCACTCGTTATCTCTTTAAGTGGGCCGCGTGTCTGGAACGCTGCAGAGATGCCGGGTCATCCGGGTAAAGAAATATGGACATGAAGGCAGCACAACCCTAAACATACATCGATGCTCCCGCCACTCGCTGATAGAGCCCCACGACTCCGGCTCACCCCCCCCCCCCCCCCCCCCCCCCCCCCGTTCTTGGCAAAATCATCAGTTTGTGGCTCCTTGATCATCTTGTCATCTTGGCTGCCAGGAGGGGGAGAGCACGCAGTCCTAAACTGGACTCCGCGCGGCCTCGTTTCAGCGTTCCAAAAGCGAAGCGGACTCGGAAGATCAATCGAGTGGCTGGAGCGGCGAGGGGGCGAGACTGAAGTTACATGGCAAGCCAAATGAATCTAGTTTGATTGAGAAGAGGGGGGGAAGGGGGCTTTGCTGATTGGACGAGAGATCTGCTGGTGCGAGAGGAAGAAAAACGGCGTCGAATCTCTTCGTCGTGAACCAATCCGAAGTAAACTGGACGCTAAATGCCATGAAATTTGACCAATGGCAATGTCGAACCCTTGCTTCAGGTCACCTCAGACTATAAAACTACCAAAGCAGCGAATATTGACGTTGGCGAGGCGAGCCCATGTTGGCGTGGGAGCCAAACAGGAAGTGGATCCCAGCTGCTTTTTCCTTTTTCCGTATTGGCGTCGCCCCCTCACCTCAAAGCACGACTGCCGCAGGATGGAGGAATTGATTGCCCTGCCCGCGTCTGTGAATGAGCTTCAGCACTGTAGTTTAACTGTCAGGAACGTCCTTGGACGACCTCCAGCGCCGTAACGCCGGGAAGCCCACCGCGGCGTCCGCGCCAGGAACCAGGCCGCGAATTTCCAAAGCCCACCCCGGCGAACCCGCGTACAAACGGGACCTCACTCGCCGCACCCGGCCGTTAAATGAACCGAATCTCAATCGAAGCCCCTCTTGGCGCTGCTTCAGTTTGTGTGTAGTGGGAAGACCCCCCCCTCCACGTCCCGCTTTCAGTGGGGATCCTCTTTTAACGCTACCCTGCAGCTCCCGACGGACCAGCTTCTGATGCGGGATCCTCTTTGGTCCAGTTTCCTCCCCCATTAGAGGTTTTATGTTTCACAGCAGTTAAAAGTCTGAACAAACGGCCAACCTGGCAACCCGTTTGAGGACTTGGCCACAGTGTTGTAGTATTTTGTGCATTTTTTTTTTAGAGTCCAGCTGCTTTCTGTTGTCAACAGGAAACAAACAAATGTCAGGTTTTAACCATCCTCCTGTCTGTGTGCGTGTGTGTGTCCCCGCAGTTTACCGAAGGTCGTCAAGAGACGCGTGAACGCCCTCAAGAACCTGCAGGTCAAATGCGCCCACATCGAGGCCAAGTTCTACGAAGAAGTGCACGAGCTGGAGAGAAAGTACGCCGCGCTCTACCAGCCGCTCTTCGACAAAGTACGTCGCCGTCTTTCGCGGACGCACTCGCAGCAGGTCGCCGCCGTCACACACCGTTAAATTCGTCGCCTCTTAACCGACAAACCCGTCTCTCGACTGTGGGTTTGGTCACATGGCTGCCGAAAGAGGCCGGTCTGAGCTCATAGAGACTCGGTGTCGTGTACTAGTCTGTTGCTACCGATTTGCGACGGCCTTGTTTACATGTCAACAAACCAGATCAGACTTGGCAGTTTTTTTTTCCTGGAGTGTTTTTAAAACTAGATTTGTCTGACTGATTACTGTGAAACACACACATGACACATGTGCCACCCCTGATCGTGTGTGTCCCCCACCCCCCCCCCCACACACAGAGAAGCGACATTGTGAAAGCAGCCTACGAGCCCACAGACGAAGAGTGCGAATGGAAGGCTGATGAGGAGGAAGAGCTGACAGTAAGTAAGCAGGTACAGGTGACGTATACACCTGCATGCTCCCCGTCCGGCCTTTCTGACCCCCCCCCCTTCACCACGTAACGCATGCAGCCCATAGTGTCGCCTCCAGCGCAGCAAACATCCTTTTTTTCCTAAAGTAGCAGCAAATTCAAATAGATGTCAGACGTCGGTGGAATCGGCAGCATGCGGCGCCTTCTCTTCCTGTTCTTTTGTCTGCTCTCCAAGCGCCGTCGTGTGGGTGTCACTGGGCGAAGCCGCTCTCCTTTCCTATAGCTGTGTGTGTGTGTCGAAACAAGGCGGGGGACGAGCAAGCCTTATTTTGAAGAGAAAATGTCTCTCGCTCCCCCCCTCCCGCCAGGACGAGATGAAGGAGAAGGCCAAGCTGGAGGAGGAGAAGAAGGACGAGGAGAAAGAGGACCCCAAAGGCATCCCCGAGTTCTGGCTAACGGTGTTCAAGAACGTGGACCTGCTCAGCGACATGCTGCAGGTAGGGCCGTCGGCACAGGCGCCTGTGGAGGAGGAGGAAAATGGGTCAGAGGCGCAGCAGCTCCTGTGAGGAAGAAACGGGGATTTGCTTCCACCTGGTGGCCAAAAGCAGCATTTGTAGGGATTGCATAGACTGACAGTTTGTCCTTTTATCCCCCTCCAGGAGCATGACGAGCCCATCCTTAAACATTTACAAGACATCAAAGTGAAATTCTCAGATCCCGGACAGCCCATGGTGAGTCCCGACGGCGGCTCCTTTTAAGCCCCGCCCACCGCAACCGAGCGTGGTTTGAGAACGTACTCATCGGCGACCTGTCCGTGTGCCGTCCCTCCACCAGAGCTTCACTTTAGAGTTCCACTTCGAGCCCAACGACTTCTTCACAAACACAGTGCTGACGAAAACCTACAAGATGAGGTCGGAGCCCGACGAGAGCGACCCCTTCTCCTTCGACGGCCCCGAAATCATGTGCTGCACAGGGTGAGTGGCGGGCCGCGGCGTCTCGGTCGAGGGAGGTGCCGAATATCACGCGTCGCTGGTACCTGTATGTGGAGAAGGCTTCAGTACCTACGCGGTTATGCTGTCCAAAAGGCGACTTTAAGACATTGTAGACCTCTGATTTGTCGGGTGGAGGCATAGTTCTAAGAACCAAACCTGGCAACGGCGGTCCGATGTGGACTACGTCTATCAGCAAGGCAACAGACTGAGCTGCAGCTTCGCTGTCACCTCGGAGGGCTTCGTCGCAGCATCTGTGTGGCATTAAAAAAAGCCGTCGCATGGGTGATGGGGGTTGCCATGACAACAGTCAAGCCCCAAGTCGAGTTGAGGAGATTAGAGACTGGAGTGTTAATTTGTGCAAAAAATAAAGTTGCTTTTAATTTTAGATTCGCGTGTGGTGTTGCTCTCTAAATGCCCCCCTCCTCACCCCCCCCCCCCCTTCGTCGCCACAGCTGCACGATCGACTGGACGAAGGGCAAGAACGTCACGTTGAAAACCATCAAGAAGAAACAGAAGCACAAGGGCCGCGGCACGGTCAGGACGGTCACCAAAACCGTGCCCAACGACTCCTTCTTCAACTTCTTCACCCCGCCAGAGGGTAAGCAGGCGCGCACGCAGCCGTCACAGCGCCGCTTCACCCCCTGCTGGGGGCCCGGTGGCCCCGTTTAGAATAATGCTAAAGAGGGCAAGTGTGGGCCAGATGGGACCTGAGAGGAAGGGTGTGTGTGTGTGTGTGTGTGTGTGTGTGTGTGTGTGTGTGTGTGTCTCTGTCTCTGTCTCTGTCTCTGTGTCTGTGTGTCTATGTGTTTGTGTGTCTGTTTGTTTTTGTGTCTGTGTGTCTGTGTGTGTGTGGGTGTGTCTGTGTGTGTGGTGTCTGTCTCTCTGTCTGTCTGTCTGCGTGCGTGCGTGCATGCGTGAGTGCGTGCATGTGTGCGTGCGTGTCCCGCTGGTTCCCACTGCCTCCCATTCACTGCAGTGAGTTGCCTGTGCTGCACCAGGTATCTAAACTTATAAAGGCATGGATGAGACTGGGCCACATCCTGAATGAACTCCTCCACTCCACGACAGATGGTGCTTTAAACTGTGAGCAAGCAAGAGGGGCAGCAAGAGCCTGGATTGCCGTCTAGCTGCTGAATACTTACTCTCCACAGTGTGCGAAAATCATTGATTGAGACAAACGATGTATAATAATTGTGACGTCAGAATCTTTGGGAGTCTAATGTCAAATATTTAAAGAGGCATTTTGTAAGTTTTTACTGAAAACTATCTTTACCCTGGCCTTTTTATTTGACCCTTTACGACTGAAGCATCGTTTGATGAGCAGACTGACATCTCAGTCGTTCATCACCAATACATCTATAAGCCTGTAGCCTATTTTCTATCATGTACTTCGGGTCGGAAGTTCGCGCGCTGTCTCTGCGGATGTGACGTCAAGCGCGTTCACGTTAAATGGGTCCAGCGGGTCCAGCGTAGCGCTATTTCGAATATGGATACTCAGAAGTGACCATCCAGCTCAACTCAGACACCAATGGCAACTCCGGGCAAAGACAAGGGTCAACATCGGTACGCATTTGAGTCGTGCAGGGAGCTCAGAGCTGCGTTGGGAATGAAAAGGGACACCGAAATGGCTTTTTTAATCCTGAAAAAGTACGAAAAGATACCACCGACCATCGAAAATGGCCTTGTGTTGTTCTCAAAACAAAAGCCAGCAAGCCAGAGCGTTTACGTTGCGAAGTGATCATGGGTGCGTTCATAAATTGTCACGTTCAGTGACAATTTTCTTACCTCTGTGTGCATCGTTCTCGTGAATCAACGTCTTCGAGCGGAGTGTTGCAGTTCTGGATTTGACCACAGGTGGCAGTGTTTTTAGAAAACTCCATTTTGCCTCTTTATGCAAAAAAAAAAAAAAGCTTTTGTTTCAATTGTCTTGTAATTTTTTTAAAGCTTCACAGCTTGTGTGGCCCACACGCATCGAAATTCATCCCACAAAATTCATCAAAGGTTTCAAGTTGGTGAAGAAACGCGGACCTTGCGTTCTCAAACAACGGTGGGACGTGCTGCATGCATACACCAGAGTTCGAGCTGGATGTGAGTGGGTGTCAAACGAGGGAGACACTTTGAGCTTTTCCGTGGGCTTGCGGTGGGCGGCAGGCACGCAGCGCATTTTCATCCCAGGACGCGAAAGCGCGGCTGTCTTTATCGCAGTAACATGTCGGATCTGTAAGAAAGCACGACTTGTGGGCGGTAAGCAAACGTTTCCTTTTCCTTTCTGCCTGCTGTGTGCGTTCGCAGAAGGTCAGCAGGCTGGAGGAGAGCGAGAAGGAGGTGGTCAGCGCCCTGCGCTACTTCAAGACCATCGTGGACAAGATGGTGGTGGAGAAGAAGGTGCTGGAGATGCTGCCGGGCTCCGCCAGCAAGGTGCTGGAAGCCATCCTGCCTCTGGTTCAGGTGGAGGCGCGGATACAGCACAGGTGAGCACACGCGCTCCCTTCGGGCATCCGTCCCTGGGTCAGTGGATGCTGTGGTCAGTCCCTGCTTCCTCTGGCTGAAGACAGGGTCTGTGTTCACGCACTCACACACACTTATTTTGGAGAAAGTGAAGACAACGCACACACACACACACTTAGAAAGAACACGCAAACACACACAGGCTTCTTCAGGCCTCTGAGGCGCCCTGTAATCGGACACCAAAGGCGATTGAAACGAGCGCAACGTCGCCCCTTGTGGGTATTTCACGGAAGAGTTTCGTCTTTCGCGATGCGCCGCCCGATACCGTGAGTCCGCTCGTTTCACTTCCTCTGCAGTTGCAAGGCAGCCGCCTCTGCGGCCATGACTAGACGCGGGGCTGTCGCGTCGCTCCGACGTGTCGCAACTTCTCCGTCTGTGTCCCCCCTTTTTTCCCCTCGTCCTTCAGTACAGACGGAGCGACGGATGTCAGAGGTGAAACCCCCCCCCCACCCACCCC
>JASSRZ010000032.1:10165631-10190135 GCA_032164315.1 Malacoctenus gilli | reverse complement strand
GTCCCACTTTGCCCCCCCCCCCCACCCCACAACGACATCACTCCTGCTCTGTAGATACAGGCTTCCTGTATTTAATAGCATGTCAAGGCAGTGAAATTAACCCCCCCCTCTGCCCCAAATCGCTCCCCCGCCCGGTGGCCACGCCGGGAACTACGAGTCGCTGAGAGGAGCTTCCTCTGGCCTGGGAGGAGCTCGGAGTAGAGCCTGACCACACCAGGAGAAGGCCTTCAGAGTTGTTGATTTATTCATTGCAGGAAAGGGGGAGGGGGGGGGGGGTCTGGCCGGCTTTTATACTTGGATTGAATGGAAAACACTCGAGCTGGAGGACGACTGAAGGGTCATCGGCCATAAACAAAGATCCCCCCCGCCCCCTCCTCCTCCTCCGCCTCCTCCTCGCCAGAATGGAAGCGGCCATCTCCATCGAGTGATCGGTTCGAAGGCTGAGTGCGCCGCGGTAATGATCGTAGCTGCGGCGACGGCGAGCTATTAAATTTTGATTCGGAAAAAAAAAAAAAAAAGGGGGGGCCGAGAACGGTTTTTCGGAAGAGAAAGTCTCACCAACGCCATTGCGTCGGAGGTGAACTCTCTCGTTGAGGGATGGAGGATTCTGGGTATGTATGTAGACTTTTTTTCTTCTGTGTTCAGGCGCTTTCTCCCCCCTGCACGACGTGAGGCGCCGAGAAAAGAGGGGGGCGGGGGGGGGGGCGCCATTCCATTCCAGGACCAGAGGAGCGCTCGCGGGAAAGGACGAGCGGATCTTGAGCCGTGGAGAGAGAAGAGAAAAAGGAGGTACGGACACGCGCGTTTCCACCCCAGCTCGCTTCGGACTCCTCACGGCACTCGTGCAGTCGACGCGTCTCGCCAGGTTTCCGTTCATCCATTCATTCATCCATTCATTCATTGTCTGTACCGCTTATTATTCCGTCACTACGGATCGCGGGAGGTTCGCAGGCCAAGTCGGGTTACATCGCAGGGCAACACGGAGGCGGACGACCATTCGCGCACCCGCTCACACCATACGGACAATTTGGAATCACCAATTGACCTCGTGCATGTTTTTTGGACCGGGGGGGGGGGGGGGGGGGGGGGTACCCCCCCCCCCCCCCCCCCCCCCCCCCCCCCCCCCCCCCCCCCACGCTGGGGGTACCCGGAGAGAACATGGACAGGGAGAACATGCAAACTCCACACAGAAAGCGAAGCCAGGACCTCCTTGTTGCGAGGCGAGAGCTCGAACCACCACGCCACCGTGCTCGGTATTCGAGCGGGGGAAAAAAACATCACACGAGTGAAATAAGTTGACAATAAAACTGGTTTTATTGAGTATTTTGGGGACCGATTAGGCCCGATCATATGCTCATCCCCACTTGTTATGAAGCCCATATATTCGTAAGGGGGGGCGGGGCTCAGGGCCCACCGCCACAAGCCTGTGATTTCAGCCATAGATGCCCAGTTTGTCCCAGAAGTCGCATATATGGTCCCTGGTTCCCACCTGCGCGTGCGAGTGCACCGTCAGGTTCATGACCAGCCACCCGCTGGTGTCCGAGTAGCGCGGCCAGCCGGGCGGGCGCTGGTCGCGGCAGAAGCCGCTCTGCCGGGCGCGGGACGACGGGTCGCCGGCGTGGGCGAAGGCGCCCCAGTAGCACAGCATGCGGTTGGAGAGCAGCTTCTCCGGCGGCGACAGGCTGAGGTTGGCCACGGGCGCCGAGCCGAAGACGAAGGGCAGCTCGGCGCCGTGGCAGGCGCGCTGGTAGCAGAAGGTCAGGCCCGACCACAGGCGGGGGTCGGAGGGCGCGTGGTCGAAGGCGTAGGCCCACACGCCGCCGCCGGCCCCCGCCGCCGCGCGCGCCGACCTCCGCGACGGGCACAGGAAGACGTAGTCGGTCACAATCTGCGGGGAAGGATGGAAAAAAAACCCAGCTGAACGGTGATGCGTTTGGGTCAGTTGGATAATTACGAACGCTGTCCGAACACTTTCAAAGTGATGGAAGGAAAAACACAGTCGGACGCAGGTTTTGTTGGAAGGGGGGTGTAAGAAAAACTGTAAAAACGAAGAGAAAGAGAGAGAAACTATTGTTCGCTCTCGGCTAAAAGAAGGAGAGGGGGAAAAAGATGAAGGGAGACCGTCTTCTTCTGCCTGTTACCTGGAAACCAGTCTGTCTTTTTTTTCCCTTTCCCGGCAGCACGCAAACGGCGCCCACACAGCTGCATCTGACACCTGAAAACAAACAGGCTGACTGTGGGCAGCCTGACGGGCACGCGGAACACACTCGCCGTTCCGGCTCTTCATACCTTCAAACGAGGGCCGACTCCCCCCCCCCCCAAAACGATATGAACATACTGTACCTGAGCACGGCCGAGTGGGCTATTACGCAATAGCCGCCATGCGAGCGGCCGGGAAAAAACAGGGGAGACGAACCGCTCGACCTCGGGCGAGCCCGCGTCAGACGGCCGTGGGGCGACGAGGGACGCCCGCCCGCGAGCTCTTTTTCATTGAGGCAATGCCCGCCCGCGAGCTCTTTTCATTGAGGCAATAGACACAGTAGAGTAAATGAGACAAAGTCATCGAACATCACAAGATGGGCCGACATGCATGAGAACGGCGACGCTCTCTTTACAGCACAGACGACGAGAAGGGTGATGCATTCACTGACCAACAGTAAAAGTGGACGACATCTAAAAGGACGTTACGGACTCGTCTCTTGAACATGAGCCGATTGATTAACTTTCATTTATGTCATTGTCATTTCAAACAGTCATGATTTACATGCACTAGACGCTGACCTACTTATAGAGATGAAACTGCATTTAAGGGGTGGTGCGTTCACTGACTGACAAGCTGATTAGAACGCCTTCGACCAGTGCATGTGAATTCAACCAGCAACCAGCGTGTCTACTTGCGAATGCTGATGCGTTCACTGACCGATGTCGCGCGCATTCAACTGCAAGCGACCGGTGATGCGTTCGCTTGCAGCTGCATACAGTAAAACTGGTGCAAAAAAAAAAAAAGACGCGTCTTTGACATGCAATCAAGAGGTGCATGTTATCCATCATGTGCTGACTCACATACACTCGAACTGGTGATGCGTTCGATGACTGAAATTCATTGCGGCCCCATGCGCACTGAATGTCGATACTCTTTCGCCATTTTTTTTTGTTGCCACGATCGACTTCCAGCTTGACCGACTTGGCACGAACACGGCGGTGGACCACAACCCCCGAAATCCCGCCCCCCCACCCCGACGTGCAAACAGCATGCGGGCCCGGATGCCGTGTAAGCGTGGCGGAAATCGTGTGATTTTGGCGCGTTCGCCGTGGCGGCTGGGGGAGAACACGTCTGACGAGTGATGTGGAGTTGATTTTTTTGGGGGGGGGGGGGGTCTTCTGATGAAATCTCTCTGTGGTGAGCGCCATGAATAATTCAGGCCAGACCGGCGCCGTCGCACTGTGTGACAGCACAAGGTTGCTACCCAGCTTTTTTTTGGGGGGGGGACTCTTTCCACTCATTTTGGAGGTTTAAATCTGTGACCGAGATCCGCTGATGTGGCTTTTTCGCCGTGTCAATGTGATGGAGGGAGACCGTTGGAGGTGCGTTGTGCAGTATCAGGTTTCGGTCTATAAAAAAAAAAACGCACATGTGGCACGAACTATATCTACGCGACAGAGGGAGTTATGGCCGAGCTGTATGACTCCTCTGTTCGCGCTGACCCTGTTTTTTTTTCTGTTTTGTTCTTTTTTTTATGAAGACGAACAGCGGGGACGTGTGTGCTGATGCAGAGGGCCGACCTGAGGCGGTGACCCCCCCCCCCCTCGTCCCGGTCATGCGTTGAGCTGCGGTGACGCCTCTTAACGGGCCTGGGACTCCCTGAGGTGCGATCAAAATCCCTCCCTGCGTCTCGTGCTTCAAGCCACGCAAATGGGGTCTTTTCTTTAACTTTGTGTGTGTGTGTGTGTGTGTGTGTGTGTGTGTGTGTGCGTGTGTGTGTGTGTGTGTTGTGCTGGACCAGTCACCTGCCCAAGGTGAAGCCCACAATACACACCACTGACTGGATGGATGCGATGGACTCGGATGCTTTCATCCTTCCACTGCCGCCCCCCTCCTCCCTCCTCCCCACATTAATATAAACAGGATGTCAATTTATCCCCTCAGTGTTTTGCTCCCCTGGTTGCCCCCCACCCCCACCCCACCCCCCACCCCTTTTACTTCTGCCCCGCCACTTCATCAGGGATTCCGGGAGCCGATCCGCCCCACGTCGCTGCGGATGCTCGGAGGAGACGAGTCGCTTCTTGTCGGGAGCAGTCGGGCTGCATCTCAAGCAGACAAACGCGCCGACTCCAGGTGGTCCCCCAACGCCTCGCCCATACAAATGACGGGAGGCCCCACCGAAAGAGAAAAAAAAAAAGACAGCACCCGCTGTAGCTGCAGCTCCCTCTGTAGGCAAACGCAGCGCCGGAAGGAGACGAGCGGCGGCGGCGCGGAAGCGTTGAGAAGAGAGTCCAACTCCATGCACGTCTCATCGCCTGAAGCGATCCGGGAGAGAAAAAATGCGTCGTATTTTTCTTTCCGAAATCAAACGGCAGCGAAAGACATCGACTGTTTCGGACGAAGCCGGGTTCCGCTCAGGTGTGTGTGTGTGTGTGTGTGTCCGAACGTTGACCTCTCAGGAGAAAGTGAGAAAAGTCTTGAAAAAGCGGCCGGTTTGTCTTCGAAGCGACTCCGGACGCAGACAGGGCGGAGACGTTGCGTGTCGTTTCCGCGCGCTCGCTTTCGATAAATCATCCTCAGCGGGCTGACAGTTCCCCCCCTCCCCCCCCCCCCCTCGCAGAGTTCTGACGAGAACACAAAGCCACGTCAAGCGGCGAGGGGGGAGGGGGGACGTTAATTATATGTAATTTGTCTGATGAAAAGCAGCACGCTTCAGTAAGTTTGCTGTCTGTGGTGTGGGGGGGGGGGAGACAAAACGTACCGGCGTACGCAGACGCACACCCGTCAGCGCGAATCAGTGCGTCGGACGAAAAAAAAAAAAGCGGGGACGCGTCCGCGGATGATCGGCGTCGGGCTTTGTCTCCGGCCGGCAAGACATGCGCGGTCGGAGGGGCCGTAGGAGGGAGCGCTGGCGCTGGATGGAGGCGAGAGAAAAAACCCGAGAGCAACAGTCAGTTATGAGAAAAAAAAAAAAAGGTGTCGAAAGATTAAAAAAAAAAAAAAAAAACCTTCAAAAATATAAAACGGCAGACTTCCAGATTCTGAATTTACAGCCGCGCTCGGTGACATTTGTGCTGACCCCCCCCCACCCCCACCCCCACCCCTCCTCTTCCTCCCGGTCCTCTGGAGGAGCGCCCTTCACGCGGAGACGCAGGACCTCCGCCGCTGCACAGTCAACTGTGACTGAATACTAAATAAATCTGGGGAGTGTCACGTCCTGACCCCCCCCCCCCCCGCCCACGGCTCCCCGAGGCTGCCGGTCTGCGTGCCGCATCGAAAAGCTGAAGTGAAAGCTGCTGGAGGCTCTCTCTCTCTCTCTCTCTCTCTCTCTCTCTCTCTTTTTTTCCTCCGCCCTTCTCTCTTTCCGACCACCAGTGGGAACGACTCCGAAAGATGAACGGCGAAGGGAAGCGGGCGACGAACGAAGCGGCGGCGGCGGCCCACCCCCCGAAAGGGGAGGCTGCGAGCTGACGTGTTTCTTTTGTGTGAATAGATGCTCAATCCAGGTGTGTGTGTGTGTGTGTGTGTGTGTGTGTGTGTGTGTGTGTGTGTGTGTGGGCGTGTGGGATTGCGCCTTTCGCTTCTGTAACCATCAGTCGCGTTGAGGAGTCCCCACCTGAGCCAGCATGGTCCTGCGGTCGGCGTCGCGGTACGCGGGCAGGTACTTGTGCAGGACGCGCAGCGCGTGCTGCTTGAAGATGGCCGCGACGTACACGGCGGACTCCACCGCCGACACGGGCTTGCCGAAGACCCCGTACACGAACAGCACCCCCTCCTCCGACGTGGTCCCTGCCCGGAGACGGAGAGCGCAGGGACAATCCGGGAGCGTTCACGGCGTGGCTTTCTTGTCTCCTTCCCTGTACGCGCGTCTCTTCCCGCCCCCCTTACCCAGCAGCACCTGCTTCCCTTTCTGCCAGTGGCCCTTCAGGAAGGCGGCGACGGCCTGCTCCTCGATCAGCTCGCCGTCGATGTGCGGGCCCCACGTCTCAAACACCTCCAGGAACCGGAAGGGGTTCACCAGCCGCGAACCTGCACACACACACACATCCGGCAGGCTACGAAAACACAATCCCCCCCCCCTCCCCCTCTTTGGATCACCAGCTCGTGCACGGCGCCAACGAGTCTTGCGATATGTGTTGTGCCGGAGGCATGCACTCTACCGATTGCTGTCTTGTCCATGCATTTAGTTTAGGAGACATTAACCGTTAAAGTGCGGACTTCCGAACTTCTGAAGTTCGGACTTGGGAACTTCCGAGGAACGGGAGTTCACGGTGCGTTTTTTTTCGACAATTGGAACGGCAGCGTACTCGCGAGGTCGCTTCCTCGACTTCGGTGTCCACGCAAAACAAACGCCTTCCTCGTTTTTAGATAAACAAAGATAAATAATAACCCCCAACGAGATTCTGTGACACAAAAAAAAAAAAACCCCATAGTATTTGAAAATTACGGCTTACGGTTGTGTGTTCGCTCCTCAGCCAAATGCATTCTGGGATACGCGGCTGTTCCGAGTCCACGCGAGTCACCGTCCGACGCGTCCTCGGTAAAAATGGGCGTGGCGAGCTCGCATTCCGGGTTATCTAACGCGAACTCGCGTGTTGGAACAAGGACTTGGCCTGGGACTGATGACAGAACGCGAGCGCAGGCAAGAACGGGTAATGCGAAACGGGCGAAGGTCGATGCAGTGCCGCTGACGAGTTGCGATCGCGGACGTTTTGCCTTTCGCTTCTCATCTTCCAGCCAGAAAAAAAAGAGCTCGGTCTACCGCGCAGCGATGGGATCGATACCTCTGGCCGCCCCCGTTGATACGCTGCATTCGTTTTCATTCCTGCGACGCAGTCAAAAAAAGCCCCTCTAATTGCCCGTTTCAGGGGCTCCTCGCTCAGTCTTCATGATTTCTGTTTTCGCTCCGTCTCCGGATAAATAAGTTGGTATTTTTTTTCCCTCCCCCCCCCCACCCCCCTCCTCGCCAGCCTTCGGATAAACATACTACATCTCGCGTCTCTTATGTAACCGTGTGGGCAGACGCGAGCGCTGCTCTAAATTTGGGGCCCGGCGGCGCCCTACTTGTTTTCATCTGGGCGGCCAGGACGGCCCGCGGCGCGAGGGAGAGCAGGCAGACGAAGTCGCTGGCGGAGCAGTTGGTCTGCCTGGCGAAGTCCTTGCCCAGCTTCAGGGCGTCGTGCCTGCAGGGGGGGGGGGGCGGAGCTCGGTCAGTCGGTCGGCGACGGTCGGTGGCGAGGCGGGCGGCTGTCCGGCGCCGGCGTTCTCACCTGGTCTTCAGGGGGATGGAGAAGGGGAGGCTCTGCAGGACGGCCTGCCTGAACAGAGGCTTGCTGCTCTGCATCATCAGGTGGAGGCTGACCGACTGAGCGCCCGCACTCTCCCCGAACAGCGTCACCTGTCGGGGGGAAGGGGGGCGGGGCGGGGCGGCCAATTAGCCACTCAGCACTTTAAAACATTATTGTTTTTTTCCATATGTGTTGTGAAACCCTATCTTCTCCCTCTCTTCCTTATTCTTAACGGATTACAGCCCCGCCCCCTTTTTTCTTGACTTCCTGGCCCCCTCTTCCTCGAATTCACTTCTGCTCCTGTTAACTGTGGAGCAGCTGTGAACTCTGCTCACAGGAGTAGAGTAACACCGAATTCTAACTCAACTTTATTTATAGAGCCCTTTCACACGACCACTGTTGATACAAAGTGCTGCACGCAGCATCCAAATATTTGAGACAATTCCAAACAATAAAACAATTTCAAACAATAAAACTAGAAGTAGAAATAAACAAATTTAAAATAAGTAAAACCAAACCTCAGAACATTAAAAAAAAAAGAGCGTCTCAAGCTCTATTCAAAGCCAAGGAATAGAACTAGGTTGTAAGACTGGTTTTAAAAATGGACACCTAGTGGGATCACCTCGTGGGCATTTGTGGTACTGCACTAAGCTGGTTCAAGTCGTATCTCTCACATCGAAGCGAAAGTGTGAGCCTTGGGAATCAAGAAACTTGCTCCGCACCTCTTCCTTATGGGGCTCCACAGGGTTCCGTATTAGGATCCCTGCTGTTTTCTTTGTATTTACTACCTCTGGGATACTGACAATGCCAGTTTGTCAGCGAGATAAGCCTTTAAATAAAAACTGGCACGACTCTTTCGAAGTCTTTACTTTTGCGTGCCAATCCGGCTTCGTTTTTCACAAGGCAACTGTTGGACGGGTTTTGGGTTTCTTGAGGCAGGAATGTTATCTGTTATTATTTTCATTATTTTCCGTTCGGACTGGTGGACTTTTGGCGAGTTTTCCTGTTAATTTTTTCTTCCTTGACTCGTCTGCACTACTTTGAAGAACACTTCAAATGCTCTGTTTGAGTTTGTTGCCACTCTAAAGACCCCCACATACTCCCCCCCCCGAACAAAGCACACAATGAAGAGACGTCGGCGTCTTTGAAGTTGGAAAATTGAACGCCGCGGCGAGGCGAGAGCACACCGAACTTGGCTCGCCTTATCGCGAGCTCATTAGCGCCCACGGGAGGCGGGGGGGGGGGTCTGACTGACTTGCCTTGCCGGGGTCGCCGCCGAACGCGGCGGCGTTGCGCTGCACCCAGAGCAGGGCCGCCTGCTGGTCCAGGATCCCGTAGTTGCCCACCGCCGAGGAGCGGCCGTCCTTGCCGGACACGAGGAACCCGAACGCGCCTTGAAAGCCACGGCAGAGGGGTTCACATGATGAGAAGAGCATAATTTGGGGGGGGGCAGGGGGGGGGGGCGCTTGTATGCTCGGACATTGCTCGCAAATCGGCGCTCCTGGGCGATAACCGGCATGCTTGGTAATTTAATGCAATGGCACGCACACGCTATCAGGCCTCCCACTGTCTTACACACGCGCACACACACACACACACACACACACACACACACACACACAAACACACACGACAGGCATCCCATTTATTCTAGCAAAGTGATTCCACGCGGTTGCTGCCAAATTAGAAAAAAAGGTCATAAATTGACATCATGAGGTTAAGTTCACAGACCCCCCCACCCCCCCGCCCCCTTTACCCAGCCGGTACTCCAGGCTCACGACGATGGTGCGGGTGAAGTTGCTGATGAAGCGCCCGTCGTACAGCGGCTTGGAGGCGGAGCCGGCGATGAAGTCGCCGCCGTGGACCCACACCATCACCGGCAGGAGGTCCCGCGGGGGGGCGCCGAAGCTGGCGTCCAAAGGGGCGAAGACGTTGAGGTAGAGACAGTCCTCGCTGACCTTTTTTTTATATATACGAGGGACATCAGAGGACAAGGGTCACTTTTTCGCATTGCCCAGTTCTTCAATCAAATCTACTCTGGGGAAAAAAAAACTTCTAACTGGGAAATTGGAACGTGAGAACAAAACCATCATAATACCATGAAGACACCCTCCGTCGTGTATGCGTTGCTTACTTTGTGAGGACACTCCTCTGCGATCGGTCCGCTGCAGACCTGCATGCACGCCGGCCGCGGGAAGGAGGCGTCGTACACCCCTGGCCAAGGGCTGACGGGCCTGGGGGGCTTCCACCGGTAAGCCCCGACCGGAGGGTCGGCGTATGGTACGCCGTAGAACACATGGGCCTTGTCCAGCGTGACCCCTCGGACCTGGCCATCCTTGGTCGACACCAGCGGCCCGGGCGCCCCGGCCCGATCCCGGTCGGCTGCCGCGTCCCCGGACGGCGGGGGGACTGCGGCAGGCTGCTCCTCGGGCGAGTGCGTGTCCAAGTCCCGGCCGGCGACGAGGAGCGGCTCGTCTCTCGTCAGGAGGGCGTTCCTCAGAAAGCGGACGAGGTCCATGTCAGCGTCGCTTTCCGGCGCCTCTCCGGAGGAAAGCGTGGAAGTCAGCGCGCACAGCAGCAGCAAGCACATCCAGCTCTCCATGTTGTGACAAAATACACCAGATTCCTAGACGCTGCTCCTCAGATCATGACTTGACTTGAATTACGGGCTATCTGAGCCTGAACCCCCCCCCCCTGATTCTGTCCTTGTGACTCCAATTTGGCTGCCTGTGAGTTTGGAGTCGCCAGACAAAAGCTGCTCTGTTGCGGAGGCCCAGAGCTCGTCCACAAGCCCACTGAAACCCGCTGGACGCAGACCCCGTCCTCCAGGACATCTAATAAAGGACAAGCCGTCTTTCCTTAGTGCCGTGACAGAGTGAACGTGAATGCTGATGGGACTTCTAAGCAAACATTGACATCTTGTTAAGGGGGAAAAAAACTTTGTTCCTCCTTTACATCACAAAATTTTCCTCAATTCTTGATCTATGTCTTATGCTCACTCATTGCAGAAAGCACAATTTGCATTGAAGTGCATGCTGACACCTACAGGCCGCACGCAATATAGCATTCAGAAGATATTCTTAATTAATTCATCTTTTTTTTTTTTTAAATAGTAGTCACGATACGGTAATTGAAAACCCGAAACTGAAATGATTGCCTCCTTATCGATAGTCTGTTAACCTACTTCGCCCGGTTCATGTTGACTTGGGCGACATGCTGTCTCTTTGTGTCGACCACAGGTAAAGACTTTGCGACTCACACAGACACTAAGGTGTTTTAAATATTACCAAATAGCTCAAAAGACATTTTAGATTGTATACATTTATTTAAAAAAAACAAAAACCTCTGTCTTTGCAGTTACAATTGCAGTAAGTGAGCTGGCTCCGAAAAAGACACTTTGTCTTCAGTTTGGCTCGTTTCGACCCTGAACGCATCACGCATCAGGCTACATTCGCATACGGTTAAATCGAGCTGTTGGGTCCACGCGCGCAGGGTAGAGGCGAGTCATGACCGCGCGCACACCTGCTGCTAATAACGGCTAATTAAAGCCCGGCTCGCCCCCTTCAACAAACGCTAAATACACGCTTTAGGTGGATTCACACTGAAAATGTGAGGAAAACGACACAAAACAAGCTTTGAATCGCACTGTCTCACTCTGATACGGCCTCCTAATCACCTTGCTCGTGTTTGCAGGAGCTCCTTCAAGTATTTGTTCGTCTTACTCGTACTGGTTACCCACAGCATCTCGTTCGGCGAGTATTTAGCAGTTTTGCAAGCGTGCGAGTAAATGGCTCGTTGCATTTTGAAGAAAGTTACACTGTTGTGTTTTTTTTTCTTCCTACGTGCAGGGCACTGCGAGGAAATTTCCTTTTCGATATGTTGGATGAGCAGAGACAACTCTTTGGAAAGGTAGTCACCTTTGAAACGTCCTTTTTAAAATTCTGTCGAATTTAAAATGTTACATTTTTCGTGTCCCAAATTGCTCGACGAGGTCAAACGCTGCACCTCGATCGGAACAGTCGAAAAATTAAGTGCGTGTAAAAAGGTGTCCGAATACTTTTGTCATTTTGGTGCAGTTACTCCTCAAGGCTGCGAAATATGTTTTTACGTAAAATCAAAGCAAGACTTGTGTTCAGAAGAAACTAGCTGCTGCTTTTATTGTGAAGGCGCCTTTTGTGTATCAATGAGCGTTTGCTTCCGCAACTGTTTGGCTACGTGTTTGTGTGTTTGACCAATCAAAGAAGGGGGTCCACAGTCTGGCTTTTGAGGAAATTTAGAGGGACAAATGTTGAACCATTGATTTTATACCCCAATAACATCAAATAAATGACCCATTCCGTTGTGTATGGTTGTGGTCTAAAAGTGTCTTGGCTTGTTTAAATGTTTTGTTAAATGATCAAACAGGGCCCCTGGAGATAAAATGGCAGAGGAAGCTCAGCAAGCCGATGTTTGTTTGGTCTTGTGGTCTTGAAAATGAATTCACGCTTTCCAGGCAAAATGGAAACCTTTGGCTCAACATCACGTCGCTGAAGTTCATCGGGGCTCCGGGCAAAGTGACCTCCCTGACCGTGTCCCCGTTCGTGGAGAACAAGCTGAGCCTCCTGTACGGGGGCTCCTTGCGGGAGTGGACGCTGACGATCATCCCACGTGAGGACCGGAGGGGGGTTTGACGTCGCCGAGGCTTTAAACTCTGGCTGCTGGCGTGACCCGTTTTTTGTTTTTTTGTTTTTTTGTCTAATCCGAAGGTACGAAGTTCACGAAAGTCACTGGCCGACAGAAACCTCTCCAACTTCCAGCGAATGCCACGAAGGTATCGTACGCATGTATCGAACTGTAAACGTAATGCACACAGGGGTCTGACTGCTTGTGTCCCCCTCCCTTCAGGCATTCCTGAACTTGCTGAGCCCCAATGAGGTGTTTGCTTGTGAGAACGGCACCCTGTACTTCCACCAGGACGAGCATTTCTTCCTTGCAGTGGGTGAGAAGCGTTTATTTGGCACTGTGATCTCTAAACTCAATGAGGCAGGAGATTGATTGGGGGGGAGGTGGTGGGGGCCGGCTTCCCTCCCGTAGGCCACACCGCGCGGCTTCCGGTCAAGCTGGAGTCCAGGAGTCCCTCCACGCTGCTGCTGTCCTGGCGGGCGCTCCGCCCGGCCGCCGTCTCCAGCCACGCCCTGACCCTGTACCACGCCGAGCTGGGCGCCTACAGCGCGCGCGCCGCCGCCGCCGCCACTCCTCGCGACCGCCACCGCTTCGCCGCCCTGGAGTCCTGCAGCCGCTACGTGGCCTGCGTCGAGATCGCGGACTCGCACGCCCTCACCTGCCTCGCCGCTCTCACCGGTACGCACTCGGACCGTCCATTTCCCGTTCCTGCTCTCGTCCGAATTGCCCCTACAGTAGGACTTGAGGATCCAGTTGTAGATCACGGTGATGGAGTAACGTCAACAAAGCAGATGGGTGTGACAGCGGGGTCATTTTTAATATTTGAACTCGCTCCCACTGCAAGTTAGGCAAGCCTGGTCTTTAAAACCCTTCTAAAAATCCGCCTTTTGTTCATCTTGAGCCATCTTTTATTGCTTTTTATAGTATGTATCGTGTTATTTGATTCTTATTTATTTGTGCCTGTACAGCACTTGTTCAGCTTTTGTTGTCTCGAAAGTGCTCTATAAATAAAGTTGGCTTGGCTTGTCTTGACTTATACCTTGACTAAACATTGGTACTTAGAAGTACAAGTTTGGATGTTGGATGACCGTCTCCAGACGAGATTTCCTTCTCCTCTCCCGCCAGACCCGGACGTTCCCGAGGACTTCCGGGTGACCTCGTGGAACAGCAGCAGCATCTCGTTGGCCTGGGACTGCCCCGCCAACCGCAGATACTCCCTCTTCCTCCTCACGGCCTTTTACCTGGACGGCGCGGAGCGCGTCGCCCGGGAGGTCCCCCTGTGGCTGAGGGACGGCGTCTTCGCCTTCAGCCTGACCGACCTGCAGCCCTGCAGCAGGGTGAAGTTCGGCCTGCAGACGGTGTGCCAGGCCGGCATCGAGGCTCGCTACAGCAGAATGGTGCTGAGCGACGGGAACTCGGGTCAGTTCCGGCTGCAAGTGATGCAAAATATCAGAGCCGCTTAGTTCTGTTGCTAAGGAACCTTAAGCGTTCATGGCCGTTTCTTATGCTCCTCAGGCTACTCCAACATCAAAGACTTGCGCCAGACATCGTCCGGCCCCGAGAACTACACCCTCAGCTGGGAGGTGGGCAACTCCTCGTCCATCTCCATGTTCCGGGTCTATCATCAGGGGGCGCTGCAGGGCACCACGCTCACCACAAGCTACACAGTGAAGGGCCTGCAGCCGTGCGGGCAGTACAACGCCAAGGTGGAGGCGCTGTGCGGCCACAGTGTGGTCATGAGCACGAAAAGGGTCGCGGCACACACAGGTAACGCAACCTGAGGTCATATGCGTCTGGGTAGAGAGGTCCCCACACATGCTGCTGTAAACATAAAGCCCTAAATATCCAGTGGCTGCGAGGCCGTCGACGGGTACGTTCAGGGCCGCAGTCGTCGTCTTTAAAGCGCGCAGCTCGTTGGCCACGTGCAAGTTCTGTGGCTGCGTGAGCGCACTCGACACGGTTAAATCAATAGATAAACCGACCAGAAGAAGTTGTTCTGCCCTGTTGTTCCCTGTTTCCATGGAAACCTGAGTCGGAGGGGAATTTTATGCTACACTTGCCAAGATGCTACTACACCAGATTGGCTGAGGAGAATCGAGTTGGATGTCAGTTTGTGTCAGATCTCATTCCTGCTGGGAAAGCTTCCTCTTTGAAATGCTACAGTTCTGTAAATGTCACATTTCATGGAGTACCACAAGTTTTAGGAAGGTTTTTGGGTAGTGTAGTTTTTTTTTTTGGCTTTTTTTGTTGGCCTTTGTATGACTACTGCTTGTGCATCCAGGTCCTCGGGGTGTGTCCCAGCTCAGGTACCGCCCCGGTGACTCTACGGCCCTGTGGACGCCCAGCAGCCCCCAGCAGACGGCCCCGGCCTTCGTCTACGAGCTGTCCACAAAGGGCGACCCCCCCATCCGCAGTGGCCGCGTGACCCTGCCCGAGCTGCGCCTGCCGGGCCTGGATGAGGGGAAGACGTACGTCCTCGACGTGCGGGAGGAGTGCAACGGCGTGCGGGAGGCCGAACCCTCCCGTCTCTACTTCGAGGCCACCAATTCGACTTTGGGGCACCTCGCGAGGGCGACCGGCCCCCCTCGGGACCTCGGTCAGTCTTTGCGTACCGGTAGTCCTGCGAAACTGTTGAAAAGGAGTTCTGCTGGCGTCATGTTTGCGTTCCATCCTTTTGCCGGGTGTAGAGGTGCAGGTAGACTCCAGCAGCATCGGCCTGGTCATGGTGGTCCCCTGGTCGCTGCCGGAGCATCTGCAGGACGGCGTGTCTGAACCTGGAACGAGATTGAAGGCGCTCTTCAAGGATGAGGTGAGAGGGAAGGCTGTTTTTTTTCCACACAAACTGCTGCAGCGTCGCAAACTGACCGCCCCGCCCCGCCCCCCACCAGTCTCTCCATGAACGGAAGGTTATTTCCTCTTGAACTCCCTTTCAGCGGGCCGCTCTGCTTTCTGATTGAAGCGTCTCATTGTCCGTCTGTCCTCCAGCTGCAGAAGCTGTTGAAAGACCTGGATCAGCCCGCCCGCGTGGAGCTGGGCACCTTTCAGCCCGCGGGCGAGCCCAACAAAACGGAGATCCTGTTTCTGTCTTTCGACGCCTCCAGAAGGGAAGAAAACGTGCCCCTGCCCGTCGCCGACCAGCTGGGTTACATCAGCTCCCTCAATAGGACCGACCTGGTCGTCAAAGACGGGGTCATTCACTGGGACGGTAAGCCACGGCGGGATGGTCTTTCACTCCACTTGCAGCTGTCCTCGCGGGTCAGACGAGTTCTCCTCGGAACGCGGCCAGCGGATTGAAAACTCTTCCCTCTGCGATTTGATTGGCGCGAGGTTTCTCTGCCAGGTCCCGACCTGTGTGCCAGCCAGCGGCCTCAGTGCCCCCGGCATTCGCTGTGCATCAACACTCTGGGCTCCTACTCTTGCGTGTGTCGGCAAGGTTACTACGACGTGAGCGCCGTTATCGAGCCTCCTGTGGCTTCCCAGCCGGTCTGTAAAGGTACGGAGATGCAGGCGACGCACGTTTTTGTTTTTTTTTCAGTTTCATCGCTGGTATTCAAGTCAGTTAATGCAGCGGGACTACTTTATTCGACAGAAAAGGTATTGATCATATTCAAAATTGGTTGATATTCAAGAGCAATTGAGAGAGTCCTAGATAATCATATTGAGGGACTGCGAGTATTCCTGTCCATTTGAGTTTGTTGCACTGCAACAAGCAGTTTTCTTGCTGCCAGTGTTTACCCAAACTTGGCTCGATCAACTTTGATTTAATTTAATTTAATTTAATTTAACTTTTTGTTTTTTTATTTTATTTTATGTCTGCATTTATTAAGTATTGAAACCCTTCCTGAAGGTGTCATTTTGTTGTAGAATAAATGCAATTTTAGTTGTTTTTTTTTTTTTTTTTTAAATAACTGTGACCATCCCCTGCCCTCACTGGCTTTTGTGGCCATCTTGCTGGGAGTTCTCATCTGGTTAAGCGGTGCACAAGGAGGGCTGTACAGAGAGGCCAAATTGGAGAGGGATGGGAACAAAGTGGGGCTAGAGAGGGTGGGAGTGGTTGCGAGAGGGGGTGAGAGGACTAATCAAAGAGTAGAATGATAAGCTGGTGCCAAGAGCTTGGAGTAACTAGAGCTAGGAAAGAGTAAGTTGAGATAGGAGTGAAAAGGACAATGATGTTGGAGTAGACTCGGGGTATATTCTGAGTCATATTATCTATAGCCACTTAGCAGACACCTGACCAGACCGTGGAGTGGTAATAAAATTGCCAGTGAGTTTATCCAGCTATCACCAGGTGACGGTATCTGGAGTGGTGAGCATTCTCTGTTCATGCGGCGGGGGGGGAGAGATAACCTTCAGAACCAAAGGAAGGCCCCCACCCCACATCTGGGACTGACGTTGTAGCCACGGAGATATGCGACAACCGGGGCACCCTGTCAGCCAGCCAGCCACCCCACTAAAATGGGAGAGCCATTTTAGTTCTTAAAGAAGTAAAAGCCCCCTCGCTTCTGTCATAGTGACCCCCCCCCTTTTTTTTTTTTTGTAATCCCCCAACAGAGAAAGGTCTGTTCAACCAGTGTCTGAATAAGATGATGAGCGGCGGAATAGCCAAGTCCTACCTCAGCGCTCACATCGGAGGGGAGGTGGAGGTGAAGCTGAACGACGGCCGGTGCACCGTGAACGAAACGGACACGCTCTACTACTTCCGCACCTCACAGAGACCCTCCGAGTGTGGCACACAGAGGCAGGTGCGTGGCCCCTTTAATATACATTTGGTGGGCTGGCATCAGCCTGTTTTTATTGAACTGAATAGCTGAGAGGAAAAATAAGAGGCGGTGTGGATTTTGTGTGTTTTAGGTCAATAAGACCCACATTAAATTCCAAAACACTCTGAACGTCACGCTGACCAAAGAACAGACCATCAGCCGGCGGGACCTCCGGGTTGTGTGGAAGTGCGTGTACCCTCGGCACTACGTCCGCAACGCTCACGTCAACGTGGACATGGAGTGGTGAGACCCCGGCAGAACTTCATGCCCCCCCCCCCTCCTCCTCGCTCACCGGACGATCTCCTCATCAGCCCCTCGCTTTCCCGTCCCTCCCGCAGGCTCTCGTCCATCTCCTTGGTGGAGTTCAACTCCTCCCTGCAGCTTGGCCTGAGCATGCGGCTGTACAGGGACCAGTCCTTCACCAGCAGCTACACCGACACCATCTTCCTGGGCCAGGAGGACACCCTGTTCTTCCAGGTGGAGCTGGAGACCAACGGCTCGTTTGCCTCGGACGTGCTCCTGCAGGTGGACGCGTGTTGGGCCACGGAGGGCACCGACCCCCAAGACGCTGTGCAGGGGCTTGTTCTACACGAGCGGTATGGTCAATTCAGTGTCGGGTGGTTTTAGTGCCTCAAATGTTTGTGTTGGGTCGGCAAACTTTTGTTTTCCTGCAGTTGCCCGGTGGACAACACCTTCCAGTGGCTCTCCGTGAACGGCCGGGAACAGAGGAGTCGCTTCTCCATTCAGATGTTCGCCATGCCCCAAAGGTTGCCGCTCTACTTCCACTGCCTGGCCAACGTATGCGGACAGGAGGAACTCTGCACGCAGGTGACAGGACACAACTCCAGAAAGTACCGGATTTTTCCGCACGATCTCGTCTCTCGCCACTTCGCCTTCCTCTGTATCTCGTTGCAGAACTGCAGCAGCCAGCAGCGCAGCAGGCGCTCGGCGAGCCAGGCGGACATGAAAGCGAGGAAAGCTGCAGTCGTTTCGGCCGGGCCTCTGGTGGTCAGCACGGGGGTGAAGTCAGTCCAGCCGTCGTACTGTGAGTTTGACAGCGTCGGTGTAGATTAAAGGGGCTTTCGCAGTTCGTGCAGACTGGAGAGGCTGTTTGGCACACGGAGGCGAGAAATGAACTCAGAGTGCTATGATTCGGAAAGAGAGGAGAGTGCCAACTGGAATCGCTTGGCACTGGATCACTTTTGTCCCTCCTCATTGTTCAGGTGATTGCTACGAATGTACCGTTATAGTGGTGATGTCTCTGCAGGGTCAGAGCACCTGACGATTATCTCCATCGTGGCTGGGTTGACGGGCTTTCTGGCAGTGACCGTCGTCTCCGTGAGTGCGACCAAAGCCGTCATGATGTACTACGAACAGCTCCGGCAGCGTTGACGTGCCGATGGCTGTCTGGTTGTGTCGGTGATAAAGGAAGACTCGCTGCTCACTAAACCAGCTATAAAGAACTCAAATAATGGAGGAAAAAATGGTTCTTACGGAAGTTCTGACTAGAGTGAAAGGAAAATGCAACTTGGTTTTTTCAGTATTTGTAATGCATTGAGCAATAACAATTTCATCCTACTGGTATTGTGATCATGAAGTAATGGCTCGCATTCATTGTAAAAGGTGTTCATTGTTTTGAGTTTATGTTGATTTGGGATTTATTTATGGTGAATTAATGAAAGTGAACTCTGATTGTGTCCTGTTATTTTGTTAAGCAGCAAAGCTAGATTTTCAAAATTGATGTGTTCCTGCTGCCTGTCTCATTTCTATCAATTAAAGTTACCAAACATTTTTTCCATTGACTATCTTTTTCTTTTTCAGCTGTTTCATTGCTTATGTTGAGATTTCATGGCCTTTTCGATTTAATGGCCTTTCCGTGGTATGTGCGTTTGCGTGTTATACTCGTGGAAGCAGTTTGGCGCCGCTGTGGCGGAGCAGCTGTCGGACGCGTCAATAAATGCACGAAGAAGAGCTACCGCGTCACTTCTGCTGCGCCGCAATGGCGTCCTCCCTCCATGGAGACGGCGTGAGAGGAGCGCAAACGGAGAAAAAAGCCAAGAAGACGACGGACGAAGGTACGTCGTTGTTCCCGCCGAGTTGTGGACTGTCGACGGACACTCGGACGTACTTTCAGAGGGGGGGAAAAAAGACGGGATATGTTCATTTCGGAGGCATGTTTGCGTGTCGGTTGTGACGCATGCTGGAGTGAGCGCGAAGCGAACATGTGAGCTAAACCGGAGTAAACAGAGGTTGGGTTTGGTTCAGAATTTTCGAGTTGACCGTGACTAAAAGCAGTTTATTGTGAACAAGAATTTTCTAAAACAAAGCATTAAAATACCCCAAACATGTTTTAATGTGTATAAATTGAGTTCTGTGGTATGTAATACTTATGTAAGCTTAAATTTATGAACGACAAAGAAGCGTCATCCCTGCAAGGTGGGCATGCAGTGATCGCCCCCCCCCCTCTATTTTATGATGAAAACATTCAGCGTCTGACCGTCACACTGTCCGACCCCCCCCCCCCTTCCCCCCTGCAGTGGATGAATCTGAGCTCCTGACCGTCCCCGACGGCTGGAAGGAGCCCACGTTCACCAGAGATGACAACCCGCGCGGCCTGCTGGAAGAGAGCAGCTTTGCGACCCTCTTCCCCAAGTACAGAGAGGCCTACCTGAAGGAGTGCTGGCCCCTGGTGGAGAAGGCTCTGGGAGAGGCGGTGAGCTCACAGGCCCGAGACCTGCACGCAACGGACACTGTCATAATTCAATACTGCCAGTCGCTGTTTAAAATAGTGCAACAAATTCAGCATCCGCTTTTGATTTCAGAGTTTTTCAAACCCAAACGCTGTGACAATGTGTGACTAGTTTTTGGTTAAGATACTGAATTATGTTGTTCATGACTTGTTTTGTTGTTGTTTTTTCTCTCCCAGAACATCAAAGCCTCTCTGGACCTGATTGAAGGCAGCATAAGCGTGTGCACCACCAAGAAGACCTTCGACCCCTACGCCATCGTCAGAGCGCGAGACCTCATCAAGCTGCTGGCCCGGAGCGTCCCATTCGAACAGGTAAGGGGGGGGGGGGGTCCGCTGCTGCAGTCTCACCGTGGAGCGCGTTGACTTTGTTCGGAACGGGCTCGTGGGTTTTCCCTCACCCCCCCCCTCTCGTCGCCGCCCGCAGGCTGTGCGGATATTGCAGGACGACGTGGCCTGTGATATTATCAAAATCGGGACCTTGGTGCGGAACAGGGAGCGCTTCGTGAAGAGGAGGCAGCGTCTGATTGGACCGAAGGGCTCCACGCTAAAAGTAGGACCAACGTTGTTTTTTTTTTGTTCTCAGGAGCTGTGTTTCGGGAGAACTCGTTGGGGGGAGTTCCTCCTAACAAGCCCCACCGTCTGCGATCGCGCGTCTCGGCGCCTCCCCTCGAAGGACTCCAAGTGACTCGCGTTTCCCTTTTTGTCTCTGTCCTCCGCCAGGCGCTGGAGCTGCTCACCAACTGCTACGTGATGGTGCAGGGCAACACCGTGTCGGCCCTGGGGCCCTACAGCGGCCTGAAGGAGGTAAGAGGGCCAGAGAGCGGATTCCCCCCCCCAACGCGTCCGCCTGTTTAAAACTCGGTCACGCCTCCTCCGCCACTCCGATCGACAGGCCAGAGGCGGCTCCTCGTACGTGACATGTTTGCGGAGGCGCCACCCGAAACTCCCTTCAGGTCCAATTAGACGCTAGCTGTCTTTGGGTGGAGGTGAGCCTGAAGCCGCGCTAACGAGGCCTGCCGGGAGCCGCGGCTGGTTCAAAGGAGAAAACAAGCGCACACTGTAGCCCGCGGTCATGGATGAAATAAACAACAGGTTACCACACCGTCACTGTGTCTGCAGTGTCTCATACCGAACATGACTGTGTTTGGGAAAAATCAGGGTAGAATTACTGAAGGATTTGGGGTGCGTTCCAATTCCTTCGTTTATCCTCCACCTTATGAGCCTCGTTCCTCAAAACGCGCGCTCCCGCGGGGTGCAAGTGCTGTCCCAATTCTTAGGAAGTTAAGTTGAGGAGCGAGTTTAAAACCCAGGAGTGCCGGGCACCTACCTTAAAAGTAAGGCTTACCCAGAATGCATTGCGTTATTTACAGTTCAAAAGAAACGGCGAGCTACAAATGTATTTTCTTTAATAGATATGTAAATATTACGAAAAACACTGAAAAACTTTATTCTCTTAATTTGGTCACCTGTCATGGATTAGTTACCTTATTGTTGCTTAAGTTTTATATTTATTTTACGATCTTTTGTCAATAGCGGCCTGTAGTGGAACTGTTCCTTATGTTGCTAAGGCTTCTTCTCTTCTGACTTGATAGACTCAACACCGCTTTAGTGTAATGCTGCCCCCTATCGACTGAGAAAATATATGCATTTAAGGAGTGTCCCGTTTCTAGCTGTTAACACTTGGTTTTGAGGGTAAAGTTTGAGGTTTAAGGTGGAGGAGTAAGGAAGAGAAATGGAATTGGGCCTTGGTCCCGTGTGGCTGAAAGAGGTACTGCAGGTATAGATCAGAACGACTAAAACTAAAGTTTACAGGATGTGATTTAGATCCTTTGGCCATTCAATCGGATCGCTTTATAAGGCCCTGAAGGTTGTCGACATCGTCCCCAATGTGTCTCAGACCCTCAGGTGACCCCCGCCCTCCATAGTTGCTCCTGGACTCAGCCAGTTCTCCAACCCAGGTCATTACTGAGGAGCAAGCCAGCTCGGCAGTGATCGACTCCTTGTGACATGTCGCCCTCTGCTGGACAGGTTCGCAAGGTGGTCATGGACACCATGAAGAACATCCACCCCATCTACAACATCAAGGTGAGTCAAGGCAGCGCGGACGCCAGCGGTCGCATCTCCGAGTTCGGGCCGGCGGCGCACACGCCCGCGCCCAGTGAAGACGCTTTTCCATCCTTGTTCTGGACCTCCTGACTGAAAGAACTCCCCTCCGGGGCTCAGGGGCCGAGGTTGGCCCCGAACCCCGGAGCTGAGGGCGCGAACGGGGGGGGGAGAGGGGCCGCTCGGCTTTGAACCAGGAGTCACTTGAAACCGTTTGTTTTCCTGCGCCAAGATGATGGAACCACTGTCTCTCCATCCCTCCCTCTCAAACCTCAGACGCTGATGATCAAACGGGAGCTGTCCAAAGACCCGGAGCTGCGCACGCAGAGCTGGGAGCGCTTCCTGCCGACATTCCGCCACAAGAACCTCTCAAAACGCAAGGAGCCCAAGAAGAAGAGCGTGAAGAAGGAGTATACGCCATTCCCCCCGCAGCAGCCGGACAGCAAGGTCGGGACAGCAGTCCATCTCACGTTTGGACCTTTTCTCTCTCTCGCTCTCTCACTCTCTGTCACTCACTCTCACACACACACACACACACACACATGTTTATTTGTCGCGAGGGGTCTCTGGTTCAAGCGTGTCGACCCTCCGTAGGTCGACGAGGAGCTGGCGACCGGCGAGTTCTTCCTACGGCAAAGCGTGAAGAAGAGGAAGAAGATGGAGGAGATCAAGGTGAGCGTTCGAAGACGTGAAACGGTTCCGCGATGGGGACCCCGCGGAGCAGTTTGTGATGTCGGCGCCTTCCTCTTTATTTTATTTTTATTCCTATTTTATTCTCAGGTCAAACAGGCAGAAGCTCTGACCAAGAAGCAGGAGGAGCGGAACAAAGCCTTCATCCCCCCCAAAGAGAAGCGCCGGATGAGGAAAGCGCCGCGAGGTAAACAAGCGCCCCCAGAGCGAAGTGCATCCGTCCGCGCGCCGCGCCGTCTCGCGGGAAAAAAATCTAATCCTCCCCCCCTCCCCGCCGTCGTTCGCCCGCAGCTCCCGCCGAGGGCCAGCTGGACGTGGAGGCCATCAAGGAGAAAGTGAGGAAGGCCAAAACGAAGAAGCTGGGCGCGCCGGCGGCCAGCCCGGCGCCCCCACCGGCCGGCGGCGACAAGAAGAAGAAGAAGAACAAGAACAAGGGCTGACGGAGCCCACGGATGGACAGATGGACAGATGAAAGACTGTACTGGAAGACGGGGCGGCGGCGGAGACGCGTGTCCAACAATCGTGTCCCACGAAACGAGCAACACACGAGTCGTTTTCCCTTCCCTACTTAATACGAGGCTATTTATGCAGATGTTTAATAAATTTGTTGTTTTTTTTTTTTTTCTATTGACCTGGTTGTACTTTCACATTTATTACGATGCCTGCAGGAGAAAAGCAGATTGCACAGCATACATGAGAGGAATGCCAAAAGCAGAACCCTTTTAAGCCGTGTCAGTACTGTTTGTAGCCACTAGGGGGGAGCACAGGAAGCCGTGAGCACAAAGCTGACAATTTCACCTGGGAATCCACCCCTCGAACCTTCTGGACAAGTCGTTGAGTAAACGGACAGATTTTTGGAGATCTGAAGAGTTGAGACCTTTTATTTTGTGTGGACTCGGTATGAAAAAATAAGGACGGACCGCTTTAAGTCTCAGTTTTTTTGACGATAACAGCAGGATGAAAAATAAAGGTCGAGTTTCCGGGGAGGGTCGCTGTTTGTTTCTGGGGCCGTGTGGTTAATACAAAGGGGTCCCTGATCTGACCGCACCCTCGATAAGACCCCCGCTCGAGCGTGGGCAGGCTACTCATAGCAGAAGACGTCGGGGTAGAAATAGCGGACGGCGTACGCCGCGGCGAAGGCCAGGGCGAGGGCGCAAGGGCGGACGACCAGGGCGGGCACGGCGGCGGCGGCGGCGCCCCCCGTCGGGCCGGGCGGCGCCGGGGCGGAGTCCCAGTCCGGGGTCCAGCTGTAGCCTGAGGAACACAAGAGGGCGGGCCGTTGGGTGACTTCGTCCAATTGGACGTCAAACAGACTTTTTGAATCCAACGTTGGACACTCACGCTTCTCCCTGTCCCGCTCTTTGTCACCTGCAAAGACAATGAAGCGTCAGAGATGCAGCTTTTCGGACGCGTCTTCGCAGTACTACGTCGTCAGAGTGGAAGTTTTTCTACTGGCTGGAACAGTACATTTCAAATATTGAAGCTCAACTACTTGCACAGTACTTGGATTGCTCCTCAGTTGCTCTAATCTCCACATTCGAGTTGGGACAAAGTCAAATTGTTCAATCCTATTCGAGAGCGGTGAGAATTGACTTCGTTCGATTAACTAATTTTGTGATTTCGATTAATTGCCGCGCTCACTTTTTAATCGCATACCAGTGACAGGAGAGACAACATGTTTGGATCCAACGGGTTCATGGAGATGGTTGAATAAGGACGTCCGAACAAGTCTCGCGACTCACTCACTCACTCACTCACCGGCATGACCGCATCACTGCAACTTTGACCGCAGGGTCTCTACCAACTCTGAATTGCTTCTCAAGGTTGATGTGCTCACTCACTCACTCACTCACTCACTCACACACACACACACACACACACACATTTGGATCCAACGGGTTCATGGAGATGGTTAAATAAGGACGTCCGAACAAGTCTCGCGACTCACTCACTCACTCACTCACTCACTCATCGGCATGACCGCATCACTGCAACTTTGACCGCAGGGTCTCTACCAACTCTGAATTGCTTCTCAAGGTTGATGTGCTC
>JASSRZ010000032.1:10152011-10165531 GCA_032164315.1 Malacoctenus gilli | reverse complement strand
GACAGAAGGAGCGGCCATAAAGAAATGCACACATTTAAGGTGCGGGACACCTAAGCAGCAGCTTATCTGTACGTCATCCACGGTAACGGGGAGATGCCGATAGTAAACAAAGGAACAGGAAGTGGACACTGACGGCTCGATGCCGCTGCCCGCCAACGCCCCATCAACATCAACTGGGAAGTGAAGAGCCAAACGGTCCAATCAGCTCGCGTCTCGCCCTGCCGTTTCTGGCCGCCTCAGCAGAAGTGTGTAAAGTAGCTTAAAATATAGAATTAAGTCATTCAACTTTTAATGAACGTTGCGGCTTGTCGCAAAAAACTCTTCTTTATATATAGCATATAGGGCTGGGCACGTGAATTCGTTATTCTGACGTTACCCATCGTTCGATTCATTTTTATCGCACATTAGCGCAAGTTGTTCACATGCTTTTATTTTGGAAACATCCCGGAGTAGACGGGTCACGCTACGGAACTCGCCCGCAAGACAGAGCCGGCACCGCAGCCTCCCGCAGAGCCGCTTAAAGGCTTTCCATTAGCTCGTAGGAACTGGCACCAGGTACTTTTTTCTTAGTTCCCACTCGGCCACAAAATGCCAAGTGACCTCAAGGTGGGATATCTACCTTCTCCGGACCACTGGTCGGTCGGCAAATGCTCTTCGCTTCTCGATCCACAAAATGACCTCGGACGCATCAGCAATAAACAGTTTATTGAGTCAAAGAACATATTTGACATACGCAGAACATCTTCTGTACATTTTGATGAAATGAGAATGTAGGACACAGTTCTGGGATGCACTTTAAAGACACGAGCGAGTAACTCAGACACTTCAAGTAAGACTTCATTGAGTAAGGAGCAGCACGTTCCAGCGCGGGAGCCGAGGGCCGCGCGAGCGCGTCGGATCGGGGGTCCTGGCGGGGCGGTAAAAAGATGCAGACGGACCGGATAGCAGTGGGCGGCGGGCTCGGAGAACGAAAAAAAAAAACAAAAGAAGAAGAAGAAGAAGAAAATCCTGAGGGGGTGACGTCAGCCGAGTGCACGTGGGCACTGGTTCGCGGCTGGGTTGGAAGGACAGAAGGATCAAAGCAGGACGCGGTTACCGCTACGACTTCTGACTGGTTAGTTAACCAGCTGGCCACTGGGAACAGCAGTGGATGGAGGTGACTGTCACTTCCTGTCCCTCAAAGCTGCCACATTCGCTTCTTTTACATGCTTCAAAAACATCAAGAGCGTCACAATGGCCCACAACTCCCCCTTGTGGTATAACATAATACTACAAGAGCTTGTCATCTTGTTTTTCAGCTATATTTTCTGTGTTACCTTAAAACAGTGGATTCTTCACTAATGTCAAAGGGAGCGGGGGGTGGGGGGGGGGCTCTTCAAACACCACGGCAACCGTTGCTACTAGTTCAAGTTGCTGAGGTCAGAACTCTATGTTGATGTTAAAGTTGGTTTGGGTTCAATGGTGGGGACCCCCCCCCCCCCGCCCACCCCTACTCCTTCAGCAAACACGATTCATAAACAACTTCCTGTGCTAAAAAATAACTCCCCCCCTGACTCATTTGTTTGTATGCAACTCCTTTACATAACTTATTAAAGCCACGAAGCCAGAGAGGGGTGGGTGGCAGGGGCGGGGGGGGGGATTATATAAGGCAGGACATGCCAGTGCTTTTACTTTGAAGGCTTCGAGTGGGCGCCGTCCTCCAGCATTCGGCTGCGCTGCAATGTTTTGCCAAAGCATAAACGACACCCGGGAGTTAATCAGTAACCGCCACGAGACGGCCGTGTCCGTGAGTAGAAGCGCGGTCACTCCGGCGCTGTTTCGTCTCGACCGGCAAACACCCTTAAACGCTGTTTAAGGCTCCTCCCGGCCGAAGCTTACAGTAAGTAAACCCCGTCAAAGCGACTGTCAAAACACGGAGCCACGCCAGGGCCGGAACGGTTTACCGCCCCCCCCCCCCCTCCCGAGCCTCGTCGTGCGTCTCGGCAAAGGCCTGGAATCGGGAGGAAGAAGAACGAGGTTAGAATCGACTTTATTGTCCGCGCAAACGTGCAAAAGAGAGCAGCGCGAGGCGGTTCGCGTCCGACCGCAAGTGGTCATTGAAGTAGAATATTTACACGTGGAGCTATGTACATGAAAACACACATCGAGACGATGCGCTTTGATTTCAGCCCTCTGGAAGCATCGAGCGACCGCGAATTGTTCATTTTTTTTATTTCGTTTGTCGGATTTGAGGTGTCGAATCAAGTCAAAATCATAACGTTGATCATAGGATTGGTATTTTCAGAGGGAACAGATTTAAAAAAATCAACATTTTATATCGGAAAAAAAGAAAAGGTGGCTTCTCTCTGGTTACCACAAACCTGGACACGTCACTTCCTGTTGACATGACGTCCTTTTTGTCCTTTTTCTGCAACTGTTTGAACTTTTCACATCTGGATGTATAACGCTATGTACAAAACGCACCGGGACCAATGTAACTGTGCTAAACGTGTAACGAGGTCCGAGCAGAGTTCAGTGAAGCAGAGCGGCAACAACATGCGTACGAAGCGGCAAACGCGGAGGTCGCGTGAGAGCAACGGCGCTCGTTCCCGGCGTCCGAACGACGGAATCGCGTCGCAAAGAGCGGTTGGGTGGTGAAGTTTGGGTTCTACGATCGGATTCGCTCGGGATGACGAGAACCCGGGCGGAAGCTCGAGGTGTGGCGGCGCGCGACATCGCGTTTCGTCCAAGCAAGTTCCCAACCAAGCAGCTGTGGGGGGGGGGGATTTTTTTTTTTCCCAGCTTGCTTTGTCCACCAGTTCACCTTCCGCAGCTGGCTGCCCCCCCAGGCTCACTGGTAACACAGGTAGCTGACGAGGATCTTGGGGATGTCCAGCTGAGCTGCCGCCTTCAGGGCCCGGGTGCCCAGCGCCCTCCGGACCGCCAGCCTGCTGAGCTGCTGCAGGCTCGCTGGATTGGCTATGAGGGGGGGAAGAGAGAGAGAGGGGGGGGGGGGGCATTCGAGTCGTATCAAAAGCTCAAGACATCAAAAGCACAATTAAGATATCAAACATTTCTGTTTCAGGTCAAGTGAAAATATGTCAGAGTTGTTGGACTGGATCACATTAGAGTTTGGCAAGAGCGCGGCTCCCGGAGGACGTGTTTTCACGTTCCTCGCGTCTCCACGCCGTGACCTACTTTCTATATAAAGACGTGGAAGTGGGGGCGATGTAAATCATCCCCTTCTCGCGCCCCCCCCACCGTCTCCTCCCCAGCTGTGCGGGCGCCGCAACCGTAAACAAGTGCTTCTCTGAATCTTCCTGGAAGATGGAAAAACGATCCACGCCCGCCACCTGCCGGCGCGGCCGGAAGGCGGGCGGGGAGATGGGGGTGTTCAGGGTCGAACTCACCCTCGTGACGCTTGAGGTAGACCGCGGAGGGCGAGCCCGGCGGGACGTAGTCCACCGGCTTCTTCTCGTGCTGGTCCCGGGCGTGGACGTTGGCGCCGAACTCCACCAGCGTCTGGATGGCCTCCGCCTGCAGCGTCTTGGCGGCGCGGTGCAGCGGGGTCTCGTGCAGCCGGGTGGCGTTCACTTTGGCGCCTGATCGGAAGGGGAAGGGAAGGAGAGCGTCATTTGGAGGCCAAAGGGACGCTTGTTTTGGTCCCTCGCGGCGGGTGGCGGTTGGTAACCGATTCCTTCCTCGCCCGCGGGGCCACCTGCTCTGACCCTGAAGCCGCTGCCGCCGCGTCCGAGCCAGAGCTAAATATAAAACCTTTCTCGCCACATCCGGTGTCGTCCGCCGCGCGCGCCCACCTGCGTTGAGCAGCACTTTCACGCAGCGCGCGTGCTCGTTGGCGCAGGCCACGTGCAGCGGCGTGCCGTAGTACAGGTCGTACGCCTCCAGGCTGGCGCCCATGGCGATCAGCAGCTCCACGCACTCCGAGTTGCCTGGAACGACAGCGGAAGGGGGTGGTACTGCGGGCCGCGCCGGTTCGAGAGCAGGCGGAGGGTGATTCGTGAGGGGGGGTTTGGGGTTGGGTGGGGGGGATTCACCTCCCATGCAGGCCTCGTGCAGCGGCGAGGCCGTGCGCGAGGTGAGGGCCGGGTTGGCCATGGCGCCGTGCTGCAGCAGGAGCCTCACGCAGTCCAGGCTGCCGGCCGAGCAGGCGTCGCACAGCGGCGTGCTGCCGTCCACGTTCCTCGCGTCCACCTGAGATGCGAAGGGGGGGGGGGTTACACACAGAGGTCGTCCCACCGAGTCGAGACCAGACCGCTTTCGAGTCTCGGCGCCATTAATGCTGAAACGATGACATCATCAGCTCAACTACTCCCTCAACCTCTACACTTGTGAGCTGTGGTTTGTTTACGTCAACACCTTTTGTGTCATGTCTGTTTATTGGTTAACTGACCCAGCTTGTATCCTGCCTTTAAGCCCCGCCCCTACACACTCCCACTCTCAATCAAGGGTCAACAAACACAAACTACTCCTTCATTTTTCTGCATCTACGGACAATATTTATATCCGTCTAAGGCGACGTCGCGGCCACCCGGCGTCACCTGCGCCCCGGCCTCCAGCAGCAGCTGGACGCACTGCGTGGCGCCGCGGAGGCAGGCCTCGTGCAGCGGCGTGATGGAGTCCACGGCCACCACGTTGACGGAGGCGCCGCTCCGGATGAGGCGCTGCAGCTGCGAGGCCTGGCCCAGGGACGCCGCCTTGTGCACCTCCGTCCTCTCCGCCCAGCAGCCTGCAAAGCGAGGGGACCAACCCCCCCCAACCACCACCACCTCCGGTTACCAGCATGTACTGAAACTACACCATAAGTAAATCACACTCCTGGGTCACAAGAGAGATGTTACAGTGAGTTGCCAGGTTCTTGACAACACTCCACTCGACCCAAAAACAACGTATGCAGATCTGCAGGGGGTATTTTTTTAAATGTATAATAAAGTAAAAAATAAATATAATAAAAAGTATAACATACAAATATAAAATATTTTTTAAATGTACAATAAATTAAATGTTAAAAAAAACCTCATAATATATACCATAAAAAGTCTGAATATAGATTTTGATGTTCTTGCACCATCTGTTTTGACCACCTCTTGACCAATGCGCGCGCGTGTTCGTGTGTGTTCTTGCCTTACACTCTTCCGTCCATTTGACAAATATATGTTATACTGTCATTTTGCGGGTCAAGAATGCACGTGACATATTATTCTTCGGTGAATTTTTTTCGCCCTGAACACAGACGGACTGTAAACACTGATAACACCGCACGTGTCAATCGAGCAGAGCCACGGAGCTTCTGTCCGGGGGGCCTCCGTGACGTCACGCTCGGTTTACAATTTTTATTGACACGAATGTTTATATTGGGAGCAAAACATGTGACTAATTTCGAAACGTCCCGCTTCTAAAAGTGGCCAGAACCAGCAGGAGAAATGCGCATGATGGCGTCCGTTCATGCTCGGCGTTGTTAGCGGGTTGGTTAGTTTAACCCGGTAGCCGCGACGTTATTTAGCCGGCCGGTTTGGCGGCCTTCCGAATTTGGGTCAAGCTTTGAAACCGGCGGCGGTCCGAGCGACCGGCGGCCGCGCGCGCCGCCGTCGCGTCGCACTCACCGATGTCGCCGAAGAAATACGGCTGCGAGTGTTCAAGCTCCATCCTGCGTCGACTTCGGCGGAGCTCGGCGGGTCCGCGTCGGAAGCAAAGTTGTTTGTAAACAGCCGCGTCCTCGCCGTCCGAGAGCACGGCGCGTCACGTGACGCACCTGCGCTACCCGGACGACCCGACGGGATTTGTAGTTTCTTAACGCCAAATAGGATTACGTCCCAAACTCCGATGAATTGGCCTCTTTTTATGCGTTTGCGCAACACCGCAGTGCGACAAAAAAACACCAAGTCGTCACATTAAAATACATTTAAGTTAGAGACGCAACTTTTAGGAGTTAGTGAACATATTGCACTTTATTTTTAAGTGGATAATCTTGATGAGCAAAAGCAGTGTGTTGCTGGGGAGTCATCAGGGCTTTATGAGGCTTTGCTCAAGGGACCTAGGGCAGTAAAGCAGTAAGTGTTGGTTTTCAGACACCAAATCAAACAATTATGTGATTTTTTTTTGGGGGGGGGGTTACATGTAAGCAGGCCCACAATGATGCTCCGTTAAAACAAGTGTCATGTGTCGCTCTGCAGCGACAAGGGGCCGTCCTGATACCGGAGGTATCCGAGGATGCGGTGGGACAACTCCAGGCGACCCAAGACATCCGGCGCCCTCGTGCCCAGCGTCGTCCTCACGGCGATTCTGCAGAGCTGCTGCAGGCTCAGAGGATGACCTGGCGAGGTTCACAGACACGGCCAAATTTAAAGGTGAAAAAAACCCCAACAAAATGAGACAACTGGAACTTCTTGACTCGTAATTACTTTCGTAAAAGCGGAGGCAGGCGTAGGAGGCGGACGGAGGGGTGGCGTAGTCCACGGGCTTCCTGTTCGCGTTGTCGCTGGCGTACACGTTGGCGCCGAACTCCACCAGCAGCTCAATCATCTCCACCACTTGGACTCGAGCCGCGTGGTGCAACGCCGTCTCGTGGAACTTCACCGAATTCACGTTGGCACCTCGTCGGAAGACGAGTCAAAGCACTGGTTGGTTGGCAGAATCCTTCACAATAAAAGCACCGGTACTGACCGGCAGCTCACTGACCTGCCGTCAGCAGCGCTTTCACACACTCCACATGTCCTTTGGCACACGCGATGTGAAGGGGAGGGCCGAAGTGGACGTCGAACGCCTCGAGCTCAGCGCCGCTGTCGATCATCAGCCTCACGATGTCGACGTTGCCTGCAAGGGACAGACAATTTCACCCCCCTTCCCCAGGTTGCTGAGGACCAGACACGGACCCCCCTGAAAAACCCACTGGACCGCTCGCCCCGGGTTCACCTTGGACGCAGGCCTCGTGGAGCGGCGAGGCGGTCAGCGCCGTGAGGGACGGGTTGACCTTGGCGCCGTAGTCCAACAGCAGCTTGGCGCACTCCAGGCTGCCGGAGGCGCAGGCGTTGCACAGTGGGGTGCTGCCGTGGACGGTCCGCACGTCCACCTGGAAGAGACCACAGATGCCCCCCCACCACCACCACCACCACAGAAAAAGGCAGAAATGGCGATTCAATCCCTTCCCTGTGACCTTCGACTTGTGAAGCTTGACCAACCCACGCGACCTGCTCCACCCCCCGCCCCCCCTGACCTGGGCACCGGCCTCCAGCAGCAGGCGGGCGCAGTTCGGCCGCGCCTGGATGCAGGCCTCGTGCAGCGGCGTGATGTTGTCCACCGTCACCACGTTGACCGAGGCGCCGGCGTCCAGCAGCTGCCGCAGCTGCAGGGCCCTGCCGTGGGACGCCGCCTCGTGCAGGGCGGTGCGGTCGGCCCAGGAGCCTCACCCCGACAACATAAACACACCACAAGAGGTTCGCACGTATTAAAACACGCGTTTCAGTGGCTCAGCACCAGTTAGGATGAAGTTATTGGCATCCTTCACGTGGCCATTAAAGCACAATTTCATGGTCAAAACGTCCATTGTAAACTTATTTGCATTAGTATTTTTTGTGTAAGTCGAAGCAAATGTGTAAAAATTAACATTTTTGATAATATCTAGTATAAAGGTAGCAGGAAATTTAGGCGAGGGGGCCAAAAGATGAATTAAAAGTAAATGTAATTCAATTAATTATTTAGGATTCCAAACATTGAAAAGGAAATGAAAGTGGGACTTTGTTAAGATGAATATGTGCAAAAAAATGCAAAGAAAATGTTTCATACTGTAAAGTTTGTCGCATCGATTTGCCAACTTCTTAAAAAAGTAGTAAAAGACTACTGAATTTGGACGGAACCAAGTTTGACAGAAGTGGGAGGGGCGGGCCGGGATTTGCTCGGGTGGTACAACCCACACACACGTAGACAGACTTTGGTGTCAGAAGCACAGAGGATAAAATATGGCTTAATGTAGCAAACAATTAATGACTTAAATTTGACTGCAGGTTGCCGGCAGCCCCCCCCCCCGTTTAACGCCCCTGCGTTTCCCCGTTCGAAACCCCCGTTTAATGGCGCACATGAATTCGTGTTCGGCCCCCAACGTCTAAGTGTGCGTAACTTTCGAAGCGAGCTGACGCACGCCGGCGTGTTGCCAGCACGAGACGGTTGCTCACCGATGTCGCAGAGAAACGAGCGGCGAGCTGCTGTCACCTCCATAGTTTTGTCACCCGGCAGAACCGTCGTCAGGGGGGGCCGACGGGCTCGAGGCACCGGCACTGGGGTGGCGAGCATGTGTCGCTCGACCAATCCGACGCCTTTTCGGACATGACGTATACGGCAAAAACATGTGGTCCAGCGGCACGAGAGCGCGTTTCTGCGACGTTCATGAAACAATATCAACAAACGTTGCAGTTGCTCGGAAAAATATGAACTAAAGCATATTTTATTTATATGAATAATGGCGGGAAAAGAAACGACTTTGCTTTTATTTTAAGATGTTTGATGGAGCAACAATTCTTAAAGGGGTTTTATGCAACACTGTTGATTTATGACCACATGTGTCTTGGATTCATGAATATAAGTGATTCCAACGTCAGCACGCACTTCTCTGATTGGCTGAGGATAAAGAAGGCTATGCGGGACCGCTCCCTCCCGAGCCTCAGGCAGGGTGTGAGGACCCCACCGCGGCCCAGGGACAGGCGAGACCATCAGTATGCGGCATAGGGGACAGACGGCTGTCCTGACATGACTTGACTTCCCTACTTCGTGACGTCGTCCATGTTCGGACAGATCTCCTTACTTGCAGCCAAATCCTGGACCAAGAGGTGGGGGCCAAAGTTCCCGGGATGATGAAGACCTTCCCGATGTTTTGCGGGGCTTCAGTTCGCAAACAGTGGACATTAAAACCCCATTTACCGCCATGGACCCAGGGAAAGGTGAGGTCCCTCCGCCCCGAGACAGGGACATGCTGTCCGGACGTCATCATCAGTCAAGACACCCCTTCCAGGTCACTCACCCACATGTTCGCGCGCGTCCGCAGTTTGTCCCCGGACCAGTGTTCCCGCTCTCCGACGGCAGCGTCTTGAAAACCGTTCGAGTTGCTGTGAGTCCCGTCGGAAGACGCGGACGCTCGGCGTCCCTCGTCTTCGTCCTTTCGGTCACTGTCTCGCTCGACGTCCTTCTTTTCCTGCGCAGGGGCGGAGAGATCCTGTTCAAGCGGGTCCCCGCCGCTCCTCCGAGTCCCCTCCCCCCCCACATCTGGGTGAGTTGGATTCAGTTGGCGAATTTCCAAAATGTGGACGACTTCTTGTAACTAGTTTTCTCACGTGTCCCCGTCCCCCTCCCCCACTGGGCGGAGCAGACGGCGTGAGGACAAGGGGCGTGAGCCACAGGGGTCCTACGTGAAGGAGCTGGCGGAGGTTGGGGGGGGGGGGGTGTCCCCGAGCTTTATCCAGCTCGTCGTCATTGTTCCGCAGGGGAAAAACATGTCCAAGGTGCAGAAGGACGTCTACTTGGAACGGGCTAAGACGGAAAAGTCGCTCCAGACCGAAAGACACCCGGACTGGTCGCCCATGTGGAACTACGTATGCCCGCTCCGCCGACACCCATCGACGTGACAACGCTCGGGCTGATGGGACAACCTTTGCAAGTGGACTTAGAAAAGTCTCTTTGTCTCATTTTTTAGGGCAGAAGGAAGTCTTGAAAGGCATTCTCCAAGTGTCCAGGTCACCCCCCCCCCCGGGCTTCAGGCTGCCAGCCGGGTGGATCTCCGCCCAGCAGCATGCGATGGAGCCTCTTTACCACCTCGAGCCCTCAGCTGGAGGCAGGACCGATTGAACCAGACCTCCTCCACCACGTGACGGGGGGGGGCATACGTCCCCCTCTGGACATCAGCCACAGTCAACACAGGTTGCCGACAATAAAACGCACCAAGCTTAAGCTCGACTATATTCACAAGAGACAATCTCGAGCTGCCGCCGCTTGTTTCCTTCGGCTGTAAGTTTATGATAAAAGTAACTGAGGTGATACATTTTTGCATTTATGACAGACAGATGACACAAAAAAACAACAAAACACAGTCAGTTTTTGACAAAGATGATTATTTTTTTTTTAAACTTTGCAGTACAGAAATCATTTGAGCCCACAATGTGGTTTTTGTTTTTTCCTTCGTCCCCCGAAACAACGCGATAAACGTGGGCTCCTGTCAATTCAATACTGCTGCAGTACACATTTGGTCCTTAAGCAATTACAGTGAACCAGAGTTGCTGTCAAACCTGCTCTTAGTGTGGAGGTCTTCCATCTTTTTTTTTGTTTGTTTGTTGGGGGTTTTTTTGCATAATGAAAAGGAAATAATACGTTTCCTCTGGCCGGCTTCTGGAGCAGCTGTGTGGGCGGGTTCAGGCCCATGAAAGCAAAAGGTCTGAGGTCGCCCCCGTGTGGCCTGGATGTGCGACGGCAGAGGCGACGCTGCAGCCCAAGATGTTCCTCTTGCTTATGCGACTTGTGGGGGGAAAAAAAAAAATGACCGACCGACAGGACATCGGGGATGTGTGCTGATGTACACACCTTCCATACCTTCTTGGGGGGGCTTTTTTTTTTCCTTTTCTTTTTACACAAAAAGACGAGAAGACTACACGACGAGCGTCCACCATCTATACGACACTACCGATTTAGGGATCCTCTTTTTGATTTGGCATCTTTGGACTATGCATCATCTGAGCACGATGAATCAGAATGAAAGAGGGGGGGGGTGTTACTATCTTATCACCGGAGATTAGTGCAACATCCTCCTGTATGTGATCTGAAGAAGCATCCCTGAACACTATCCCACAACACTAGATCACATCTCTATATTTCATGAAACTTGTGCGCCGCGCTCTCCGATGGAACCGGCGAGCCCGCTGGCGTGTACGTAATTCTCTCGGGTTCTTTAATTTTTTTTCTCTTTTCTTTTAAATCCTTTTTCTAGATTTTTCTCTAAGATTTCTTGTCAGCGATCGGGGGTTATGGTGGGGGAGGGGGGGGGTGGGGGCTGGGGCAGTCGCCGCCCCCCCTTACTCGCACGCGTCGCCGAATGTGTCCTTCTTCTTGCGCTCCATCTCGGCAAAGTCAAACTCCGCGCCGGTCATCCTCCTGTAGATGTCCTTGATGTCGTCGCAGGTGGTCTCGAAGTGAGTCGTGGCGTCGTAAGAGCGGGAGATAAAGAGCTGTGGGGGAGGGGGGGGGGGGGGGCAGAGGGGGGAGGAACAGTGAGTGACGGGACAGGACATCCAACAGACATTCTGCCCTAAAGAGTAATAGGACTTTCTACAAGATCTTGTACTTTCAAAACAAAAGCCTCCAAAAACTTTCCACCAAATTCTCTGGAGTGAGAGAAAACACACTCTTGAACTTCGCCCTTTTTCAGCAAGAAGCCTCGATAGCCGGAGAGAGTCAGCAGTGGCTGTCATGAGCAACTTAACAGTTGCAGTGAAGCCTGAACGTCTTTGCGAGACGTTAAGATCTGACCTCAGGACACGACGCCTACGCCGAACCTCGCGCTTCCTGTTGCCGCTCACCTGGCTTTCGACGCCGAAGTCCACGGGGGCGTACTGGTCGGAGATGCTGACGAACTTCTGCTCGATGGGCTCCAGCAGGTCCAGGGCGGGCTTGATCTCCTTCTCGGGGTCGCAGGTTTCCACGGTGGTGCTGGCGATGGCGATGTACTTGCCCTTTATGGCCACGTTGTGAGCGGCGGAGATCATACAGACGTAGATATCTGGAGCGCGGAGAGGAAACGCGTTTACTCGGCCCGGAGGGATACATTTGAGCCCGCGCCGTTCTCCCCGCAGCCACTTCCTGCCGGGCGCTCACCGTGCTTCCTGTCGACCTGATTCTGGGGTATGATGATCTGGCAGGAGTCGTTGTCGTTCGTGCTGGCGACCGGGTGGCTCAAGATGCAGATGGCCCGGATCACCTGGCCCACTTTCTCCACGCGGTCCGGGACGTAGCTGGGGTCGCAGATCAGCTGCTTGCACCGCGCGATCTGCGGCGAGTTTAGAGGACAGCTGAAATTCCGCGGGACGTATTACCCCACGTCAAGAAGATGCGCGATGCGCGGCGATTTTGCGCCTACGGCGCGGCGGACCGAGCGGCGGGCGCCATGTTCCCTCTGTCTCACCATCCTTGAATATGAAGGAGAATTTTTAAAAATGGTACAAACTCACTTCTCCATCAGACTTGACTCCCACCACTTTTCCGTTCTCATATACGATCTCCTCTATGGGCTTGTTCAGCATGTACGTCCCGCCAAAGATGGCGCTCAGCCTGGAACAGAGCACAGAGCAGTGCATTGTGGGAGAGAATCCAATCCGAGCGACGCTCAGCGCGACGGGCAAAAACGGTCCGCCTTCTGTTTGGCCCTACCTGGCGAAGCCCTGCGGCAGCTCTCCCAGGCCGTACAGCGGGTACAGGTACGGGCTCTTGCCGTACCGGGCTAGTGACTCGCTGTAGAGCTTTATCCTGTTGATCGCGTCGATGCAAGGTTGCTCCAGGTAACTGGGGACAGAAGGCGCGCCACGTTTGGTCAACACGCGGCTTGAAAAATTTAGGGAGCTGGGGGGGGGAGGTCAAAGGGCGCCTACTTGTCTGTGCGGTAGAGAGCGAGGGAGTGTCCCGTAAAGTCGATGACGTCTTGGCTAAGATTGAACTTGTTGAAAATTTCCTTCATGGGGGTGGTATCGGGGCAGACGCCCTCCAGGGTCTTGGGGTCCTTGGGGTCAAAGTTGGCGACGTAAACCAGGAACTTCCGGAAGCGGCGCTTCTCGAACATCCCCATGAGGCCTGCGGGGAGCAGAAGGGGAAGCGTGAAGGGGACGGAGCAGGGAGCGGGGAGGTGGGCCGACCGGTTGGGGGACTTACTCGACGTCAGGGCCTCGGCCTCGGTCGAGGGGACCTTGTAGATTTTGCCCTTCTTGTACACGTAGCTGCCCTCGATCACTTTGAAGTCCAGGTAGCGGGTCACCTGTGTGATTAGCAGCATGCGCACCAGCTGGCCTGGAAACAGGGGGAGAGGCCAGCATCAGCAACGGCCAACTGAGAAGCATCAACTCCGAGCGTCACTGAGCGGCGTCTCAACGCACCGTTCGCCATCAGGAACTTGGGGACGAGGTCCACGTTCCAATCCTGGCCCCTCCCCATCGACTCCGGAGGTTTCCCCGGCAGGTTGAAGCGACTGTAGAGCTGCGGGAGAAGCACCGAAATCAAGCAGCCGCTCGCCTCCGCACAAGTCGCAGCTTTTCATTTCGGGACGAAAAAGCCTACTTTTACCAACATCATGCTGAATGCAGAGGGGCACCTTATGACTACGAAGGCTTTCCACAGTCACGACAACAACATCGCGCGGACAACAACCAGACAAGAAGAACCGCAACAACAGGTGAAAAACCGACAATGTTGCCATGTCAGTGGTTTGGCTCCGAGCATCAGTCATGGATTTGAGAAGTATCAGTGGTCTACATTCAACTTCTGGTTTTCAAAATAAAGCAGGG
>JASSRZ010000032.1:10093932-10112691 GCA_032164315.1 Malacoctenus gilli | reverse complement strand
TGCTCACTTGTCTGAATGAGCTTTCAACACTATTACACTGTGAATAGCTGAAAAGAGTCGAAATAGCATAATAGGGCCTCTTTAACTTCCTAAGAATTGGGACAGCATTTGCGCCTCGCGGGAGCACGCGTTTTGAGGAACGAGGGGGTTAAGGTTGAGGATTAAGGAAGGAATCGGAATGCACCTTTGGTTCACAATCAGCCTCCTCCTTGTCTTATTTCTCTGTCCCGAAGGCGAGTCGTCAACGTAACGACGAATGACCAAACTGGACATAAAGCGCTGCAAATATTGACACCGTCACGCTCTTGATCGCTCTGTTTGTGTCGCCTGTTTCGCAAGTAAATATTTGCAAATTACAGAGCATTCCTTCGCTGAAGCCGCTCACGCGTGACCCAGCTCTTTGGTCCTTTTACATAAATGGAAAAGGTTTTTCTTCCAACCCGTCCGCCTGCGTTAATGATAGTGCTGCCGAGGGTGAGTCACCCTCAGGTGCTGTTGGCGACGCTTGACCCGAAAAATGTCACCTCAGTCGGTATGTACGCTCCTGATTCTCTCTCTGACCCCCCCCCCCCTCCTCCCCCCTCCTGACACCTCCCTCCTCCCACAGTTCTGTCAGCCCAGCGGGTGGCAGCTGGTTCCCGAGCGGCAGCCCGCCTCCTTCTTCGTGGCGGTTTTGACTGACATCAATTCGGAGCGTCACTACTGTGCCTGCTTCACCTTCTGGGAGGGTCTGGACAACCCGCAGGTGAGAACCCCCCCCCCACACACACACACACACACACACACACAGTTTAACAGACACACAATGTCTCACACACACACAGTCTGACAGACACACACAGTCACACAGACCCACACACACAGTCGAACAGACACGCATTGTCTCACACACACACAGTCTCGCAGAGACACACACAGTCACACACACACAGTCTTGCACACACACAGTCACACACACACAGTCTTGCACAGTCACAGTCACACACACACAGTCTTGCACAGTCACAGTCACACACACACAGTCTGACAGACACACACAGTCACACACAGTCTTATGCACACACACACACACACATACACACACAGTCTCACAGACCCACACACACACAGTCGAACAGACACGCACTGTCTCACACACACACAGTCTCGCAGAGACACACACAGTCACACACACACAGTCACAGTCACACGCACACACACGTGCGGACACACACACACACACGCGCGCATGGAAAAACCCTGAACAGAGCTGATGGATTTGTGGTCGTTGCAGTCTGTAGAGATTTTCTTGTGGACGGTCTCCAGACTGCAAACCATTACGATCCTTTTGATATTCCACATGCAAAAATGACTCCACAAGAGGTCCTTTTGTTATTGTTGTGATTTACTCTGGAACACGTAATTCGCTCCATATGATTTGACAACAGCAAGCACGCTTTGCGTACGCATTCTCCACTGACATCCACTGTGGCCCCCCCTCCCCTCCCCCAAGCTGCAGAAGGTCGAGGCTGGAGAGGCAGACGAGGCGGACGAGGAGCCGGCCGTCGTCCAGCTGGCCAAGGTCTTCGCCCCCAAGAGTCTAGTGCTGGTGTCCCGGCTCGATCACACCGAGGTGTTCAGGGTGAGTCGAGCACCACTTGGCGCCCAAACGGCGGCGTCCCTCAAGTTCCGTCTGACTCTCTCTCGTCGCCAAAGCTTCAGGTTTCATCACTGTGTTGACCTTTCCCTTTTTTGTTTCCCCGCCGTCCCTGATTGGACAGAACTGCCTGGGCCTCATCTACACGGTCCACGTCGACAGCCTGACTGTCCCCTTGGAAACGGTGATCGGGAACCTCCTCACATGCGTCATCCCCATCGCCGGGGGCTCCCAGGTGAGAGTGCCGCCTGCCGCCCGCCGCCCGCGCCTCTATCGAAACCATTCTTTCAACGCTTGCGTCCGCCGTGCGCAGGCGGCGGCGACGACACCTGCCCGCCTTCGCGCCCGTTTCACACCTCGCTCAGCGGTGCGGCTTTTTAGCGGCAGGCTGCGGCGAGCGTAGATCGCTTGTTAAGCATGAGCGGCCATCTTTTTTTGGTAGCATTACCGAGTGCGCGTTAAAAAGGACACGCGGCTGCGGCGTACCTTTTTAAGGCCGACGACACGCGATTACCAGTTGCGGGTCCAAAGCGTAACCCCCTCCCCCTTTTTGTTTTCCTCTCCCTCTTTCGTTCAAGCGACCTCGGGCTCTTAGGATCATGTGGCGCGTACAGTAGGAAGTGTTTTGTTTTCTCTGGAGTTCACACCAGCTGAGCGCCCCCCCCCCCTCCACTGTGGTTTCCAGATGTTCTAAGCCATGTGTGTGTGTGACGTGTGCGCGCCCGTACTGTACACTGGTTCCTCTGTGTTACAGACACAGGAGTCCCCAGTTTGTAGTTTAGACACAGCTCCCCAGGCCCCGGCCTGTGACTGGCTGCTGGCCTGTTTCCAGGTAACTTTTGTTTTCCGTTTGCCCCGCCCCCCCTCCCCCGTCAGTCCTGCAAGCTTCCACCAATCAACAACCGGCTCCCCATGCGTTTGATTGTTTTATTGTGCTGATCACACCATATGTGCGCGTGTGTGTTGTTTTTTTTTTTCCTCCCTTGCCTTTACGGATTGCGGTTTTGTCTTGCGAGTCGTTTCAGATCACATGTGACTTTGCGGTGCCTCGGCTGGTTCTGACCTGCTTTTTTTCTCCGTGTGTGTGTGTGTGTGTGTGTGTACATTTGGTAATCAAACACATTCCACATGTTAATCATTCGAAACTCTCCTCATTCGTTGGCTTCTTTTGCGTCCGTCGGCCACCTTGATTTGCTGCCGCCTCTGTTAAGCGTCAGGCACCGTGACAAATTTTTTCAGGCTGTTCTCTCTCCAAGCGCACACACAGACACACATACACGCACACACACATTCAGAGGCGCTGTTGTGCAGGTTCAGTTGGCCATATGGGACGGCAGATGGCCTCCTACCAGGGCAGGCGCAGCGTCCATAGGAGCGAATCAGATCTAATCAGTCTTAACGCACATACAGACCCAAACAGAGGAGCAAACGCGCAGCTCCGTGCACATACAGATATCTGAAACGCTCGCCGGCACACGGGCCAGACTCGTATTGTACCAGCGCCCCCCCCCCCCCCCCCCATAATTTGCCTCCTCACAGGCCGGCACAAACAGTCCTGTTCCTCCCGAGTGGAGGGGAGAGGCGGGGGGGTGGGGGAGTGCACGACACTTCCACACATTCCTGTTTACTGTGTAATCACGCAGGCCCCTCTTGTCATCCGCACAGAACGTCCATCATTAACACCATGCGCGCGGCACTGCGAGCGCGCACCAGCGTGCCAGCCGCAGCCCAAACAGGCCCCCTGGCGCTCCGAGCGGACCCTCTGCGAAGGGCCCCACGTGCAAAACGGCTTTACGTCGAAGCGACAGGTGTCGAATGTCACGCGGGCACGTTAATTGAGTGTCTAAAGTACACTTGCACCTTTGCTTTCTGTTGGTCCCCCCCCCCCCCCCACACACACACACACACACTCCTCCAGCCCCTTTAGAGAATCGCAACCACCGCGTGTGCCGACTTGACGCTCTCTTGTGTCATTGGGTGATTTTTTTTTCTTCAGTTTGGACCAAAGTCAAGCGCCAACGGGAACGTGTGCAAGTCCATCCCAAAAGCGGGAACAGCACTGGGAATTCCAGTCTGGGATTCTCAACGCTCTGTGTGTGTGTGTGTGTGTGTGTGTGTGTGTGTGTGTGCGTGTGTGCGTGTGTGCGTGCGTGCGTGCGTGCGTGCGCGCGCGCTGTGCGTGCGTGCGTGTCTTTGTGTGTGTGTGTGTGTGTGTGTGTGTGTGTCTGTATCTGTGTGTTTGTGTGTGTGTCTGTATGTGTCTGTGTGTGTCTGTGTCAAAGTCTGTGTGTGTCTCTCTTTGTGTGTCCGTGTGTGTGTGTGTGTGTGTGTGTGTGTGTGTGTGTGTGTGTATGTCTGTGTGTCTATGTCTGTGTGTGTCTTTGTGTTTCTGAGTGTGTGTGTGTCCGTGTGTGTGTCTGTGTTTCCGTGTGTGTGTGTGTGTGTGTGTGTGTGTGTGTCGCGCTGCCAGGAGTCACAGTAAAAATAAATAAAGCAACTCAAGCTGGGCTTCGAGGTCATTGGCACTTGTCTGACAACCAATCATATTACAGGAAATGCCTCGTTCTCCAAAACTTGAACTTGCAGTTCTTTCTTTTTCACGGAGCTGTTGGAGTGCATTTGGGACCTCTCACGAGCGTCAACAATGAACTGATAGCTGTCGCAATTTCCAGTTACAATCCAGAACGAACACTTGGACTTAAAACGGGTCAAACATTAAAAAAAACATCCGTCAAAATGTGAAGTATGAAGGGCTTTCGACTGTTTCGGAGCCTTCCCCTTTTCATTCTTTGTGATTTTATGGCAAAAGAATACGAGAAGGAAGATGCTCCAAAATCTGGATTCCGAGCAGGCTCGCTTGAAGCGGTGTCGCTCGCTTTTCACCTTTCACCAACACGCAACGACGCCGTTGCGCTGTTTTGCGTGTTCTCGGCATCTCTCGCCGGCGTCGCCAAGGCAACAGCTTCCCTTTGTTTTGCATGCGTCTGTCATTGTCAGCGTTGCAGCCATGCTGTATTTCCCCGTATGGTGGTCATTCTGCAAGCTCATGTTCATGATGCCTTGAGTTGCCATTTGCCCGGTACGCGATTGTCGTGCTGTCGTCCAAGTGTGAGCACTTGTTTCTAACCTTGTCTTATCCTGCGTGTGTGCGTGCGTGCGTGTGTGTGTGTTCATGTGTGCGTGTCTCTGTTGCGTGTTTGACCCAGCCGGGCCCGGAGGAGAAAGAGGAGGAGAGTTTGGTACGCCGGCCCGACTTCATTCTCAGCTCGCAGCTTTCGCAGCCCCTCTCATCCCCCCCCCCCCCCCACCTCATGCAGCACGAGAGCCAATCAGGATACAATCATGTGACCAACATCTGATCATTCACTGAGCTTTTTTTTTTTTTTTTTCCCTTTATGTCTTTAGCAGACAAAGCGGCTCCTGGTTGAAACCAGCAGGCGTTTTGATTCGTTTTCCATCGTCGATCTGCTCTTTCGGAGTTGTCACAATGATCCAGCTTATTGATCGAGTGTTCGACAGTTTTCCAGAGATATGGGAAGCAGCAACGTCGCTCCCGTGTGACGCACGTTCGCCCACATGATCGGTGGAGCTCGAAGGATCACGTTCACTTTTGTCAACTTCCTGCAGTGTGCTGATTGTTCGCAGGAAGCCCGTTAGTCTGGAAATAACCGCGAGCATCACGTCGAACCTGCGTTCGAAAATACCAATTCTTCGGAGTCTTCTGGAACGACAACAACGCGAGTTTGCCAAACGTGCCCAGTGATCAGATGTTGCTCTGCTGGCGCCATCGCCGCCGCTGCTGCGAGCATGAAGCAGCGCCGCCTTCCTCCCAGCTAAAAACGCCCGAACTGCACGCGTGCCTCACGAGTCAGTCGACTGCGGCGCAAGTAACTCGCCGCGATCGGTGCCCGAGTGGTCCCGTCCGGAACGGCGTCATCTCGCCGCGTTCGTTTTTGCCGCATCGATTTGTGATTTTCGCCGTTTAGGCCATCGACGCGCTCGCCCGGACCCGCTCATTACACACACACACACACACACGAACAAACGAACGCGGATCGATATCAATCGGCCTTCCGTCCTCCGCTTGGGGCCCGGGCCCGTTTCCAGCCGTGCGTCGTGTCGATTGAGTCGTGGGTCGATTAGAAGCCGGCGCCGTCGTGTTTCTCTGTACTCGTGAGGACACTTTTTCCAACAAATCCGGCGGACCTCCCACCTGCCGTGTCCCCCTTTGACGTGTTTTTCCCTGGAGCCTGATTCAAGCCCCTCCCCCCCCTCCACCTCTGATCAGCTGGAATGGCTTGCCGTTGATTTGTCATGTACCTGCTAAGCTTGCGGGCATCGTCCCCCCCTTCCCTTCGCCTCTGATTCACGCTGCTCTGTGGACACGCTCGGCTGCAATCGAACCCCGCTGTGCAGTTCCGCCGGTGTTTCTCAGAAGCCTCGCTCGCTCACTGTTTTGTTTTGTTGTTGTTTTTATCTCGCCCCTTCCTTAATCTCCTCTTTTCTCTCTCTTTTCTTCTCCGTTAACCCAACAGAGGACCATAACGCTGGGCGCTGGCGACCGGCAAGTCATCCAGACCCCCATCAATGAATCCCTCCCCGTCAGCGGCACCAGCGTGGCGCAGCTCTTCAGGCAGCTCGGTACGGTGACGTCGGATCCCCCCCCCCCCCCAATAAAGGTCCAACGTACTTAATGTGTTTCGAAACAAGAGCGTCCCAACAGCACCCAGTCACATCTGTTCATCCTCAGGCATCCTCAACGTGCTGTGTCTGTTCTGCGCCGCCCTGACCGAGCACAAGATCCTCTTCCTGTCCAGCAGCTACCAGAGGCTCACCGACGCCTGCAGGGGTCTGCTGGCCATCATGTTCCCCCTCAAGTACAGGTGCGTTTTTCCCCCTCGTGCTCCCCCGTGCGCTCCCTCCCCTCTTGCGATGGCGGATTGACGAGCCCCTTGAACTTTCCTCCTGTCTGCAGCTTCACATACATTCCCATCTTGCCCGGGAAACTCCTGGAGGTCCTGAGCAGCCCCACGCCCTTCATCATCGGCGTCAACTCATTTTTCCGCTCCGAGACGCAAGAACTGGTGAGTTTGATGGGGGGGAGACGGGACACAAAGTGCATCATGAAGTTATTGGTGCTTTATATCTGTCGTGTCATCGCCAACTCATTGGAATGTCGACAGTAAAATGATGCAATTTTAGCGCACGTGCGGGTGTGTGTGTGTGTGTGTGTGTGTGTGTGTGTGTGTGTGTGTTTCTGTCTCTGTCTCTGTGTTCTGTGTGTTATCCGTTTGTGTGTCTATGTGTGTCCGTGTGTCTGTGTCTGTGTGTGTGTCTATGTCTATGTCTGTGTGTCCGTGTCTGTGTGTCTATGTGAGTCCATGTGTCTGTGTGTGTGCGCCTGTGTGTCTATGTCTATGTGTGTCTGTGTGTGTTTGTCCGTGTGTTTGTGTGTGTCTGGAGAGCATGTTCCATGTGAACTCTCACTGACCGTTCAAGCAGTTTTCTCATCCGTCCCTTATTAAGCCGTCTCCACCGACCTCTGATGAGCCGGTCCTCTTGTCTCCACGACGTTCTGATGTGAAAGCATTTACAGGTTGAACTCGACCGGTACACGCCATCATCGTCAGTGTCGCGACCCCCGGTGGAGGTCCGCATTGGGTGGCACTCATATTAAAGCCCGATGACTTTGTAATGAACACTGCCCGCCGCTGTCTTGGGCCTGCGCCCGTTATCCAAGCGCGAGCTGCAGTGAGGGTCAGAGGTCACCACGCGTGCGCGCATACGTGTGTGTGGGTGTAATTAACAGCTGCTGAGAGAGATCACCGTCCCTCACTGTAATCAGCCACCAGATCGCCACTGACCACTGGTATCAATCACCTCTGAGAGACGCTTTGTTTACACACGCGTTTGTGTGTTTTTCAGCTGGACGTGATCATCGCCGACCTGGACGGCGGCACGGTGACCATCCCGGAGTGCGTCCACATCTCCCTGCTGCCCGAGCCCCTCCTCCAGCAGACCCAGACGGCGATCTCCATGGTGCGTACCGCGCCGCGCTCCCGCGCCGCCCCCACTGAGTGATGGGGAATCGCATTAACATCCATTTGGTCGGCTCCAGCCAGGCAATCAGACGTTTTTTTTCCCTCGAAACTCGATGAGATCAGCTGTCGGGAAGCTCCTTGTAATCGTTCTCCCTTCTGTGACTCTGCACTTTTGAAGGACCTGCTTTTATTTTGTAAAACTTCTTTGTGTCAAAATCTCTGCATTGACGCGAGGCTGCGAGTTAATCATCGCGTTCACCTCAGAATAACAATCGGTTTGTGTCCCTCTCAGCGATCAATCGGCTCCGGAGGAGATTGTCACTATTCAGCCTCGAACAAACGCGCGTTTCATCGCTGCAGCGCAGCCGCCCGGGCCCGCGCTCGTTAGCTTCCGTCCTCCCATTGGCCGGGTTTTAAAAGAGATCTTTATTATTATGATCAGCAAGGCCTTAAAAGTGCTGCAGTTTGCCACCAGACTCGCGACGCTTTGTTCGAAACTCAGCGGCGAGGCGGCGTCGCCGCGTCCGACAGCTCGGTCCTGAATGGATCGTCTGAAACGCGAGAACGCTCACCGCTTAACACTCGAGCTTTATTTATTGTTGAAGTGCTCTTAAATTAGCAACGTAAAGGCTCCATAAAGTTTTATTATCAAACGCCCCCCAACAAAGTACTGTATATATTTTAACCCTCAAGCGACCATGTGAGTTTACTGACTGAAATGACTGAGTGGGGTCATTTATGACCCCATTGTCTTTTGTTCAGTAAGGTGTATTTTTAATATCTTGTTGTGGGTTTATCCTACCTGGAAACTGGCACTGGGTCAAAGTAGTCCAGGGTAGTACTGTCGTCTTTTAATTGAAGTATCGGAGGAACCGTTATGATTTGGCACCGAGGTGTACCGCGGGTACCGTGTAACTCTAAATTCATCGCTTTGGGCTTAAAGTGTTGGTCTCAATGCTTCAGTGACTGTAAATATTGCTAGCCTGGGTCTGTTATCCATAGTTCACAACAAAATCTACAATGGTAAAAAAAAACAAACAAACAACGCTTTTCTTTGGGGTCATAAATGACTCCAAGTATTTGTCATGTCAAAGCCAAAATAATTGTCTGATTGATACAAAAATTTATACAAGTGTGTAGGAGGAGCAGCCTGACAAACTCATGAAATATCAGAAAGTTCGAATAAAAATTGAAGCGATGACATCAGAAAATATGTGACTGGGGTCAGAAATGACCCCGCTCGGTCGCTCGAGGGTTAAAGTCGCAAAATCACCACGCAGCGGGCACGTGGCTGCGACGAGCCCTCCGAGAAGCTCTTCTGGTCCATTCCCACACGTAAGCAAAGACTGTCTTGCTTCCTTATTATTTCATACTTGCGTGTATCCCCCCCCCACACACACCTGCTTCCTCGTGAGTCTGCCCTTATCGCTCGTCTGGCGTATCGAACTTGAAGTGGTGCCGTAAAACTGCTATTTTTAGTTCCTCGTGTGATGCAGCTGTCAGAGGACATCTGAAATATAAACAAACGTAGCGTACTGAATCGTCGAAACGGTCCCAGGAAGTGTTCTTTGAGTACCGTCGCCGCCGTTTCTCACGTGCAGCCCAGGCTGTAAAAAAAAAAAAAAAACGAGCCCGCCGCCGCCACACGCGCTCGTCATTTGTTTTGTTTGTTTTCATCCCCCCTGCGTTGTGATTAAACATCCGCTCGATGGCGGTAATAAAGCCAAACATCCGCAAAGCTGGAGGTGGTTTCCAGTAAGATAACGAGCGAAGAGACAGGGAATTATCAGAAAACAGGTTATCTTCACTTTCTGTTCCAGTCGTCGGCGTTCTCGTAAGACCGACAGTCATCTCGATTATGTCATCCGCAGAAAACGGCTTTTTAAACAGGCCCGCGGACGCGACTGAGTTTGAACATGTTCGAATCTTTGGCGGGTTAAAACCGTCTGTTTCCTCGTCTCCTCTGATTACAGTCTCAAATCGCTGCCTTTGACTGCGGGCTATAAATGAGTGATAGCTTATGATGAAATGCGGGGGGGGGGGCGGGGGGCTCTCTGAGCTTTCTGCCAGCTTCCCGTCACTTCCTGAGACGTGGGAACCGCGGCGGCGGGATTAAACGGATCGATCGGAATGACCGAACTCCCAGCGTCCCTCCCGCTCGCCTTCGTGTTTTTTTCTCCCACTTGATGATTTTTTTTCGCTGTCGAAATTTGACTGAGGGTGCGTTCCGATTCCGTCCTTAGTCCTCAACCGTCACCCTCGTTCCTTGAAACGCGCGCTCCCGCGAGGAGTAAGTGCTGTCCCGATTCTTAGGGTGTTAAGTTGAGGAGCGAGTTTAAGGAACGAAACGTCCGAGGAGTGTCGGGCACCTCCCTTAAAAGTAAGGGTTGCCCAGAATGTATTGCGTTGTTTACAGTTAAAACGAAACAGCGAGCTTCAAATGTATTTTCTTTGTTAATAGAGATATTAGTTTAGGCCCATGTCATGGATTAGTTTCATCATTGTAGCTTAAGTTTTATTTTTATTTTACAATCTTTTGTCAATAGCGTCCTGCAGCGGTACTGTTGCTATTGTTGCTACGGCTTCTTTCTCTTCTGACGTGATAGACTCAATGCCGCTTTGGCATAATGCTGCCCCCTATCGACTGAGGAAGTTTCTGCATTTAAGGAGTGTCCCGTTTCTCGCCGTTAACACTTGGTTGTGAGGGTAAAGATTGAGGGTTAAGGTTGAGGCGTAATGAAGAGAATTGGAATTGGGGCCTAACACTCACCCGAGATGATCACAGACCCACCCTACATTCGGTTTCTGCGTCAGCGTATGGCGGACGACCTTTGACCTTTGGAAATCTGTCGATCTTTTAAAAGTCCTCATCATTTGAACTCAATCAGACGTCCCTCATTGCCTCCTTATCGCCGGATCCGATCTCCAGATTAGTTGTTTGTTTTTTCCGACGAAAGTCACCGCAGCAACGCGGCCCTGGTCTCGGTTCTCCCCCCTCCGCGACCTTGTCGTCGGCTTTTTCCACCGCGCCGTTTGATTGCGTTTTTAATTGCGCCGTTATCCGCCGCCTGTATCTGCGCAGGGTGCCCTTCGTCGCCTTGGCGTCGTCGGACCCCGCGTGTTCCCCGCCCGTCTGGTTTTGCCGGGAACGCCGAGCGCTGACTGGAAGTCCGCGGTCACGCTGGCTCAGTGTGTCCAACCGCAGGACATTGAACTCGGACCCCCCGCGCCCCCCATCAGCCAATGTTCGAAATGAATAGATCGGAGGAAGAATGGGGGGGGATTTTATTGTGAAATCCAGGAATCCTCCCACGTGTTTTTTTTTTTTTTTTTTTTGGAGTTCCTGTCAACCAGCTGCTCCGTGATGACGGCGTCAGTCACAGGCTTCAGGGTGGAAGTTGATGGTGGAGATTGTTGGACAGCAACCATTAACCGCGGGGGGGGGGCGCTTAGTTCTCTCTGTTTACACGGACGTTTGTGCATCAAATCTGGGACGTTGGGGATTCACGGTGGCTTCGTTTGGGCTCCGTTTTTTGCCTCCAGGTTTTGGATCCGGAGCTGGAGGTGGCGGACCACGCCTTCCCCCCGCAGTCCACGCAGCCCTCCGCGCTCAAGATTCAGGTGAGGGAGCCCCTCAGACACAGACACAGAAATGAGCTCGTCGGACATGAGCTGGGGTGGGAAATACGAGCACGCAGCAACTCTTGTGTGTAAGGGTTGAGTGTGTGTGTGTGTTTCAGGACAAGGAGATCAGAGGCATCTTCCTGTGGCTCTTCGCGCGGCTCTTCCAGGGCTACCGCTGGTGTTTACACATCATCCGCATTCACCCCGAGCCTGTCATCCGCTTCCACAAGGTCACCGAGACTACGGCCCAATTCCAATTCTCTTCCTTCATCTTCAACCTTAACCCTCAATCTTTACCCTCAAAACCAAGTGCTATCGACCAGGAACGGGACACTCCTTAAATGCAGATACTTCCTCAGTCTGTAGGGGGCAGCATTGAGCAGCGTTGAGGCTATCAAGTCAGAAGAGAAGAAGCCGTAGCCATAGCAACAGTACCGCTGCAGGCCGCTGTTGACAAAAGATCGTAAAATAAAAATAAAACTTAAGCTACAATGAAATAACTAACCATGACATGGGCCTAAACTAAGTGAATACGACGTTTTTCGTAATATTTATCACTATTATCAAAGAAAATACATTTGTAGCTTGCTGTTTGATTTTAACTGTAAAAGACGCAAGGCATTCTGGGTAACTCTTACTTTTAAGGTAGGTGCCCGACACTCCTCGGTTTTAAGAAACGTAATAGCCGTTTCATTCCTTAAACTCGCTCCTCAACTTAACTTCCGTTTTGAGGAACGAGGGTTAAGGTTGAGGATGAAGGAAGGAATTGGAACACACCCCCCAAACGTCGCAGCTCTCCAGCGAACAAAAACGAAGGAAGATGCTCTAACCCGTTGTCCCCACAGGCGGCCTTCCTGGGTCAGAGGGCGCTGACGGAGGACGACTTCCTCATGAAGGTGCTGGACGGCATGGCGTTTGCCGGCTTCGTGTCCGAGAGGGGGCCGCCGTACAGACCCACGGACCTGTTCGATGAAGTGAGCGTCCCATCCGCGCGTTCCAATACGCCGTTACGCTTTGAACCGTATACGTTTTCAGTTGTTTGTTGCCTGGGAAACGCGTCAATGAAATGCTCCAAATCACCCCAAGCTCTCTTCCGCTTCCTGTTTCCAGCTGGTAGCCAATGAGGTGGAGCGGATACGGCAGGAGGAGGCGTGTCCGCACAAAGTCATGAACCACGTCAAGGAGCTGGCCGAGCAGCTCTTCAAAAACGTACGTCCTCCCGGCGGTCCGCCGAACGGCTATCCGTCCCTCCAAGCCGCCCCGCCTCCTCATGTGACATGTCCCCCCCCCCCCACCTATCCCTCCAGGAGAACCCTTACCCGGCCGTGGCCATGCACAAAGTGCAGCGGCCTTCAGAAGCCAGCCAGGGCGCGGCGCAGACGTCCTTCCCGCCGCTGGACGAAGTGGCCGTGCAGCTGTTCATCGACCACGCCGCCGCCAAGCTCAAGACGGCGCCGCCCGTGGTCAAGGCGGAGCTCAAGAGCATGGTGCCGTCGGGGCCGCCGCTGGGTGAGTTCGGCCGCGGCTCGGGTGGCTTCGGGGGTCCGCGGAGCGAAGCGGGAGGGGGGGGGACGTTGGATGACGCCGTCCTCTTCCCACAGGGGACATCGTGGACAGGAACGGCAACGTGATGGCCAACAGCGCTCGCAGGCTGGAGGTGGTCCGGAACTGCATCACCTACATCTTCGAGAACAAGATGCTGGAGGCCAAGAAGGTAAAGAAAAGAATCGAGACGAGCCTCCGCGGCGGGAAAACGTCCTTGTTTTTCTTCTTTTTTTTTAACCGCCACGCTTTTGTCATTTCGCAGCTGATGCCGGCCGTCCTGCGGGCGCTGAAGGGACGGGCGGCGCGCGTCTGCCTGACGCAGGAGCTCAACCAGCACGTCCTGCAGAACCGGGCCGTGCTGGACGACCAGCAGTTCGACTACATCGTCCGCATGATGAACTGCACGCTGCAGGTGAGGCCCCTTTTTGAGAACTTTAGCGATTAAAGTGACGTCACCTGGAGACAAAATGTGCACAGATTCATTTTTAAGGCAAAGAACCCGACCCGTTTTTTTACTTCGTTGTTCATGATGACGTCTCGTCTCTCTTTCTTTGCGCAGGACTGCTCACATATGGATGAACACGGTATTGCAGCCGCCCTCCTTCCCCTGGTCACAGCTTTCTGCAGAGTGAGTACACCAGCGAACGGCCGCAAGTCCAACTTCCTGGTGTCGTTTGTGTGCTTTTAAACCCGCCTCTGTGTGTCCGGCAGAAACTGGGTTCGGGCATCACTCAGTTCGCCTACAGCTGCGTTCAGGAGCACACGGTGTGGACCAACATGCAGTTCTGGGAGGCCATGTTCTACAGCGACGTGCAGAACCACATCCGAGCGCTCTACCTGGAGACGGAGGACGGCGAGCAGCACAACCACGCGGTGAGCACGCGGAGGCGAAGCTCCCGGATGAAGTGGGATCACCGAGCTCCACTCTGACGCCGGCCTCTCCCGACAGGAGCAGCAGGACGGCGGCGGCAGGGCGGTCCACGCCCTGGAGCTGGCCTCGGAGCAGAGCCGCCTGTGGCCCACGCTCAGCAAGGAGCTGCAGATGGAGCGCGTGCAGAAGGAGGAGAGCACCGTGTTCAGCCAGGCCATCCACTACGCCAACCGGATGAGCTACCTGCTGCTGCCGCTGGACACCAGCAAGAACCGGCTGCTCCGGAGCTCCGGCCTGGGGGACGTGGAGAGCGTCAGCAACAGCTACGTCACCAACAGGTGGGACGGACACGCACACACACGCTGAGGACGCTGTCGGTGTCTCGGGTGCCCGTGCGATCGCTGATTTCCAGCGGTTAATTTGGATTCAGCTGAACTTGTTGGAGCAGAGAAGAGAGAGAAAAGGAACCATGTGGAGTAGCTCCTCCCACTTTTTGCTGCAGATTCGTGATCAGGGATGTTTTAAAGAGGCAAAACGGAGTTTTTTAACAACACTGCCACCGGTGGTCAAAACACAGAACTGCAGCACTCTTCCGCTCGTTCTCGTAGCGCGCGCCAAGGCCGTTTTCAATGGTCGGTGTTCTCTTTTCTTACCTTTTCAGTCGAAAAAACGCCATTTCTGGGTCCCTTTTTATTCCCCGAGCTCCCTCCAAGACTCAAACGCCTGTCCGATGTTGACCCCTGTCTTTGCCCGGCGCCGGTCGCTCTCAAGCTTTGATTTTTTAAAGGCACTCGACAAGGTTCTTTTGTACTTTCTTCACCTTGCGTGGAGTTGCCATTGGTGTCTGAGTTGAGCTGGATGGTAGCTTCCGAGTACCCACAAAATCCATCTTCGATGTAGTGCTTCCACTGTTTAACGCCCATTTAACGTGAATGCGCTTGACGTCACATCCGCAGAGCCAGCGCGGGAACTTCCGACCCGAAGTACATTGTAGTAAATAGGCTCCAGGCTAATAGATGTATTGGTGCTGAACTACTAAGGTGTCCTTCTGCTCATCAAACAATGCATCAGTCAGAAAAAAGTCCAATAAAAAAGCCATTGTGAAGATATTTTTCAGTAAAAACTTACATAATGCCTCTTTAAGGTGAGGCTTCTTTTGGAGAGGGGGGGGGCTTGTTTCCGTGACTTATAGTAGTTTCTGTGTTGCTCTAAAATTAACCTGTCAATGTCAGATCGCCTCAAGCAGATTCTTTCAGCTGCCCTCTGCCTTCTGAGCATGACTCCAGTGACCCGCTGGTCAATCTTACCTCTTAGTATATATTAACTTATATTTTTTACGATTGATGCACAATTTAAAACCTGCAAGACAGAAGAAAGGCGATAAAAAGCAAAGAAACCGAGTGGAATTAATCGGATTTCTTCGAGATGCTTGATGATGCGGCCTGTCGGGGCGAGCTATAAAATAGCCGCGCCGCGTTCGATGTTGTGGGGCTCTTGGGTTTCGCCGGCGCCCTCTGACCAGCCTCTCTCCTGTGCGCCCGCGCGCCGCAGCATCGCCGGCAGCATGGCGGAGAGCTACGACACGGAGAGCGGCTTCGAGGACGCCGAGAGCTCCGACGTGGCCAACTCGGTGGTGCGCTTCATCAACCGCTTCGTCGACAAGGTGTGCAACGAGAGCGGCGTCACCAACGAGCACCTGAAGGCCCTCCACACCATGATACCAGGTGAGAGCCGCACGCCGCGCGGTGGACCGCTCGCGCGCGCCCGGGGTGGGGGGGGGAGCAGCCCGTCATCACGCCGCTTGTCCGTCTCTCCTCCAGATATCGTCCAGATGCACATCGAGACCCTGGACGCGGTCCACCGGGAGAGCAAGCGGCTGCCTCCCATCCAAAAGGTAACCAATTCCTATTTTTACGTGCCGCTGGACAAAGGCCATGCCCAGCCCCAGCCAGCCCCGCCCACTCCCCTCTCCACCAATCCCTACAGCTCAGGCTCACAGTGTCACGGCAGGTATGTCCGTCCACCGGCGGCTTGCAAAGTGAGTGCGCTCACGAGCACGCCTGAGCGGTGCATGCTGGGTGATTTGTTGAATGCTCGGGGCTCCAGTAGGGCACCCTGAGGCCCCCCCAGAGCGGTGTGCCTTCTCTGTGAAGGGTGCAGTCAGTGTGTGTGTGTTGGGGGGGGGGGGGGGTGCGCGGTCTGTGTCGACACAAGAAGACGCACGGTTATCGTTCTGTCCTGCGGCGTTTGTCTCGAACACGCGCGCCGGAGCGATGACAACGCCGTCGATCAGCGCCGCGGGAATGCGGCCGCGTGTTGCGTAAGCAGCGGCGGAGTCGGTGAGGACCCTCGGACCGGCGTCCAGTCGGTCCCACAGCGGGTCCGTCCTGTGGGAGAATACCAGTCCTTCGACCAAACGAGCCTCCCGTCTCGTAAACAACCCGAGCCGACGACGCCGCGTCGGATTCCCCTCCGTGTATTTGTGTTCTCGTTTGTTGGCCCGTCCGTGCCAGAATCCCACCGAGCCCCCCCGCTCCGCTCGGGCCGCGTTACGCAACAGTGCCGCGGTTCTTCGGACGCTCGCCTCCGACAGCGCCAGTTTACCCGGCCCGCCCCTGACCCGACCCGTCAACGTATAAACAGGCGTTGGGACGGCTAAAAATGGAGTTTTTGACCAAACTCGAACTGGATTCCAGGAGAGTAAACAAAACAAACAAGAATAATAAGCAGTAAAATAAAGACGCAGAAAAGTCGCGAAAGAAAACGGACTCAAAGGAAAACAAAAGATGATGCCAATAGGAGAGAGGAGGGGGGGTCTCATATCAGCTGGAGGTCATGGCTAAGAGTGTACTTGAAGAGAGGGAACCGATTCACCTTCGAAACGCGCACACACACACACACACACACTCACACAATCAGGTCACAGGGGCCTTCACAACAGCATGGCTGTGACAGCATGACACTGACGGTTGAAGTGGTGTTTGTTTCTGCTCCCGTTCTATGTTTGACGCCTTGGTATTCAGTGTCAGTGACCCAAACAGCACACATGCACACACACGCACACACCAACACACACAATGACACACAAACACAGTGACACACACACACACACACACACACACACACACACACACACACAATGCCACGGTGACAGTGACACGCACAAACACACACAGTGACACACACAGACATACATACACACAAACAGTGACACACACAAACACAGTGACACACAAACACACACACACGCACAAACACACACACACACTGACTCACACACAGTGACACTGTGACAGTGACACACGCAAACACACACAGTGACAGACACACACACACACACACACACACACACACACACACACACACACACACACACACACACACACACACACACACACATCCATTGGATACAATTTACTCGATTGGAGCTTTCATTTGAAAAAGCCCTTCAATTTCTTCTATTGGTCACTTTCTCTGATCTTATAGGCCAAAATTCACACCTGATGTCCTAACTATAAAAATGTAATTTGACATCAGCCTCTTTGTTTTGCTGTCTGCTGTAGAATTATTTCACAATTGAAAAACTTGACTTTCTACGTCAAAAACAACATATAATGTTTGTCTTTAATCATGTAAACAAAACCAAAGTAAGTCGTTGCACTGTAACTTGATGAACCCCCCCCCCTCCTCCCCCCCCCCTTCCTCTCTCTGCAGCCCAAGCTGCTGAGGCCCACCCTGCTGCCCGGCGAGGAGCTGGTCATGGACGGCATGCGGGTCCACCTCATCCCCGACGGCCGCGAGGAGGCCACGGGCCTGATGGGGGGCCCGCCGCTGCTGCCCGCCGAGGGCGCCATCTTCCTCACCACCTACCGCCTCATCTTCAGGGGCACGCCCACCGACCCGCTGGGTGAGTCGGGGCGGGGGGGGGGGGTCTCCCACACACACAGGGTCCGGGAGGAGTCACTGTAGCGGCCGTTTGTTTCTCACTCTCTTGTGTTGTTTCCTGCGGCAGTGGGCGAGCAGATCGTGACGCGCTCCTTCCCCATCTCCTCCCTGACCAAGGAGAAGCGAATATCCGTCACGCTGACCATGGACCAGTTTGTCCAGGAGGGGCTTCAGCTGCGATCCAGCACCTTCCAGGTACCCCCCCCTTGCTCACCCCATAGCCTGTGGCCTCCCCCGGCGCTCCCAGGATACCTCATCTTCCTCCTTCTCGCCTCCTCTCTTTGCGCGCAGCTCATGAAGATCGCCTTCGACGAGGAGGTGGCGTCGGACCTGGCCGAGGTGTTCAGGAAGCACGTGCACAAGCTGCGCTACCCCCAGCACGTCAACGGCACCTTCGCCTTCACCGTGGGCCAGTCGTGCAAGGCGGTGGAGCACAAGGCCAAGGACAAGAACCAGTCGCTCAAGTAAGTGGGACGCGGCCACGTCTTGAGCGCCGCGACGGGCCGTCGGTCAGTCCGAAACCCGCGGACCCAGCACCACCACCGCCCCCTCTCCCCCCGCGGGGTCGCGCCGCCCCGCCCACACATCTGCGAGACCCGCTGGATTTACAGCACAGCCAGCTGCTCGCCCCCCCCCCCAGTTGTCGCTCGGACAGTCATTTTTACACCTCCGGCCCGGCAATTATCCCTCCATAATTCATCAGGCGGCGCCACAACAACAAGGGGCGGGGGGTGGGTTGTTGTGCGAGGCGGTGTGTTGTTGAACCTGGTTGGTATAGCGACCGGTTGTCCGTTTCGTGCCCTTGTGGTGAGACACCAACAGAAAAGCAGAACATCTCCCCAGTGCTTCGCTTCGAAAGGGACTTTCACCACTTGAACCTTCGAAATGCCAAACATTGTATCAAGCAACATCGGCCAAAGTCAAAGACACAGTTTCCCTCCTCTTCCTTCTGCAAAGAATGAACGGAGCATGAGTGAATACTTTGAATAATTCATCAGTGGAAAATGTGTTCCCATCACTGTAGAGAGTGTGTGTGTGTGTGTGTGTGTGTGTGTGTGTGTGTGTGTGTGTGTGTGTGTGTGTGTGTGTGTGTGTGT
>JASSRZ010000032.1:10070921-10083257 GCA_032164315.1 Malacoctenus gilli | reverse complement strand
CCGGGGGGCCGCGGGGGGGGGGGGGTAGAGACTGAGGATGGCGGCGAGGTAGGCAGGAGACGCCAGTTCAAGCAGATTTATCCCGGCGCGGGTGTGTCGCTGCAGTGGCAAAAAGAGAAAAAGGGGGGGAGGGAGGGGGGGGGGGAATAGGTACTTAAAGAGTGCCCCTCCCTTAAATCACCTCTAATAAGGCCTGTGGAGAACCTTCCCTGAACCCTGCTCTGGCAAAGCTTCAGCGAGATGAAAGAACGGGTTCCTGGACAGTTTGTTGGTCTGCACTTCCGAGGACGTCTTGCGTAACCCCGCCCGAAAGCGGGGGTCACGCACCCCCCCCCCCCCCCCGGGTTTTGGCAGCAGAATTCGAGGGTGCGGTAAGATACAAGACATACAAATGGTCCTAATGCACCACGTGTTCTGTATTTTTTTTTTTTTTGTTGCCTACAGTGGATTTAAAAAGAAGCAGAGGATTAGCAACATTTCACGAGGTCCGGAACAATAGAAGATATTTCCCAGGGTACCGCAAAACTGTTTATAATCCCGCTGTCCCACAGAAGAGCTGGAATGAAAGACAGCAGCAGGTATGTCCGGTGATACCGTCCTTCAACTGGCCGTTCGAAGGAGGGATCGTCCGAGCGCGTGTCGCTCCTGCTTCGTCGTCCGCTGTTAAGCGACGGTCAAAACACCACCCAACTGTCCCATCCGTTTTGTTTTGTTTTGGCTTTCTTGTTTGCTTTCTTTGTTGTTTTTTTTTTTTTATTATTCATCGCCGTGACAACTGTGCTGAATCACGCCTTTGTGCTAAGTAACTGCACTGAACTCCGCCGGATCCTAATTGCCCGCGACAGATGTGCTCTTCGGAGACCCGGCTCCCGTTCGCGGCTTCCTCACTGCGAGCGCGTTTGCATGCGCGCCGGCTTTTCCGTGGGTAACGGCTGGGGCCCCTGGTGAGATGCCGCTCGTGTCGCATCAGGATGCCGTCTCAGCCTGGGCTTCCACTGCCTTGCAATGATGCGGAGTAATTAGAAAGAAATACAGGAAGGTTGCGACAAGCTGCTTCCACACTGGGAGCAAACTACCTGCAAAGGATGACAGACTTAAAGTGGCCCTATTATACACATTTTGGATGTCTTTGTCTTCGTATGCAAGTCCACAATGGCAGAAATTCATCAAGCTCTTTTTCTCAAACACCGTATTTCATGATATCTCGATTGTCTTCTTCAGCCCTAATAGACCCCCCCTTTAGAGTCGAGCAGACTGAGGCTCTTCCGCATTAAGCCCCACCCCTACAAGATGCAGGACGCCTCTGATTGGTTAACTACTAGTAGCAGTTGTCGGGAGCGCGCCCATACGCCCAGTGTAGAGAAGTTGTCCAATCAGTGAGCCCCTGTGACGTCAGTGAAAAACTGATGTGGAAAAAACTCCCTGAAACCGACCGTTTCTACCACCATTGAAACTGAATGAAGAGGCACGCTACACATCGCAAACATGAGTTTATGTGACCAGAGGGGGCGCTGCTCACTTGTCTGAATGAGCTTTCAACACTTTTACACTGTGATTAGCTGAAAAAAGTTGAAATAGCATGATGGGGCTCCTTTAAAGATGAGGCTGATGCTCATGTTTTGAGTCAAGTCATCCGATCAAGCATCGCCGAAGCGCAAGCAGCATAAAACAACGCAGCGACAGCCTGCGTGCTGCCGAGGACCGAGATGTCATTTAAGGTCAAAGGTCACCGGAGAGCGTCCAGGCTGCGTTTTTTTTTTGTCTCTCATCAAAGGCAGCGCCGTGAGGTGCGAGCGCAGCGCGAGAGGCGTGGAGTTCTCTGTACGGGTCACCAATTCACCTGTTAATTGGTGACCGATCAAAGAGAGAGAAAAAAAAAACACAAGCCTGGACAGGAAGAAGGGATGTCGTGAGCATTTTTGCATCGAGATGCTGTAAAGGACACATTCGTCTCCTGTCCTGATAAAATATTCAACCAAAAAAAAAAGGGACTTTTTGGCGCACTTATCTCGTTTTTCTGCATTTGGTGCACGGCGTTGATTCGCGTGACTCCCGGCGCGCGCCGCCGCGACGTACCGCAGTGCGCATCGGAACGAAACCGTCGCCGAGCGACCTTGCGGTTTTAATTCAGACTTCTGAGCGGCTGTTTACACTTTTGTCTCACTAAGTCGACAAAGGAAAGAAAGAAAGAAAAAAAAGCCCTGCAAGGCCGCTCCCTTCAGTCCTCGCCCCCCGCCTATCGCTGGCGGCAACGGCGGCGGCTGCGGCGCCATCGAAGGCCCATTCACCGCACCTCTGCCGCGCTCACTCGGAACACCGCCTGCGAGCCGCGAGCGCCGATTCTGGCCTTGCTCCAATCGCGAGGTTAACAAGACATTGTAATGGGAGACAGCCTTTCACTGCTGTGTCCATAACGCCTTCTCATTAGCGCTCCCTCTCTCTCTCTCTCTCTCTCTCTCTCTCTCTCTCTCTCTCTCTCTCTCTCTCTCCCTCCCCCCATCCTCATAAAGTATCTGGCTCCACGGGGCCAGCGGGAGGAGACCACGTCGTCAGGTGGTGATGCGTGGCTCCGCCAGACGGGCTGAAGATGCGCGCCTGAGAGTGAACATTAAAATCTAAAATGCAGAGATCACAAACACGAGTAATGAGGACAAACATGAGCTGAGGATAACAAAAAACAACCCTTTTGGTACCACTGTTTTGATCATTTATGCAAAATTGAGGTCTGACATTCAGCCTAAACAGCCACACAAGGAGGGGAAGGAAGGGGCGCGGGGGGGGGGGGGGTAGACAATCTTCAAAGACCAAATCCATCAAATAGGAACCAAACGGAGGAGCCACCCCCCCCTCCACCCCCCTGGAGCTCCCACCTCTGTCTTGTCCTCCCCTGTTTGTGAATTCTCCTCACAAACAAACCCCACCCTGACCCACATCCACGTCTTTCCTGCCTTCCTCCGACAGGGGATGAATGAATCATTGGTTTGGCTTTTTCCCAAACGCGTATACCGACAGAACATATTTGTTCGCTGCTTTTTACGTTCACGCGGATAAAAGGAGAGGCGCCCGAAAATAGTTTCAAAGAAGCGGTCGCCCGGGGGCAACGTCTGCTAAAGGGGGATTGTATTCGGAGAGCGCGTCTCACTGCTCCGACGGCGTCAACGCGTCCTTGCGGGGGATCCGCCGAAACCGCGTCGCGGAACGACTCGTCGTCGCGCGACGGTGACCTTCGGACTCGCGAGGGCGCCCGCGCGACTCGCGGCTTCGGCGTCCAAGCCCGAAGACGCTCGGGCAGCGCGAAACGCTCTCCAAAAAAAACCGAAAAAACCTCGGCAGGTGGAGGCAGTGGGAAACGCGGCGAGAAAAAAAAAAACAAACGCCGCAACCTTCAAGTACGACTCCGGACTCGCGAGTGAAACTTCTCGCGAGTCGTCCTCCCGGTGAGCGCCGGTCCTCTTCCGTTGAGCCCACCGGAGAGCGTCCCTCCGACCTGACCGGCGTGAGCGTGACCGCGGAGGGGGGGAACGATTCGGCTTTGGAGAGCCGAGAAGCTTCCGCGGGCTTTCCGGCTGCAGCCGTGGGCTTCCTCGAGCTTCCGACTGGAATTTAAAGTCTGCAACTGGAGCGGATATGAGGGAAGAATAGCAAGCAGTTTTTTTGGTTGTTTTTTTTTTTTTTACAACTACCCACTCACTTAACCGGCAGGCCTGACAGTGGAACTGTTTTTTTTTAAAATGTGGGTTATTAACGTTCATCTTGCTTTGTTTTGTTGTTAGGGAGTGCGATTTAATTTACACGTTGTAGATGGAAGACTCTGAGCCACCCAAAGGCCACCCAAAGGCCCTCTTTTGCACTGATGTACAGCCAAGCTTTCCATTCATGTGAAAGGCTCCCTATTAGCTCTTGCACATCAGAACGAGAGACCAGTTGAAAGTGCCGCCGGGTGAATAAAACCAAGGAGGAGAAAACGCTACAGCAATTAGCTCATGAAGTGAAAGATCATTTTATTAGGGAGTTCACGGGCAACATTTGTGCGTAACGGAGAATAAAACCAAAAAAAGAAGAAAAAAAAAACAGCGAAAGCGAGGGATTTCAAACCGTCGCGCTCTCCGAGGGGGCCGCGTCGCTTCCGCACGAGTCGGCGCGACGCGAGGGCGCCCGTTCGTCACCGAAATCTGCCGAGGGCCGCTTCCGGTTGTGCCGCGGACGTCGGAGCCGGCGGCGGCGGCGTTTGGAACGGCTTGGCGAGCGCGCCTCGGAAGCCCCCCCCCCCCCGCGATGCGGCAACAGTGGCGGACCACTCGCGTCGCAGACATGGTTGACGCAACCTGTGTGGACGGCGACAAACGGATGTCCCTTTATGGAACCGCGGGAATCGTCACGGGACGAGCGAGGGGTTCGGGATGAGTGACCATTCGTCTTGTGCGTCCACTGCGTGCGTGCGCGCGCGCACGTGTGCGTGCGTGCGTCTAGCGCGAGACTCCACCTCCACCTAAGTGCTTGAACTCAGACGCTTCACCCACGGGGCAGCGGAGGGTTAGTATCTCTATTGTCCGATTAATAATGGAGGAGGGGCGCAGCTGACTACCGACACGGTATTATAAAGCCATCTCCAGGCCAACACACACACACACACACACGAACGACAACACGTGTGCTGATGCCGCTGGGCGGCATGGTGATGGGGCGAGGCGGCGCCGGTTGCGTTGCCGCGGGATGGGTTTGGTCGTTTTCTCTTTTCATCATCTCATCAGAGAACAGCCTCTCGCTTCGCCTCGTCAGGCCGCTCCGAGATGAATCGCCCTCCGGAAAGCTCTTCCGATCCCAACGAGTTCCTTCAAGGACGGCCGTGTTTCGAGCGCACTTTACGGAGCCGCGCATTAACGCGACCCTCCTATTTGCGCAAGGGGGAGACGTGACGGGTCCTCCGCTGGACGGAACGAAGGGTCTCCGAGCAGACAAAGACCTCACGCGAGGGACAGACTCGGTCAAACGCAGATTTCACGGAACGCGTGCTCCAACGGACGACGACAAGGGGTGGGTTCCTCCTGGTGTGGGAAGCAGAACAGTCATGCCGCCCGGTGGAGCTGAGCGAAGAAAGGAACGGTCGCGCGTTTCGGCCGGGGGGAAAGACCCCTCCTTGCAAATCGGGAGGGGGCCGATTTCAGAGCAACCGTTGGGGGGGCCCCCGAACAAAATGACAAAGACGATTGAGAAAACTACCTTGAAACTACCTTAAGTCTGTCACTGGAGAGCGCACGGGTTCAGCCGGGGAGGGGACACAACGTCAGCTGGGTTTTATGGGTCTTCTTTTGGAATTCCTGAGTGGAAATTCCCAATGAATCCCACATCGGCTGGACAGCTCAACTTCGCTCAAGCGCGACAGCTTTGGGTAGATTACCATTTGGTGGTTCGCGACCCTTCTACACCGCGATGACCGCAGATGAGTTATGAAAAAGAAAAGCTATATTAAGTTATTTCCCCATCCGTGAAGTCACACTCATTCACCTGAGCAACAATTGTCACTGGCGCATGAGCTCCCACCCGCATGGAGACCCCCGAAATGAGTTGGACACCCCTGTTAAACGGGGCGGCTGGAGTGCAATTGAGCTACACAACGCCCACCCACCCGCCCTCCCCCCCAAAAAATTATGTGGACGCTCCTGAGTAGGCGTGTGCCTCTCCCTGTGGAGCGAGGTGGGGAGGTGGGGGGGGGGATTCTCATATTACATTAACACAAGGTGACACCAGCACCTACAATGACAGCATCGCGCCACCGACGCGCCGCCCGGTCGCTGTCCGCGGTGCTGAAATAAACTCCCCACCCCGTGCGCGCGCGAGCGAGCGATCGGAACGTGCCATTCCTCACTCTTACCTGATTATGTCGTCGTTGTGTCCCAGGTAGAATTTCTGCTTGTGCTCCCGGGTGTTGTACACAACTCCCACACCGGCCACGAAATAGACTATCTCCTTGGCGGCGGTGTAGTACAGGTTGTTGCGGCACTGGTGTCCCCGGTATCCGTACACCCACTCCAGTCTCAGGTGGCAGTTGGGAGCAGTCCTGTCAGCCATGTCCGCACTTCCGTGTGTGTCTCTCTGTCGCTGTCACGTAGGGTTTCTGATACAGTGTCATTCACCAAAAAAAACAAGGAGAGGGGGGAAAAAAAACCACAGCACAGGATTTATTTTAAGCCCGCGTGTCCCATCGCTTCCATTGGATATCAAGCAGTCCGGAGGAGAGCGCTGGAATCAGGCATTTCTGGGGGTCATGTGGCCGAGGAGAGTCGCCGCCCTGGTCGGATGAGAACGCCTTGCCCGCCTCGGTTCGGGTCTCGGGAGCGCGTCTCTACGCGTCCGCTGTCATTGCGGGAGTCCGCTCGGAGTTGCCGAAAGCCGCGGGCTGGCGCTCCTCTTCGTCTCAGGTCAAAGCTCCTGTCAGATCCTACAAAGATGGAGCTGCGCTGTTATTCTCCAGGCGCCGCCCACACGCGGTGACGGCACGGCCTGTCGGCCAATCGGACGCCCGGACTGGGCCTCTGGGATAGGACGAGCTCGTCATGGCCAGAGCGGTCGGCCCGGGGCTGATTTCAACCACGACTCAAACATAAATGTGGACGCACCACTTGTGTTTTGTTTTAATTAAAAGACTTACATTGACACAGGAAGCACCCGGAAATTAGACTTCATTTAGAGGCCATTGATTCAATTTACTGAAATGTAAAAAGTGAATGAAGATGCAGAAGTAAAGGGGCGTACAAATATGCACTTGATACAAGAAAGAATTTAAAGTTAAAGAAGTAGATTCTAATACAATATTCAGTCCATATAATGTTAACAATAAAATCATTTTTCTGTCGTTTTTTTTTTTTTTTTTTACATTTAATTTCCTTTTTTTTCAAATTGAGATACTCTGAACTTCCTGACTGGTTATCCCTGAGAGTGGTTACTGCAGCTGGTCACTGTAAATGCGTTCACTGTCGGGCTGTATCAGAGTTTTTCTTGTAGACAGTAAACAGATGCAGCGCTTTATTATGAAATTCTAATTCTAACACAATTGATGACGTGCCTTCAGATTTTGCGGTAACTTTTGGTTTTCTATGACTCTCGTGTGCAATCCACGCACATTTGCTCATATTTGGTTGGTTTTCCCTCAATCTTTATTTATGGTGTCTTATTTTTTCACGAGAGGAAGTGCGGCACAGAAGCCCCGCCCTCCCCCCCCCCCCGCTGTTGCCGAGCGACAGAAGGAAGCTTCGCTCTCGCCATTGCTAACTCTGTCGACACTCCATCTCCCCTCTTGATTTCCTTTCGCTTGGAGCATGGAGGTGTCAATGGACCCCCTGTTTCTGGCCTGGAGCTACTCGAGGAGGCGGAAGCTCCAGCAGTGCTCGGACATATGCGGCAAAATCCTCCAGGACAACCCCTACGACCAGGTACCGCCGTCCGGTTAGCTTGACACACGTCGCCTGCTCGCGAAAGCGGGGAAGCCGCTCAAGGCTCCGGGCATAATCCCGATTAAGTTGTGTCCTTCTCGTGTGCTGTGCGTGTCTTGAAGTTGCACGTTAATCTCCCGCTCGGTCATAAATCTGTCATTAACCATTGCACTCGACGTCGCCGCTTTTCCTTTTCCTTCACTTCTCTTCTTCTCTTTTCGCCTCCCTTTCTCTCGCTAACTCTCTGCATGCCGCCTTCAGGACTCGTCCTTGTTTGTCTCCGAGGTAACCGTGACTGCGCACTGCTCCTACCTCCTGTTTGCCCCCTCCCGCCCCCCCCCCCTTTTTTTGTGACACCTCCACACCACCATTCACTGCCTTATCGCAGAGGACCCCTGTGACGTCACCGAAACGTCTTGCGTTGCAGGCCGCGTGGAGCTTGAAAACCCGCGCGCTCACGGAGATGGTCTACATCGACGAGGTGGAGGTCGACGAGGAGGGCATCGCCGAGATGATGCTGGACGAGAGCTCCATCGCCCAGGTTGCCCGTGAGTTTTGAAAGCCCCTCCCCCGAGTAAACGAATCGCAGGGGGACCCGGCCTTTGTTTTTCAATAAACAGTGATGACGTCGTTGCGCTTTGCTCGGCAGGGCCCGGCACATCATTGAGACTCCCTGGAACGAGTCAAGGCGGGGGGCCGACACCAGCTGTCAGGTACCTCGCCCCCAAACACAGTTTGAGTGTGTGCGTGTGTGCGTGCGTGTGTGTGTGTGTGTGTGTTTATCCCAATTATCGGTGGGATCATGGTTTGTCTCGGGCAGTCAGTGGGTGCAGGAAGCAGTTGTAGGTATAAGGGAACGGATTCAATCCTTCAGGTCAATTACATGCGACATGGGGATCGTACACTTTGACACTGACTCATTCAGACATACCAACACTAACTGCATAGTTCAGCAAAGTGACCTGTAGAGAGCGATTGATACAATTTCTGAAGCACGGGATGTCTCACAAGTGGGTTTTTTTTTTTTTTTTTACTGCTCCTCAGGCCGATGACTCAGTCGGGGCGTCCCATCACGGGGTTCGTGAGGCCCAGCACCCAGTCGGGGCGCCCCGGCACAATGGAGCAGGCCATCAAAACGCAGCGCACCGCCAGCACCGCCCGGCCCGTCACCAGCGCCTCCGGCAGGCACATTCGACTGGGGACGGTAGGCGTTTCGCCGACGCTCTCGCTCTCGGTTTGATCCCAGCTTTTTGCTCGTTTGTGATGGTTTCTGTTCGAGCGGTCCGACGTTTCGTTGGTGTCTCCACAGGCGTCGATGCTGACCAATCCCGAGGGACCGTTTATCAATTTGTCGAGACTGAACCTGGCCAAATACTCCCAGAAACCCAGTTTATCGAGGGTAACGCAAACAACGAGTACCGAAATGGAACCAGGAGCCATTGTCCTTTTTCCTACCTGTCCAGTAATAGCAATGTCTCTTCACAGACGCTCTTTGAGTACATCTTCCATCATGAAAACGACGTGAAAAACGTAGGTGCTCTAAAGCCAAAACTCTTATTTGCTGTATGCTGCCAGGTCGCCGTAGTAACGGAACTCTCTGTGTCCGTGCAGGCTTTAGATTTGGCTGCCCAGGCGACTGAGCACGCTCAGTTCAAAGACTGGTGGTGGAAGGTCCAGCTGGGCAAGTGCTACTACAGGTGAGTTTTCGCCGAATCCCTTTAAAACTCGTCGCGTTTGATCCTTTCCTCCGACCCTTTCCTGTGTTTTTTTTTCACAGGCTCGGTCTGTATCGGGAAGCGGAGAAGCAATTCCGGTCGGCTCTCAACCACCAGGAGGTGGTGGACACCTACCTCTACCTCGCGAAGGTAACGACGGGTGTCGTTTGTCGCCAGCGGTCACGCACTCAGCCCCTCCACCCTCCAATACTTTCCTTTTTTTCTTTTTTTCTTTTTTTTTTCCAAAGGTCTATCAGCGTCTGGACCAACCAATCACAGCGCTCAATCTCTTCAAACAAGGCCTGGACCACTTCCCCGGCGAGGTCACCCTCCTCACAGGAATCGCTCGCATCCATGAGGTGATTTCCGTCCCCTTTTTTTTTTTTTTCTATTTCTTCCTCGTCGTGCGGCTCCAAAAAAAAAAAAAAGGAGTCGAGGCGTCACACGTTTGGTCTCTATGCTCCGGCGCCGTCCTCAGGAGATGAACAACATTTCCTCGGCCACCGAGTACTACAAGGACGTCCTGAAGCAGGACAACACCCACGTGGAGGCCATCGCCTGCATCGGCAGCAACCACTTCTACACGGACCAGCCCGAAATCGCGCTGCGCTTCTACAGGTTTCCTGCGCGGGACACGGGGGGGGGTTCGGGGGTTGCGTTTTCGACCCGGGCGACTCATCGTTTCTCTCTCTCTCTCTCTCTCTCTCTCTCTCTCTCTCTCTCTCTCTCTCTCTCTCTCTCCCTCTCGCTCTCTCTCTCTCTCTGTTAGACGGCTGCTGCAGATGGGCGTGTACAACTGCCAGCTGTACAACAACCTGGGCCTGTGCTGCTTCTACGCGCAGCAGTACGACATGACGCTGTCCTCCTTCGAGAGGGCCCTGGCCCTGGTGGCCAGTGACGAAGAGCAGGCCGACGTCTGGTACAACGTTGGACACGTGGCCGTGGTGAGTCAGCCGGTGGATCCCGGAGTGCCCGTGTAATAACGTCGTCCGTCCCTCCCTCCCGCATCGTTTTTTTTTTTGGAATAGCCGCAGATAGAGGCTGAAGTGGGTTGTTTTTTTTTAACGTTTATAGGGCATCGGAGACCTTACGCTGGCCTATCAGTGCTTCAAACTGACGCTGGCTTTCAATAATGACCACGCCGAGGCCTACAACAACCTGGCGGTGCTGGAGCTGCGCAAGGGTCACATTGAACAGGTGAGGCTGCTTCCGTCGAGCCGCCCGCCTTTTAATTGGGCCGTTCAAAATGGGACGGATGAGGTCGCGGTTGAGTCATTGCACGCCGGCGACCGGGACGTTAGTGGGAGGTCACAAGACCGGGGAACTCCGGACGTCGTGACCCAGCCTGCGGTCGTCAGCGCCGTCGCCGTAGCAACCTCTGGTGTTTTGCCTTTTTGCCGACGCGGACGGCCGTGTGTGTGTCCCATGCAGTCCAAGGCCTTCCTGCAGACGGCCGCCGCGCTTTCCCCTCACATGTACGAGCCGCACTTCAACCTCTCCATCCTCTCTGAGAAGGTAATTCGTGTCTGGGAGGATCAAGGGGGAACGGTGGGAGATGTTTCCAACGGCATGCACGAGTGATGTTGGAGTTCTGTGTGTGTGTGTGTGTGTGTGTGGCGTCGGTGCAGATCGGAGACCTTCAGAGCAGCTACACGGCGGCCCAGAAGTCCGAGGACGCCTTCCCAGAGCACGTCGACACCCAGAAGCTTCTCAGGCAGCTCCGGCAGCATTTCTCCGAGCTCTGAGGGTCCGACCCCGCCTTATAGGAGACCCAGGAGCCCCCCCCCCACCACCACCACCACCACCACCACCACTGACTCAGAAATGTCAAGAATGTAATTCGTACGACAGCGCTTCAAACGATGGGAAGCTCTGTGGTTTATTATCAAGCAGTCGAAGCTGTTCCCAGACCAGTGTACGTTTATTTGACAGGCTTTTTTTTCTCCCCACATTGAACCAAAGTAGGCGAGCGCCTGTTCAACACGCTGATGAGGAACGTCTGCCTTCAAGTTCCACTGATAAACTTGGGATTTCGTTTATCCCTGTTGTTCTGTCGAGGAGCAACACAAATGCACACCGCTCCCGGATACCGGCGTTTCATTGGACAGTGGCAAAATGGTGAAAGAATTCTTTATTGAGCTATTGGATGTTTTGTAGCCTCAAGAGGAAAGTCAGTTGATTAAAATATTTTTGAATTGTATCTTCATTTTCAAACGGAGTAGATAACGACATCAGTGTTGTCGCCGCGGCGCCTCCGTTCACCCCGTGGACCTCGACGTCATCTCGCAGATCCACTTGAGGCTGTAGCTGCACGGCGCGTCGTTCCAGGCCTGGAAGGGGTTGGCCGAGGGGTACATGGCGGCGCAGTCCTCGTTGTTCTGGTTGTTGGGCTCCCCCAAGCGCCAGAACCTGCGAGCGAGTCCGCCGGGGAGCGAGACCTGTGATGTCTGGCTCAGAGGCGGCGGCGGCGGCGGAGTACCCGGAAGCCGGCCTTCCGGAAAGGGAAACGCTACCCGTCGCTCAGCACCGTCCCGTTGGTCCACCTCCAGAGCCCTTCGTGCGGCGCGTCGGTCAGCCCGATCCAGAAGCCGTTCTGCGGGAAGGATCTCGACTGGTCCTGGTACTGGTTTATCAGGGCCATCATTTGGCGCTGCGAACAGACCAAAAAAAACGCAGGGACACGTCCGCTTTCGTCGGGACTCGGCGCTTCACTTTCGACAGCCGGCGGAAGACTTTCAGCGCGACGCGAAGCGACGATGGATTGAAGCGGCACTTCGACGAAGCCGCTGCCGACGTCGAAGGGGCAAAAACGCGGGGCTGGGAAACGCAGCGGGGGGGGGGTGACGACCAAGCCAAGTTGGCCCTTTATTGACGGAACAGAAAAGGTGTTTTTCACCAAAATCACACAGGGAGGAGCAGTTGATTCACTTCTTTCTTGCGCCAGCCCTCATCCAAAAGCATCAGCGAGTTTTTCTTGGGGGTGCCTCTGATCAGAAATTGTGTCAAATCCTGGAATATGAGCCGCACTTCAAACCTGCGTCCGCGTGTAGGCCGATGTAAATACGGAAAGTCACTTTACAATCTGTTACAGGCTAGTTCCATTTATCCCACGTCACGTTTGGCTCCATGTAGACTGTTTCACTCTGACTTATCTGGCCCTTTACAGGCAGCCATCATGCTGACGTGGTCCA
>JASSRZ010000032.1:10044151-10070821 GCA_032164315.1 Malacoctenus gilli | reverse complement strand
GGAGAAGGTGTGTGGGGGGGGGGGGGTCTCTGAAGATGGTTTTTTTTCTCTCCGCTCTGTCGGCCGGTCGCTTACTTGATTTACGTGTCCCCCCGCCTTATTATTGGTGTTGATTGGCAGTGTCCAGGTCCAATAACGGGGCGGACCGAGTCGGTAAAGACACTGCGCGGTTGCAGTGGAGGGGGAGGGGGGGGGTTGTTTGTTTTATTAGGGGTGGGGGAGGGAAGTGGGGGAGTGGGGAGGGGCACTCTGGAGGAGGCCGACGGCCACTGGCGGTGCTGCTGACGGGGTCTCTGCGTCCGCTCGGCCTCACACGGGCCCGTTGACCGACACCTCCTGCGGCGGCGGCGGCGCTGATTCCTCTCTGTCGGGAGGGACACAGGAGACAGTCAGGGACAATGTCCAACCTTGAGACAGCCCTGTCTCTTGGCAATAAAGCACTGCTGCCTTCGTGCCCTCCCGCTGCCCTCCCTCGGGGTCGTTTGAGGTCGTCCTGACGACAGTCGGCAGCTGGGACAAACTTCCTCCTGTTTTCCCCCAAAAACGGGGGTCCCTGCCCCCCCCCCCCTTCCTTCCACCCACTACTGCAGGAGACCCGGGGGGACATGAACAGGTGACATCTGCCTCCCCACAATCCTCTCACCCAAACCGCCACAACGATATTTAAAATCGGTTTATTTCTCTTTTTTTGGTCTTGTTTGACGCAACTTTTATTGTGAAGGCGGGTGCTTGTCGGGAGTGTCCGGGAGCTTACTTCCTGTCGGTCTGCGTGGTTACAGGCGAGTCCTCGGCCGGCGCCGGCGGCTGCTGCTCCGAGGCTTTGGGGGGGTCCGACAGGGAGAGCTTCTCCAGAGACGGCGGACCCTCCTCACTGCAACGACACCGACGCACAACTTTACTTAGAAACGCCAAAAAAAACCCAAAACACTCAAGAGCATCCCGAGAGTCCAAACGCAGGCTCGGCCTGTAATTACATCAATGTGGTAATTATGCTGCAAATATAGATTTTCATGCTCTCACACAAACACGCACGGGTTTATTCTCTCTGTGCGTGCGTTAGTGTCGCGGTGGCTCCGCCCTCCCGCTGCCCGACGCGTTGAGCCGGTTCACCTGAGGCGCGCATACCTTTTGAGGTCAGCTGGCTTGTCGCCTGCGGTCGTTTCAGAAGCGGAGGGAGGAGGAGCCCCGGCGGCGGCGGGAGGAGGAGCGCCGGCGTTCTTGTCCTCCTCGCTCTCGCTGTCGGAGCCGCCGGACGAGCTGCTGTCCGACGCCACGAGCGGGGCCTTCTTGGCGTCTGCTTCCGCCGGACAGGGAGCGCCGGCGTCTGCCGACACGGACGGAATCTGCGTGAGCCGTGTGTGTGTATATGCGAGTGAGTGAGTGTGTGTGTGTGTGTATATGTGAGTGAGTGAGTGTTTATGTGAGTGAGTGAGTGAGTGAGTGAGTGAGTGAGTGAGTGAGTGTGTGAGTGTATATGTGAGTGAGTGAGTGTGTGAGCGTATGAGTGTATATGTGAGTGAGTGAGTGATTGAGTGTATATGTGAGTGAGTGAGTGAGTGTATGAGTGAGTGAGTGAGTGTATGAGTATATATGTGAATGAGTTAGTGTGTGTGCATATGTGAGTGAGTGAGTGTATGAGTGTATGCGAGTGTGAGTGTATATGTGAGTGAGTGAGTGAGTGAGTGAGTGAGTGAGTGAGTGAGTGAGTGAGTGAGTGAGTGAGTGAGTGAGTGTATGAGTGAGTGAGTGAGTGTATGAGTGAGTGAGTGAGTGTATGAGTGAGTGAGTGAGTGTATGAGTATATATGTGAGTGAGTTAGTGTGTGTGCATATGTGAGTGAGTTAGTGTGTGTGCATATGTGAGTGAGTTAGTGTGTGTGCATATGTGAGTGAGTGAGTGAGTGCGTCTGTGTGTGTGTGTAGGGCGATGCTCACCACTTTTGTCGTGGTTTGGTTTGGCTTGTTTGTCTGTGTCACTGATGCCTGCGTCCACAGGAGAGCTGCACCTGGGATTCGTCTCTGTACTGGAGGGACGAGAGGACGCTGTTAGAGGACGCTAGAAGAACGCGTGCTTGTCAACAGGGCGCTGCAGAGCTGCTGTCTTATCATTGCTACGGCGAGTCGGAAGGCCCGCCGGCTCGCCCCCCCCCTCACCCGGAGAAAGGCTGGAACTCCGTGAAGTTGGCCCAGCCCGTGTCCTGCGTCTCGGCCCCGTCCGCCGTCGAGTTCTCCCACCCCGCCGGGGACTGGGGCGACGCCGTCCCGCCGGAATCCCTGAAATTCGCCGTCCAGCCGGGACCTGCGGGAGCGAATGGTATCAACTATGGGGAGGGGGAAAGGGGAGGGGGGGGGGTGTTTGAGCGTTCGGGGGTGGGTTTTCGGGACGTACACGTGTCTGGCGTGTTCTGCCCGGAGTCCTCGTCCTCGTCCGACCCGGAGCTGCGGTCCCGCTCCCGCCCGCCGTTCTCCATGCTGCCCCTGGAGCTGCCCTCTGAGGTTTGTGACACGCCAAACCTGGACGTAGGACGCAGCAGGGAGTCAGCGGTGGGTCTCGGAAGGGGGGGGGGGGGGGAGATAGGGCGTCTCAACGTTTACCTCGTTCTGGATTTAGCTTGTGTTGCATAGTTGATCTCCTTCTCCTCCCAAATGTCCTCCTCCTCTTCAGCATCATCGAATTGGCGAATCCTCTCTTTACAGCAGGCTTCGAAAGCAGCCGCGTTGGCCTGTGGACGGACACACGCGCTTCAGATTCGCTCCCGGCGGTCAGCGGGTATTCACCATAAAGGGGTGTCCAGGACAGGCCCAAAACGAAGCCTCGCTGACAGTCCGGAAAAAAACCCAAACCCAAACACTTACACTATTATCATCAGCATCTAGATTGAAGTTTATTTCGGCGATTCGGTCAAATGTGGCACTGGGGAGAGAGGAGACGCACGCCGTTAAACCTCAGGACGCGGGAGCGACCGACCCGACAGGGCTCCGTCCGCGGGGGCCGACTCTTACTTGATGTTCTCGTCGTGCTCGCTGAACTCCTCGTCGTTGAACCCGAACTGGTCCACGAAGTTGGCAGTCATCTGTTGGATCTGATAGTCCGAGAAAGCCTGGGACGGACACGGGGGGGGGGGGGAGGCGGTCAGTCGTCGAGTCACGGAGGGACGTCGAGCCCGCTTCCTCGACTCTTTTTAGGCTCGGTCACGCCGCGCGGTCGCTACCGCGGGTCGGCGTGACATCGTCGTCCAGACGTGCGTTTCCGCGCTCGTCTGTGACGGCGACTTCACACGCGGCGCGACTGAAGCCTGAACGCTGCCTCACCGCCCACTTCTACCCCGACACTTAGGCCTGGGGTCTCAAACGCGCAACCTGCAGGTCAATTAAAGACCACCGAGGACTCGATCCTCTAATCAATCCCAGCCTGTCCTCTGGGGGACGAACCACAACACGGACACCGAGCTCAAAACACTAAAACAGCAGCAATGACGGGTGAATTGAATGACAAGCCATTCTATGAAGGTGAAAGTTACTGCGCTCCAATTGGGCTAAGGACCCTGAACGCAACACGGCCAACACTGAAGAATCAAAAAGCCACAAATGGAGTTGCACAGTCACACAAAACAAAGCAGCATCACAAAATAACTCAAAATAAACGTGCGTTCAATTCGTCAAAGCTTTGATCAACGTGTCAACAAGCATCTAGAACAATCTGAACTAAACTGGACACATGTATACACAATGAAACTCATGCTTAATCAAAAAAAGAGCAACGTTTCGAACTAAAACGGGGAAATCGAAAGAGAAACTGCAGCGACTCCAACATCAACGGCAGCTCATAAAAAAACACCACCAGCCGTTATAGATAGGATCTATCTATACACACGCGCGCACTGACAGGCACCTGCTGCTGACAAAAAGAGCCACAAGCTGCAAAAAAAGCGCTCCATTTTCCCCCACAACAGGAAGAACACTGGAACAGTCTGGAAACCAGCGCCGGCGGCGACTCGTATTTAAAACGACTCCTGCTCGCCTTACCTGCTGGAGGGACAGGTCGTTGGGGAAGGGGCTCTCCATGTCGTCGTCCTCGCTGGACGAGTGCATGTTGTGGGTGCTCACCTGCGGGAGGGGGAGGAGGCACAGGAGAGAGGTTGTAGCTCAGTTCCAGCCGGCGCGTCACATCTCACCGTATCATGCGCTGCTTTGAACGCTGTACGTGGAATTTCTTTGCAATGCAAATGTCCCCGGCAAGTCTGCTTAACGGGCCTTGCTTTCGGGGGGGGGTGCAGAGAAATAAGCAGTCTGTAACCTAAAAAAAGGGGGCGCTGTTGCGCTCAAAGGGGGAGGGCTGGTTTAATAGCCTACTGCTAGAAAGAAGGAAGCATCCCGAGGAGATGACATCAGGGGTCAAAAGGTGAAATCTTGTTATTTTGTCGCCTTACGAACTGATAAAGTTACCATAACAACACAATGCAACACACTGAGGGTCAGAGCTGTGATATCTTTCAACAACCAGCACTGGGCCTCATTCCACTGCTGTTGTAACCAAGGAAATATAACGTGTCGGGACGCTAAACTCCCTGCTCTCCTCCTTTAAAAAGCAACTACCAGGGCCGGAACCTCGAGGGAAGCGGGAGACGTGCGCCGGTTACGAGCCGCACGAGCGCTCCGGGGGTGTCGCTGGCTGCCGCTGAGGAATGTCTCACCAGCTCGACTGTGTTCCTCCTGTTGGTTTCTCTCAGGGTCTCGTCCACGAAGCTCTCCCAGCGACCTCTGCAGTCTTCCGGCAGCTCTGCGGTAAAAGAAAAGGGGGTGAAAAAAACGGACGGTTTTCATTTTTTAACAGCTTTTAAAGCTTCGATACTCATTCTGGCTGCGGTGGGTTTTTGGTACCTTTGATGAGGTCGCCGATCTGGGCCTGTACCGGCCCTTTCTCCAGGTTCTGGACCACCATGTTGGCGATTCGGGTCAGGTGACCCATGTTGCCTCTCCTGGTGCCGCCCTCGGACCTGACGTTCGGAAAGGACCGATCAGAACGGGTTCTACGGATTCGTCGTCTTAAAACCCCTCGCCGCAAACGACGAGAGAGGATTGGAGCTCTTACTGGATTTTGTCGTTTTCCTCCCAGGCGTCGAGGATTCTCTGAACCAGTCGACACTTCTGGAAGAGCTGCGTGCGTTCGAAATAAACACAAAAACAGTGTTTGACACACACACAAAAAAGAAGGCGGTTCCATAATGGTGCGCCGGCGTCGCCTTACGTGTGCCACGAGGGCGTTGTGGATGGAGGTCTGTGGGTCGCTGGGCCGGCCTGCCTCCCCCGCCTCTCCGCCCGGCGTGGCCTCCGCGTCGGGCGCCGCCGGCTTCTCCTCGTGGTTCTGGAGGCCCGGGCTGGGCCGCTCCTCAGCGGAGGGGTGGTTCAAGATGGCCGCCACGCACAGCTCCACTTGGAAGTGCAAAAAGTTGTTCCAGGTGTACTTGAAGAACAGATCCTGCGGAGGGATGACGAGATTGACGACACTCAGCCAGGCTTCTTCCTCTAACTTTACTAATTGATTCAGACCTGCAGTTTAATCATCACATCAAGACGGTAAGCAAATCAGCTTACTGCCACCTGAAAAATATCGCGACAATCAAAGGTTTTTTGACCAAACGGGACTCAGAAAAACGTATTCATGCCTTTCTTTTCAGTAGACTCAATTACTGTAGTGGTGCGTTCACTGGTCTCAGTAAAAAATCGTTCAAACAGCTCCAGCTCTTTTAAAACTGCAGCCAGAGTCCTCCCCAACACAAAGAGGATGGAGCACATTACACCTGTGCTTCGATCGCTGCACCAGCTACCTGTGCGTCAGAGGATTGACTTTAAAATCTTACTACTGGTCTACAAAGCTTTGAACGGTCTTGGACCTAAACACATCACAGATTTACTCATTGAGTATAAAGCGTCGAGGCATCTCAGATCCTCCGAAAGACTGTTACTCACTGTTCCAAGAGTCGGAACCAAACAAGCAGCTTTCAGTCACTATGGAACCAAATTCCAGATCATCTCAGGCCTGCAGACTCAGTCACTTCTTTTAATTCAGGCCTCAAAACTATTTTATTTACTCAGGCTTTTCAAGACATTTAATTACAGGTCGTCTTATAACAGAATCACTCAAATTTTTACAATTTTATTTGCTTTTGAATGCAATTTTAACTGCTTCCTCTGTAAAGCCCTTTGAAATGCTTCGTGTACGAACTGTGCTATATACATAAACTTGACTTGACTAATGTGCACGTAATGTGTTCTGTCCAAGGATGCAATTAGCAAGCAAATGTCTAAATGGTTCCGCTGTCACATGTCGTTAACTCTGCCTCTGAGCTTATTGCTCCTCCGACAGCCAGCTGTAGAGGAGCCACCCGTGCTGCCCTTTGGTCAGAGGATGCGATAAGGTAATCAGTACCTCCCTACCTCATGACCAGTCAAGTGCAAGCGTGATGCAACGTTTCAAGAGGCGAACAGGGGGAGGGGAAGGGACTCGCAGAGTTCCGCTGTGAGGCCTACCAGTAGTAGGTCCATGGTGGTGAGATTGCAGAGCTCCTGGCAGATACTGGGCGCGTTGGTCTGCAACAAGGACGCCACCAGCCGGGCCACGTGAAGGCGGGCGTTCCCAAGTGGCTGCTCCAGAACGCCAACGGTCGTCAGTATTGCACTTTTCTGGAGGAGGGATTGTCAGACGTGCCGAAAAAGAGCGAATGAAACACGGTTTTACTTGGAAGAAGTAGTTGCAAATAGAGTTGCACGGTACACACAGTAACCACGGTGCCCACAGTGCCAAATCATAACGGTTCCTACTATACTACAATTTCGAGACGACGGTACTACGACCCGGTGTCAGTTGTAGCGGCCGCGGCCGGCCTCTATTCTCCCACTGGCTTCTCACTGCATGCTTCCCTAACCAACCCACACGGCTAATACTGCAACCTAACGACACAGCTGCTGAATGATTGGCTGTTTGCGGCTTCCTAGTGACATCTGGGGATATGATAGGCTATTTGAGCACACTGGGCCCGCCTGTATTTAAAGCCGATTGGCTGTTGGCGTCTATCAAGTCAGCTCCGCTACAATAAATAGTTTGGCAAAAAAAAAAAAAAAAAATTAAAAAACCTCCAAAAGTCACATTTGGAACAATTTTGGCTTTTGTTCATAACAATATTTGTTTCAATTAAATTTTTACTTCACCAGTGTTATGTTTATTATGCAACAAACATACGTAAATAATAATAATAATAGCCGCGATATCATGATAATACCCGGAACCGCAATACTTTGTTTGGTATCGTATCGTGGTTACTCGTTTTGGTATCATGACCACTCTGGTTGCGAATTGGTGGTCCCAGCATGCAATTAATCACAGTTTGCTTCGGCTGTGGGGACATCTGGCGGGCGCTTACCTTGGGGGGATCCAGAAGAAGCTGCTGGAAGTCCTTTAAATGGGGCTCAATGGCATTTAAAATACTGCTGTTGACAGTGTAAGACCTTTCATAACCCTGAGAATACAGATCCATCAGCCCTTCCAACCTGCCAACGCACAAGCACGCACAACTCAGAGTGAGAAAAACAACAATAGTTCTTTCACTTCCCACAACAAACGAGAGCATGTCTTGATATCTTTCAAGAAATCGAGACGATAGACACTCACCCAGACCTCCTGGTCTCCAGTAAGGTAAGTAGCACTTGAGTTCCGTTAACGATGGAGGCCTCGCTCCGCTCGCCCTCGAACATGTTCTTTAGGAGGCCCGATACGCTCTCCTGCCTGCAAGATTAAAGTTCGCACAGTTTTCTCGATTACACATCATCAAAAAGGCTCTGCAATCCCAAACTTGCCCTAAAAAGACAAAAAGAAACCGAAAGGAGTCGACAAACAGGCTCTGTCGGTGGTGTTTATTTACGCAGGCTGCAACCTGCGGGGCTTTACCTGAAGAAACTCGCCACTTCAGATTGAGAAATTAAGTGCGAGCATGTGTTTACAACCCCTGCTTGTGCGGACATGACGGAACGCACACCGGCAGACGCGAAGGACGTGTGACGTCTCCGCCGAACCGCGGATCAGACGGCGTGAAGACTTACGATTCGAGCACGGCCAAGAGCGGGTCGGCCTCCGTGTTCTCCTGCATCTGATTGGCCTGGTCTCGACTAAGGCGGATGATGTCGCACAGCGTTTGGGACGCGTTTGATTGTCTCTGGAGAAGAAAGCAGGCGGTCAGCGAGGCTCCCGGGCCTTTTTCAAGCGCGCCCAAGACGTCAACGTGAGCTTTCCGTTCACTCACCTCCTCATCTTTGCCGGTATGGATGAGTTCGGTGAGTCTCTGTACCAATCGCTCCTCGTTCAGCCACTGGAAGAAAGAAGCGCTTCACATCAGACGCTGTGAGGCCTTTTGGAATGTCCTCCTTTCGAGGGCGTGTCTGGATCGCTTACATGAAGGACCTCCTGTCTCAAGGGGGCCGGCTCCACGCAGCTGATGAGGCGCAGCAGCAGGTCCATCATGGCAGAGGCGTCGATGTGTTTGAGCACCAGGCCGATGAAGCCCTCTTTTGTCTTCAGGAAGGTAATCACCTGGAAAAGAGCGAGCTGCTCAGCACGCTGACCTCACACAACCCGGGCGTCACCCACCCAATTGAGCCTGCTCGCCCAACGATCCCACCTGTTCGGTTTTCCTGGCGATCAGGTTGCCAATGGTTTTGCTGAAGAAGCTGGCCAATAGGGGGTTGAGGGGCGGGTCCTGCTCCAGGAAGTGGTACAGCATCTCCAGGAGCGACTCGTCTGCGCCCAGCTTATCGTTGATGATGGACACGTCGGAAGTCAGGAGCTCGCAAGCAATATTGGGAAACCTTAAGCAGAAAAAGCAACAAAACAATGAGAAGCTGTCCAAGAGTGCGCAGTGAACACCAAGTAAGACTCTGAAGAAGCTTTGGACCAACTATAGAAGTCAGATTCATCTTTTGACATGATGTCGCAGCTGCATCCTTCATTCAAACTGTTCAGCTTCGAGTTGCACGGTCAAATCACAATGGTTCCTACTATACCAGAATTTATACACAACAGTACTACCGTGAATTATGACGACCCGGTGCCAGTAGTAGCTGCCACGGCCCGCCTCTACTCTCCCACCGGCTTCTCACTACATGCTTCTCCCTGTCAACCAACCCACATGACTAATACTGCAACCCAACGACACAGCTGCTGAATGATTGGCTGTTTGCGGCTTACAAGTGACGTCTGGGGATATGATAGACTGTATGCGTACACTGGGCCCGCCTCTATTTAAAGCTGATTGGCTGTTCGTGGGTTTTTACCGGCAAGAAGGAAGTCTATCAAGTCAGCTCCGCTACGATAAATAGTTCGGCAAAACAAACAAACAAGCTGCCGCGCCGTGCACAAGCAGCACAGCTTCAGAAAACTAACGCATACAACACGCTTGGCATGGCAGAAGCATTGGGCACGAGCGGTGACTCGCTGCGGTAGCAGCTGTGTCACCACAATTAAAAACAACAACAACAAAAAAAACCTCCAAAAGTCGCATTTGGAATTATTTTTGTTTGCTTTTCTTCATAAAAATATTTGTTTCAGTTTCTTTTTTACTTCAGCAGTGTTATGTTTATTATGCAACAAACATTATAAGTAATTGACATATTGATTCATAATAACAATAAAGGCTGCGGTATCATGGTACTACCCAGAACCATGATACTTTGTTTCGTATAGTGTCGTGGTTACTCATTTTGGTATCGTGACAACTCTAGGCTAAAGTAGACGAAAACGAGCTGTGGATCCTCATTCGACTGTTCATACAAATAATCCATAGAACACTCGTATAGTAAAATAATCAATAGCAGCAGCTCCAATCGATTTGATGGTTGAATGCTGGTTTCCGGCCAAGAGCGTTTTCTCTGCCGACAAAATGATGCCTCATCACCATTAGCTGGCAAGGGCATAAAAATGATGGCCGTTCAGCAACTAATTCAACAGTCGCGCGGCCTTGCCGTCATTGCGCGTGTGCCTCACTTGAAGCGGCTCCTCTCCTCCAGGTCGGCCGACGGCTCCGTGGTGATGAGGCTGACCAGCTCCTGCATGCAGTGGTCCTGGGAGAGGAAGAGGAGGAGCCGGCGGTTCTGCGCCTTGCACTCCTGCAGCACGTCCTCCTCCTCCATCAGCTCCCGCAGCGTCACGTCCTCCCTGTCCAGCAGCTGGTCGATGTGGGAGGTGGTGTGCAGGTCGAACTTCCAAAACATGGTGGCCGCTGGGACGGGGGACACAGCCCTGGTGGGTGAAGCGTCAGAGCAGTGACGGAGGGAAAAATAAAAGGAGGAGGAAGAGGGCAAAGGAGCAAGGAGAAGTCCGGCAGTGGCCGCAAACAATGGGAGAGACGGAGGAAAAGGAAGAGTGGACATGTAGGAAGGGAAGGAAGCAGAGGAGAGAAAACTGATGTAAACAAACAGGAGGAGAAGCACGGCACTAATACTTGACATCCCTCCGACTGTGTTTAGAGTGGCCAAAATAGCTTTGATTTATTTATCTAAACTGTCCTGTAAACAACGGACGATCTCATTGTGACATTGTTGCAGTGTGGATGGAGCTGATTGAATTAGGATGTGGCCTATTCCTGTGAATGTTGCATTAATATGGGACGCTTTACGCAGAGTTTGCTGAATTTTTCATGGGATTTTTTCCCTTTTTTTGGTGCCACAAAGACAACAACATATGTTGCACTGAGGGGCTCGTTCACGACAAAAACAGCCAGTGTTTTGGGAAAAACTCCACATGCCGAGTTCGACACAGGTAGATTTCATCGCTGCCATGACGAACCCACACAAAAAAGTCAGTCAATTGGATCTTGGGGCCAATCAGCATTCATCGACAATGGGGCTTTATTGGCAGCGACAGTTGGACTTTTGGACGGGCTACAGGAAAGACGGCCAGTGGAGCACTCAGACATACCAGTGGATGAAATGTGGATATCTTTAATCAGACCTCCCCCACGGGCAGGCAGGCATTTGTGTTTGTGCAGACGACAGAGAGTGTGGCGAGGCCTGGCATTTATCAGCATGGGTCTCCTCTTAAAACGCAGGCCTCTTTAGGAGATGAGACACCGAGAGGCTCACCATAACCTGTGTGACACAGAAAACAGTGAACGGGAGAGGGGGGGGGGTTATTAATCAACAGGATTTCAGCTGAAATAACATTTCACATCAAAGCAAGCACTTGTCAGACTAATGATGAATAAAATAAGAACTACATAGTTCAGGTGAAAGTTTTCGTCTGGCAAGTAACATGTTGAGTCGCTGAAAAAAGGTTCAGCTAACAAAGTTGCTTTGTCCAGACTTGACCGGGGACTGTTTTGACCTGGTTTTGGTTGCTTCTCAGCTCATTGCGCCACAATACAGGTTTTGCAGCTTATTGATAAATGTATCCAAACACAAGGCCGGGGGGGGAGTCATATATTCTATGCTTTTCAAAGAGGCCAAGGAGGGTTGGTTTTATTTGGGGTTTTTTTGTTTTTTTACCTCCCCTTCAGTTTGTTTTTCCTCGCACGGTTACTGCGGCAGCTAATCCGGACGACCCAACACGCCGGCGGTGACATAAAAACAATGATATCTGCCGACGTTGTCGGAGTGAACGCGTCTCCGGGAGCGCCGCGCTGTCAACTGTTGATCGTGAAAGTAAAACTGAAGAGGGAAATCAAAGGGCTTCCTCCTTTTTCTCCCCCCCCCTCACCCCTCCTCTCCCCTGGCGAGGACCTTTCCCTGCACATGCAGCGGCGTCCATCTGGCATACATTTACAGAGTACACAAGTACAATAATAACCCGCCGAACGCTCCCTGTGGACACCAAGCAGGAAAGCGAATGCTTGACTTTACGTCCAAAATAGAACCCACCAGAGGCAACCTCAACAAAAACGGTCTCCTGGCACATATAATGGACGATGAAAAGAGGAACAATGGCGCACAAAAGAGCGCACATGTGGATGTTGTGAGCCAACAACAAGCTGCAATTTGGAGAGGGCAAAAAAAAAAGAAAAGTACTGCAATCAAGTGAGAGGGAGTTCCACCTCCACAGTCTGGATGAGCACTCCTTCCCTTGACGAATGTAAATAGAAGACGCGACTGACAGCAGATGAATGTTGCACTACAAACCTAGTGACATGCCCCGCCAAATGATTAACTAATCGTGCACTTCAGAGGGCAAACACAGGCAGCACTGTTTACCCATCCTGTGGCCGCTTACTTGCACTTCGGTGCACGGAAGTTGTAAAAATTAGTTGAGCAGACCTGCACCATGACAAAAAAAAAAAGGGGGGGGGGGTCCTTTAGGAAAACAATCAGGGAGTCTCACTGAGCCCACTGCTGCTCCACACTTGTAACAAGTCAATTGTGTTCCTTCAGCTCACATGATGGATTAGAATTTGAGGTTTACAGGCGTCGAGCAACATATCAATTAAGCCCCTGACCAACTGCAGCGGGAAATGTGTTATTAATGTCTCCCACGTGACAGCTCCGAAATGTTTTAAAACAAGAGATGGTCGTTCACCCCTGATGACTGTTTCTGCATCAAAACGCAGTTCCTTATTGTTAGCACAAGCTAACAATGAGTGGGCACACCGGCGTGAAGCGAAAGAAACGTAAACTGAGCTGCCATTGCTTTGGCATGAAGTGCACATCAACTGACTGGCGGCGCGAGCTCGGATTTCTGTTTACTTCAAACTCCAGTTCGGAGGCGCCCGCAAAAACCAAATAACAGCAGATTACGGGGGACATTGTTATATCGACCGCCACTGCAAATGTACGAGCGACCGTCGGCGAACGAAGGCCAGAATCGCGGGGGTCCAAAGACAACACATACACGCTCACCTGAGTAGTTTGGACTTAAACCGCTCGAACAAGGCTTCGTTGTTGCTGGCCTCAGTCGACTCGGAGCGACCTGCACCGAACACCAAACCAACGCTCGGGCCTCTCGATAACTCGACGCCAAAGAAATTTCCCACGATACGTCTTGAAGTTGAGACGGTGTCGTTAAGGAAATAGATTTGGTTCAATTTTAGATGGCAGCCAGTTGCAACGCGTAAACAAACAAACTTGGCAACTACGTTGCGTTAACGAGAGTTAGGTAATTAACCGCTGAACAATGTTATTGGTGTTAAGTCGGTGGTTTTGACCTACGCCGTTCGCTCGTTCCGGCTGATATCAGGCGTCAAACTTGAGAAGTTGGCGAACAGTTCGGCTAACCGTGAACGTTAGTTCCTCCTTTCCCCTGATTAGCATGCGAGCTAATTAGCTGCCGACAGTTAACGCGTACTGAGCGGAGTTCGCCAACTCAAATAGCTCTTCAACTTAGGCTCAACTTTGTCGATGCGGCAGCGGAGTTCACGGGAGCTCGTGGCTCGAACTCAGCGCGAGCCTTCCGAGCCAAAACTTACCTTTCGACTGAAAAGTCCGCTGCTGTCCGTCCCCCGTCCCCCCGTCCCCCCGTCGCTCCGTCTGCGTTTGATTCTTTGGAGTTTTTTCGCCAAGCAGCTACCAAGTCCCTAGCGCTGCGGCTAAGCAGGAGCTAGCCGAGTTAGCTCACGCACATTAGCCCGTGAGCGAATAGTGATTTGTTTTGAAGAAGGGGTCAGTCTGCGACAGCACAGGCTACTGCTAACTAGCTTAACTTGGCTAACGTTAGTCCACTGTGGCTCTGAGGACTAAAAAAACAAAAAACGACCGGTACCCCCGCGGTGACGGCTTCTTGACAATAACAGCGACACGCGTTATCTCGGATGCGGCGTGCGTGAATCGGAGCCACGCGCGAAGTAATTGAAACGCGGGGCTAAGTTTAGCACGCAGAGCAGGAAAAACTCAGTCATATTTTTCGAATCAAAATGGCGACATGGCTACGAGAGCGCGCAAGCAGACCCGCACGGGGGACGTGCGCTGACTTGAGACGGTGCACCGAGGTGTGCAAAACATCTCTGCTAATGCAGAGCAAAGCCTCCGCGACCGTGTCTGCAGAAATATTCTCAAGGGAGACTAAACGGGTTTTGATAGTCGGAATTTTCATAGTTTCTCATGGAGTACAACTTGTGTAAAAAAAAAAAAATTACAGAAGACTTACTTTTTTAGGTCTGTATTTTTTAAAACTGAATTTAGTTTATTTTTTAGATCCTTTTTTCAGTCCACAATTTTTTCATTTTTTCCAAAGAACTTTGAATTTTAAATTTTATGCAATACCCTTCTTTTTTATTTTGTAACAAAAATGCACATGAAACCATAGAGGTGACACAATAAGATGGGGTTTTTTTGTAAAAAAATCACTTTCATAAACAGAAAACTCCTAACACCCAAAGTGCTTTTCGTGTCTCACAGAAAAAAAACAAAACAAAACAAATCTCACTCATTCACTCATAAAGGGATTTGCAGTGGAAGCAGAAACGTGCAAGCTTTTTCTTTTTCGTTTCTGCTCTGGGTCGCCGGTTGTTCCTCCTCGCGTGCGTCTGACTTCCTGCCACAAGTTTTTTTTTTTTGTTTCACCCACTTTTACAACCGAAGCCTCCAGCTCATCCGGGGGTGGAGGGGTCGTGGCCCCGGAGCTCGAGCTGAAGCAGCAAGGGCACCCTTTGGACACCTGACCCATGGATTTGTGGGACCTCCACCAACAGAAATGGGGGGTTTATTCCAACTAAACATGGCCCATTCTCACCTTCATAGAAGTTTTTTTTCAGTTATTTTTGGGACGTTGTCTTGGTAGCACAGTTATGGGCTAAAAACACCCTTTAGATAGGTATCCAACATCCCATCATCCATCCATCTATCCATGTTCTCTGCTTCCTGATCCACTAAAGGTCTTCAGGAAGCAGCCCGAGACCCCGACGAGCAATGACACGTCGGATTAAATCAAAGGTATACTTTGCAGTGATTGATAGCGTCCATAGTGGAGGCTGATGTTTGCTTAACTCACTTAGCTCCTTGACTCAGCATTCAGGTGGGGGGTGGGGGGGGGCAAACAGCAGACAGCACTCGGGTTTATGACTGGAATAAACGTGGCATCGATTTACCGGGAGCCGCAGTTTTTCAAACCGTCCGATCGCTCGCCGACGCCGTCCGTCCGTCCGTCCGTCCGTTGCAGCCCGCGCGGATTGCCGAGAAGACGGGCCCGTAGGCCAAGCGGGCGTCCACAGTCGGACGACGGCTTGGCGGGCGAGTGATGCGAGGGAAACTCTCCGGAACAGCTCTGTGAAATACAGGGTGGAATTACAAGCTTGGGTGAGATTTGACACACATTTGTTCGATGTTATATCATAACCTTATCGTGGCAAGCCCTCCCCAGTCATGATGTGGCCCTTCAGTGGCGAGAAGGACATTGTTGGGGGCCACCACAGTGATCACACGTGGCCAAATGTTACAGACCAGCGGAGGCTGGAAATGGCAGGTTTCCCACTGCATCACAACGCTGGGAAATGTGTAGCAACCTACACACTAACTCAGAATCCAGTGACCCCCCCCCCCCTTCCTCTCCCCCAAGACTTGCATGAATAGGTGGGGCCAAGAGTGCCAGGAGGGTCCTCGGCACACGGAGTGCATTTAGACGGACCAGAAGCTGCTATAAGGGCTCTTCCTACTGTGAGGGAAGTGGCGTGGGTGCAGATGAAGGATGCAACTCCTGTATACATCATGCTTCCTCCTGTTATACTTCCTTCCTGTTATTAAAGTGAGGCTTCCAGTCCCCTTTGAAAGTTACCCAAATCTTCCCGGAACACTTTTAAACCGGGGATTTTTCACTTTGACGTTTAAAAGAGTGAATGGCAAGGTAAATAGACAGCAAGAGTTCTCTTTTTCACGAGCAAATTGACACGACGTATTGGAAAAAAAAACGATATTTTCAAGGAAATGGAACGATAAAAAACGTTAAGAAAGCGGTTCAATTACTTGTCTGTGAAACAACAATAAGTTGAAGTGTTGAGGAGTGAACCAGTCGTGCCTTTGACATCTCCCCATCTCTCCTCTCCTCGTTCCCTCCGTCTTCGCCTCCTCTCCTCTCCTCCCCTGGCTCGTGCCTCGTATCCCAGAATGCATTGCGTTCACTCGTTGGATCATGGACCCCAGCGGTAAGCCAAAATGCTAAGTCGGACCGACGCCCGCAAACTCATACAAAGTGATGTGTTGGTCCGGGGCCGGGTTTAACCGCGGCCGCGGGCGCTTTTGGGACGAACTAAGAGCTTCTCCCCCCAGGAACGGTTCTGCTCCGCCGCTCCGTCCTGCGGCGCTTCACGGGGGCGCTGCGGCGAGCATGCTAGGTGCTAGCCGGGGACGAGTTAGCGGCGGAGTAACGCCACAGGACCTCGCTTCTGCAAAAGTTTTTGCGTGTTTGTAATATCAAGGAGCCAGGGGCAGCAGTCTCCTTCGGTTTGTGGCTCTCTTTGCCGAGGTTAAAATAACGTACTCGGTGTGGGTTTGGAGGTGTATTGCTGACTGCGGTCGGTTTGCGGCGCGAAAGCTACCTGACGAATGTTAGCGAATGCTAATTGACTGGCAGCGTTTAGTAACAGCCCAGGCACCTTGTAGCTCGTTGCAAGAGTATTTCTATGAATTTATTGTCGTTTTAGACTCCAAATTGTAACTCCTAACCGCCATATTACGTTGTATTACATCGCAGACTACCTCCAGTTGATTAGTTTGTGTTACACAATGATCACCTTCTGAAAGTAACTGTTACTGACGTGTTTAGTTGCTTTCTGACATGTTAAAACTGATCATTTGGAAGGCTCTTTCCCCGTTGTGGCAGCTTTCGTTAAGATGGTTGTATGAAGCTTCCATGTGATGAGTTAAATGCCATTCACAGCTTTCCCCTGCGGTGTGTCTCCAATGTGCTTCAAAAGCAATTCAAAAACATGACTACGACCACTGGGGTGTACTTTAGCATCCCCGATCTTACGTGTAAGCCAAACATCTGGAAGAAGACTGCACGATATAAAATTATTTGATGCCTTGAGTGTTATAATCATGGTGCGGTGCTAATTTAGGCTCTTATTTATGATTATATCCTTCTGCTTCAATTCACATTGCACAAAAGCATGGGAGCTGAACTGTTTCCTTTGACTGTGAGTTTTCAGCCAGGCTTTCCTTGGTCGTCTCTGTCCTTACTGCATGGTTCACACGGGGACAAGCTTGTGTTCAGGGGTACCAGGCTCCCTCGCCTTGTAAAAGCAGAACCTTTGAGGCATATGTGGATTCTCCCTTAGAGACTGGGGAGTATCAAACTTTGGGGGGTTTTCTCCCCCTGGCAATATGACACTCGAGGGTGATCCCGATCGTTGCTGACATCGAACGCAAGCAGAGTGCACCGCTCTTTATAAACGTGTCCAACCGCTCCCAGCCACACAAGGGCTTGCATTTATTGCAGGCTCAACCAGTGAAAGGGTTGCCCGCGACTCAGCTCGACGTCGAAGCTGTGCGTTTCTGCCCGCAGACAACGATCTCCAGGGAAGCGATGGCTCTGGGAGTTTGGGAGGCCCGGACGTTCGCCGCCGCATCCCCATCAAGCTCATCTCCAAGCAGCCCCTGAGGGTCAAGCCGCCGCCACGCGTCCAGAGGCCCGTCGCAAGACCGTGTAAAGGTGACCCTGGAGAAGATGTTAGGTGCGCTGTGCACAGTGCGCCGTGCCTGTCAACGCAGCGCAGGACCCTCGGGTTTTTGTGCAACGGCAGCACCGGGCAGCGATAGAGGAAGCTGCGGTGATGGAATCCCTGCAGCGCAATATTGGTTCCTGCCTACACTCTGGTGTCACCTTTTTGTTCTCTTGTCTTGGCTCACTCAAAGTCGTGGATGTGCAGATGTCAGAATGGTAGCTGGTAGCAGGTACCAGCACATAATGGGAAACGGTGAAGAGTTCGTCAGAGCCAATCCGGCACAAGGAAAAAATCTCGATTCATAGAGTCTAAATATGGAAATGGGCCTGATTGACTAAAACGTTTCGACTGTATTCTACCTTTTTTGGAGGCAAGCCACAGTTTCATCTTGCACTGGTTCACCAGCAGAGGGGGCTGTGAGTTTGACCTAACACATCCTAAATGAAACTCAATAGAATCAGCAGAGAAACAGAAAATTCTCTCCCCAATAGATTTAGTTGCACCTTTGCCTCTCATACAAGAAATCTTTAACTTGTTGCACATTTCCAAGAGATAAAATATTCAATGGAAGGTGATGATTCTCTCACTTGGAGGTAGGACAGGGATCTTCGCAGCGACGGCGGCGTCCGGGCCGCCCGTTCACCCGTAACACTTGTTTCCTGCATTGGGCAGATGCCTTCGGCTTCAAGCAGGAGGAGCGCTTCGATTGCGGCGCCAAATCCGGCGACGTGTTCGCGGGGCAGAGGAGGTTCCCCCAGGTGATGTTCTGGGACTACAAGGTAGGCTGCCGCCGCTGTGAGCGAGTGCCGCTTTTTAAAATTTTTTTACTCCATCTGCGAGTCTGACGCCCCCTCGTCTTGCAGCTGAACCTGATCGGAGAGCGCGACGAAGTGCCCATCCACTTCTGCGACAAATGCGGCCTCCCCATTCAGCTTTACGGCCGGATGGTACGTACACCAACTCACCCTCTTCCTCCATCTTCCGGGAGGTGCTCAGACACACGTTTTGTGCCTAACATCAGCTCGCTCTCTCCTCCTCAGATTCCCTGCAAACACGTTTTCTGCTACGACTGCGCGCTGCTGCATGAGAAGAAGGGCGAGAAGATGTGCCCAGGGTGAGAAAAGAAACAGCTTGTTGCAATTTGAATGGGCTTTGCTTAAAAGATGGTGGTTTATTTGCAGTAATCATAGATTTACTTACATAGCTGCATCTTTTTGATTGTGCGTATACACATTTTTTTCCCCTTTAATTCAAACTTAAAGCTGAAAACTTGACTAAAGACAAACTGGGTGCTAAACTGACTCACTGAGGCCACCTAGTGTACAATTGTGGCACTGTTAAGATCTTTACATGGAGCAACTTCATCATGTTGTTCTCATATAACCCATCCTTGCCATTTGACTGGCCCACTTGATGTCAGTGTCTTCAGCCAGGCCAGCTGTAACTTGCCAGCTCCAGCAGCGGTTATTCAGTGTGCCTCGGCTCCCATGATGCTTTGCAGAGCAGAAATGTACTCTGTTGAAAATGTGTGTATCTATATATGAATGGCGTGAATCACTTCCTGTCTGTCCCTGTGTGTCCAGCCTGACCCTGTACAACTGCACAGACCCGGTGCAGCGCATCGAGCAGTGCCAGCGCGGCTCGCTCTACATGTGCAGCGTGGTGCCGGGCTGCAAGCGCACGTACCTGTCGCAGCGCGACCTCCAGGCGCACGTCAACCACCGCCACATGCGCGCGGCCAAGTCCTCGGCCGGCCGCCAGGAGCCCGTGCACCTGCCGCCGGCGTCCGAGATCCCGGAGCGCTACCGCGTGCCGCCGCCCCACCTGCCCAAGAACCACGTGCACCTGCCCAACCCGCTGCAGCACAGCCACGACCCCTACAGCCAGTCGCTGCCGCCGACCCCCCACGACGGCCCGCCGCCCAACTCCGCCCTCGGCCCCGAGACCTACCGCATCGCCACGGTGACGACCCGCACGCACAGCAACCTCATCACCGTGCCCATCCAAGATGATTCCTCATCCTCCCGCGACCCCCACCCCGGGGGGCCCGGCCCTGGCCAGCCGCCGCCCCACCACCACCCCGGGGACTATCCCGGCCAGCCACCTGTTGTCTCGCACTCTCACCACATGATGGCGCCGCCGCAACAGCACTTTGGCCCTCCTCCCCCTCCGCCGCCGCCCCTCAACCACCCGATGCAGCACCCGCCGCAGGGCTCCGGGACGCCACACATGGTGTACAACCCTGCCCCTCCTCCCCCCATGTCCACGGCCCCCCCACCCATCACTCCGCCACCGGGGCACATCATGGGCCAGCTGCCTCCTTACATGAACCACCCACACGCCGGGCCACCGCCACAGCACAGCGGTCCGCCCGTCAACGCGCCCCCACCCCACCACTACAACCCCAACTCCATGCAGCAGTTCCCAGAGGACCAGGGCACCCTCAGCCCCCCATTCAGCCAGCCGGGAGGGCTCAGTCCCGGGATGTGGCCCGCGCCAAGGGGGCCGCCGCCCCCTCGCATGCAGGGCCCCCCTCCCCAGGGCCAGATGCCCGGACCGCACCACCCGGATCAGGGCCGCTACCGGCCCTATTACCAGTAAACTGCCAAGCGAAGGGAACGGGCGACAGACTGACGTCATTCTGTTCCGTGCTTCTCGTCTGATAAATGTGATGGTAGACCTCAGGGGTTCCACAGCGTGGGGCGACCCACAACCCGGATCCAAAACTGCCCCCCCCCCAGAGAAACAAACGTACATGTGGTGCACACTTTGGCTCCTCCCTCATTGGGATAAACGACTGACAGTGGGAGTTCAAACGCCCCCTTCTCCTCCAATTTTCTTTGTTTTTTTTATTAGCTAACAAAACTCTGTATCAATGTCAGAAAAACCGTGATACACACTGACTGTACATCCAAGACATGTCTCAATAAATTTTTAACAAGAGGCCTTTTTAATCTCGTCCTTCAGTTCCACTAAAAGTACCATTTAATGAACTAAAATGCTGTGTAATGGCATATAGCGGTGCTTTTCTCTCCCCTACTCCACGTGAAAGTGTTTTGCGTGACATCGACAAGAAATACAACGAAAGCAACTTAAGAAACAATATTGTTTAAGCTTTAATCAACTGAAAATAATGGCAAAGTGTTTGTTCTGTTGGATTTTCAGCAAAGTCCGGCAGGAGAATCGTGAGATGATTGACAATCGGAAGACCTCGGATTTCGGCGAATCGGCAGCAAGTTTGGTCCCTGCAGGCGGAGCCGGTCGTCCCGGTTGGCCCCTCCCCTCCCTGCGAGACCGGGGCTCATCTAGAGCTTGGCGTCCGACAGCTGCGAAAGAAATCGATAAAAATGGTTGAAGCGTCATTAAATTCTCTTACCGAGAGAAATGCAGACGAAACACGGGACAGTGTGTTCGTTCTGCTCTAACTTGGCGGGGGGGGGGGGGACCACTGGGAAGCTCTGTTTACCACTTGGCCTCCATTTGGGCCCGCCCCGTGCTTCTCCTGCACGTGCAGCATGGCGTCGTGCAGGGTGGGGAATAAGATGGAGGTTGTGACGTCGTCGTCAAAGAACATGCAGCTGTGGAGCTTCTCCCGGACGAGGGCTGCCGAAAAACAGACCGATAATAGCGTGGGTGGATGCGGCCGTTGAAACCGCCGGTTAGTTCGGTTGACATATTGGATGAAGAGACGGAAGGTGGTCATTCAAGCTCACCATCACAGGCGACAATGTAAACATCCACGTCGACTTGGATGAACTGTTTGAGTACCTACAGGGAGAGAGAGAGAGTCGAGTCTTCACGCAATTCACAACCATTCAGAACTTTACGTTCAAACCTCAGCCGACGGGAGACAAGTGGGGACACCAGCTTACCATTTTGAGTCCTTTCAGGGCCGAAATGTCCAGGAAGGACACAGCGGAGAAGTCCAGGATCAGACTGTGGATGTCCACCCTGGGTACGGTGATGCCCGGGGGAAGCTCGGCGCTCCAGTCTATTCGAGAGGGTGGGTCTTTGACGCCTACGGGCCCGTCCAGCTCCTCCATGTTGACGTAGGACTTGTACGACACGGTTTGTATGGATAAACCTTTCTGCTGGAGGAAGGTGGGCAAATATAGACTTCGGAGCGCTACGTTTTGACAACGTTCAAGGTCTTACCTCGGGGAGGCCAATGTCCAGCTCCTGCATCGATTTCTTGATCTTCCTGAGGGCTTTGTTCCTCTTTCTGAAAACCCTCATGGGGTTAAAGCCAACCTGGAAAACAGGTGTCAGCTTTGTGTTCACCTGACATTACTCCCCCCCCCCCCCACCCCACCCGATTTGGAAAATGGGGCGAACCGGTCATACATACAGCCTCTATGAGCTTGTCCTTGAAGAAGTCGATGTTGGCAAAGAAGATCGGCGAAGGTATCCGGAAGATTTTGACTCCGGTGGGTTCGGATATCTGAGAACGGACGTGTCCGTGGACGAAAGTCACTCGCGACGTTTCTCGCGATGGATTGTCGCTCACTCAAACCGACGCGACGCTCGCTTACGTGATGGTAGTCTTTGCGGTCCCTGTAGAGGTCGGTCTCGGGGATGTTCGCCAAGAGGGAGCAGCGGGGGCTGGGGGGGGGGGGGACATGTGGCGTTGTCAGGAATCAACCTTAACTGCTGTGACACTGATAGCCAAAGGAAAATGACAGGTAGTCATCTTAGCGCAACGGAACCTCTGAGTCGGATACGAAAGGGGAGCGTTTGGGTTTTCAACGGAAATTTCTGGGGTCAATTGGTTAACTTGCCAGAAGATTAGTCTTCAGATTACCCAGCATTCCTCAACGGCGGAGCAGTGGCCTTGGTAGTGCAGTGGTGCTATTGATCTATCGGTCATGTGACCTCACTCATGGTCATGAAGTCTAAACGAAAAGAATAAGGTCCTTGGGGTAGAGTGAGTAACTGAGTTGCTTGGCAGGAGGCTGGGATGCTCTCTCCCAGAGGGCCTGCGGTGGAGCAGGGAGTAGAGCTGCTGCTCCTCTACCTGGAGAGGAGTGGTTCTGGTTCAGATTGCCTCCCTGCGTCTGTCCATAGCAATACACGCTCCCTCCAACAGTAAGCCATCTTAACCAGATGGAACATAAACTGCCATGCCGTTCCAGCTGCCTGCACTTTACCCGAACTTGTAAACTACTGAACGGAAACCTTGCACAAGTCGAAACCAGATCTCACAAAACTGTAATTACAACTGAGTCCTGAAGACGACAGTGAGAAGCTCCACCCCCAAGCCTACCGCCAGGCCCAAATCCAGTCCGAGCACCACGGCAGCCAGGCAGGTGACCACCCACACCACCTGCGGGAGGAAGCACCCGCAGTAAGACACGGCGAATGAAAAGGGGAGGAGGAGGAGGAGGAGGAGGGGTGGACGGGTGCAGCGACTGGACACCTACACTTTCCAGTTTGTCCCTCCTCCACAGGTATGGGATCTCCCTGAACTGCATCAGCATGCCTTTCAGGTTGACGATCACCAGGGCGCCCAGGACGGACTGCAGTCATAGCAGACGGGGCAGTCAGGACAACAAGAACTTTGTTGATCTACTCCGACTGGGGTGTCAAAGTCTTGGGCCCATTCTCTTGCAACTAGGGTCACTGGCTTTTCAAGGATCTCTTGTCCAATGATGTCACTGTTCAGTTCTGGGGCCCACTCCGCTGTTTCGTCCCAGACCTTCTGTTGGGCCTCAGGTTTGACACCCCAGTCCAGTGGCATCAAAACAGATGTGCGTGACACGTCTTTCTCTCTCTCTCTCTCTCTCTCTCTCTCTCTTGCTTGCCCTCACCGTTGGAAGTGGTTCCAGCAGGAAGCCAAGTGCTACCGTGACAATCATGGCCATCATGGCAGAGATCAGGCCTGCAATCTGGATTGGCAGTAAAAGTTAATGTGTCATTTTAATACAGCAAAAAGAGTGACATAAAGCAGACCCAACAGCATTTTACAGCAAGGCTCAAAGAAAGCCAACAGTGTTTTTGCGCAGCCAGATCCGCCATAAAGAACTTCATGGCCGCAGTAAACGGGCGGGGTTGGGTCGGGTTTCCTGACCTGGGTTTTGCCACCCGAGCTCTCTTGCACCGCAGTCCTGGAGAGGGCCGTGCTGGCGGCGAACGACCTGAAGCTCGCCCCGAATATGTTGCTGATCCCGAAGGCAATGAGCTCCTGGGATGGAGGACCACAGTTACCACGGTTACCAGGGGCGACCAAGCACCCCCTCCCGCCCAACGTCACTCCCTCTTCGCCACTGGTTGACTTCACTTCCCTCCGTCGGAGGTTTCACGCGAGCGGGTCACCTGGTTGCCGTCGATGGCGTAGTCGTGCTTGATGGCGTAGACTTTGGCCACGGAGAAGCCCACGGCGAACCCCACGATGGCGATGGGGAAGGTCTCCACGGCGCTCCTCTGGAAGACCTCCACGCTGGGCGCGACGGGGGGCTCGTACCTGGAAAAAGGACGACCGTGTCTGTCTTTTTCCGACGGACAACCCCGGCGGGACAGTCGAGGTTCGTGGGGAACTCACCCGCTGGCCATCACGCCGACCACGCTGACATCATATGTGTTTCGGAAGTCAAACCCGTAGGAAACGCCGCAAGCTATAACTGTCTGAGAGAAGAGGTCTCCAGATATGATCAAATCGGACCAAAATCTTGACAGGTTATGGGCTGAGGGGTGGTAAAATGAGCACATGAAGTCATGGAGGAGGCCAACAGTCCGCTCACCATGATGGCCTCGATGGGTACTGGGACGGGCAGCTTGGCTTTGTATCTGTCGTTCAGCTCCTTCACGATGAACACCACTGCCATGATGACGATGGACATCACCAGGTCGCAGATGTTGGTGTCGGTTATGATCCGGAAGATGTCCTCCAGGGTCTGTGTGTGGGGGGGTGGGGTGGGGGTGGGGTGGGGGGTGGAGGGGGACAAGAGACAATTCTCCATCCATTCATGAATGAAGGGCGCTCCGGGCGGTGGGCACGCTTACATAAAAGAGGGAGAGTATCCCACTCCTCCCGCCGACATCCAAGCCCAAAACGAACTTCAGCTGGGACACCAGGATGTGGACGGCGGCTGCCGTGGTGAAGCCGGACACCAGAGTGTCGGACAGGTACACGACGATAAAGCCCACCTGCAGGACGCCCATGGCCAGCTGCCAATGGGGGGGTGGACACGCACAAAACGGAAGCCTGTTTATTAAAACTCTCCAGGTTACACACTGGCTCACTGGTGGGGTGGGGGGGTGGGGGGGGGGGCACATTGTTAGGATGCCACCGACCTGGAAGATCCCCATGAGGAACGTCACAGAGTAGGCCACGATGACTTTCTGCTCGGTCTTGTTGAGACCCTGGAAGGCCGCGAGGTCGGCCGAGGGTCCGTCTTTCGGCACCAGGTTGAGGACGATGGTTCCCACCATGAGGCTCAGGACTGGGAAGGACCCTGAAGTGGGTGGGTGGGGGGGGTTATTGAGTTTAAAGGCAGAAAAATACCACAAGTTTGCGTCTACATGAAACCATTGAATCTATAGAAACTGCTGCATGCCACACCTGGGAGCGTTGTTGGTATTTAGGCCGCTTATTCCTGAACCCGTCCCTGCGCGGACTGAATTTTAAAGAACTATGGCTTCCTGAATGGTAGCATGAGTAAAAATGATTGACACCCCCTCCTCCCCCCCGCCACCACCCCTTCTCGACAGGCTGTGCCACGACGTACCCACGGATATGTGTCTCGAAGTGCCGAAGAAGAAGTACGTCAGCATGGGGAAGAAGGCTGTGTAGAGGCCGTAAATCGGGGGCAGCTCGGCCAGCAGGGAGAAAGCGAGACCTGGGGTGGGGTGAGGGGGTGGGGGTGGGGAGGGGGGGTTGACATGGCGCAACAAACACACATGCACAGTATGTTAGTGCAACTGATCTCTGGAAAAAAAAAAACAGAAAGTGAGACAAAAAACTAAAATTTGGTGGATTTGATGGAAGACAATTATTATAAGGCCAGAATCGGGGAACCGTAGCCACACGATTGGTCTGCGTCCTGTCATGTGACCAGTCAGACAGCTCCTCAAACAAGAACCCAAAAGAGACACAAAAAAAGAAAACTCTACAATGATGTTGTCCCGTGGCTCAGCCGTCCACCTTGCATGATGGCCACGAGTCCAGTGCTGACCCCCGAGACCACGTCTCCCAGCAACCACTCCCTGACCCTGTAGGTCCTCATCCAGCCGATGACGGGCAGGAGGGACAGCCCGGCGTTCTTGGCGCGCTTGGAGTCGCATCTGCGTCGAGCACACACCCAAGAGACGACACATCAAACGGGAGCTCTTTGTTTCCTCCCCGGTCGAAAGGTGTGTGTGTGTGTGGGGGGGGGGGGGGTAAATGGTCTTACTTACGTCAGATAGTCCCTGACGTGGCTCAGGATGGTTTTGTGCTCCCTGGCGACTTTCTCGTGCTCCTCGTCCAGGCTGTCCTCCGAGTACACCGGCCTGGCCACCGCGTAGCGGCTCCTCCGCGTCAACATCCTCGCAGCTCGACCGCTGGGAGCCTGAATCCGGCGATAGAGACACCTCGGAGGACCTTTGGCCGCCCCCCCCCCCCTCCGTATCTCAGCGGAGATCTGAGATCCATCTCATCATCGAGCCTGTTTTGTTTCGGCTTCGCTCAATCATTAACCGGCACGGATTTATGATTTCTTTTGTTGATTCATTTTTTCCTCTTTCCTTGTTCCGATCAACATTTGGAGTTGACTCAGAAAACGGTATGATAGGAAATACAAACTGGATGTGGCAACTGAAGGCCTGTTAGGAGATACAAGTCGCACACACGCGCGCGCACACACGCGCGCACACACACACGCACACAGCTTGAATCGGTGTGAGCTGCTTTTGGCACCGAGTTTTATTTTTGAATGAGAAACCAGACCTCCTCGCACACATGACAGACTGTAATCGACCGTAATCAACACCGTGATGTGTGTGTGTGTGTGTGTGTGTGTGTGTGTGTGTGTGTGTGTGTGTGTGTGTGTGTGTGTGTGTGTGTG
>JASSRZ010000032.1:10022588-10033590 GCA_032164315.1 Malacoctenus gilli | reverse complement strand
CCCCCCCCACACCCCCCCCCACCCCCCCCCCCCCCCCCCCCGCATTCTTCTTCCGCGGTTGACGGACGGTTGACGGACACGCCATAAAGCGACGATCAAACCTGGCGGCGAGCTGATCCCGTAATCAGCTCGCCTAATTGCCGCGCGGGTTTCGCGGGTGAACGCGGCGGCGGCGGCGGTTTAGAACGCATCAGCCGGCGACACAAGAAAACCCGCCGTAAAGTGGCGGGATTATCAAAGACGCGCCTCCGCCAGAGCGCCGGGCCTTTCATGTGGCGGCCGCGAGCCCAGATAATGATCGCTTCCCGAAGGCGCCTCGCCTGACAAATCCGCCGCCGCCATTAGAGGCTTTCGTCCCCTAGCACCCCGCCCAGAGCGCCGCGGGGCGACTCGGCGCTCTTTCTGCTTTAATTTTTCGAAAAAAGCAGCCGCTTTCGCAAGGTTGTTTGTTTAACCGCCGCGTGTCGAGCTCCAGCAAACGACTCCGATTTGCAAACGCAAACGTTGACGCCGCTCGGCGGCTTCCCGCTCCCGAGACGGCGAGAAAACGCAACCTTTGTTTCACTTTTTTTTTTAACTTACCACCATTTAACACGCTTCCAGGAATGTTAATCAGGCGGATTTTAGGTTTACACGCAGTAAAGGGGATGATTTTTTACCACAGGTGGGCGGGTTGGGCTCCTGCACGCTTGCGCAGAGCCGGGAGGCGCTTTTATTTTGAAAAGCCTCCTCCCTGCCGTGGTGAGAGAGCGCGTTTTCCCCCAGTGTTTGGTTTCAGATCAGATGGTGTTAATGTCAAATGGAGAAGGAGGAGGAGGAGGAGAGGGTTACTTCCTCTACAAGGCCGACAGCCAATCAGAGAGGGCCGTGCACCGACTGAGATTTAGAAGAAAAAAAAAAAAAAAACAAGTCCTGAAAATGACTTTTTTAGTCCAGTCCAAAAAGTCCTGGGTGTGTTGGTTTGCGGTGATGGACAGAAAGGTCAGCACACTGTGTTTGCCGATGTCCTGGACCAGCGCCACGCCCTCCGATGGCCCCCACGGACATGTGAAAAGCTCTGCTGCCATCTGCTGGTGGGCACGCGACAAAACGTGCGTAAATCGAGGCGAAATAAAGGTGCGCGGATCGTGAACGAAACAGGGCCTGTTGTTTGTTTGTTTTTTTGTTGTCCTGAAACGTTCAAGTCGCTTTCAAAAACAAAATAACGCGTTATCACAGTCACACATTGGATTCTCCTCTGTAACAATCTGCTGTCGGTACTGTTTTAACTGAAAACTCTTTTCCTGAAGTAAAAGGCGGTTTGTCCATCTTGGAATAGAACGTGCGCGCCCTCCAGCGGGCACATCTTGAACTGCAGCATTTCTTTTTGAGTTTAGAAATGTCTATATTTATAGACGTTTCACTAATTTTCACTAATTTTCACAAATACAAATGTGTTAAAACGACATGTAAGGGTTCGAAGTGATGGAATCCCTTTAAAGCGATGTGGAAAATTTTAAATTCAGACTATTGTCAAACAAAAGGGAGAAAAACAAACAAATGATAAAGACACAGCTCAAAGAAAACAAGTTTTTAATGGTGCTTCGATCTTGACGTTTATTTTATTTCCCACAAAATGACACAGAGATGGACTCCCAAGTTTCAGACGACGGCTTTTGCTCGAACATCATTTGAATTAGGATGAAATTTTAAAAAGGAAAAAAAAACACACCCATGCGAGATGAAACGGTATCAACATAAGTGTTCATTAGAATACTAAAGATATACAAAAAAACAAACAGGACGCCGCGTCTGCAGTGCGAGTCTTTACAGTGTTTCGAACGCAGTCTCAGAAGACCTCCAGGTCGGCAGAGTTGTAGACCACCGCCGTCTCCTCGGTGCCCACGGCGGCCTCCTGCGGACCGCCGTCCTCTCCCTCTCCCTCTCCCTCCTCCTCCTCTTCCTCGTTGCCCGCCGGCTCCTCCAGCGACTCCAGGGCCTCGTTGGTGTCGCTGGCGAACGTCTCCCGCGAGACGTCGTCGTGCTCCTGCAGGTTGAGCATGCCGATGGCCTGCTTCATCTTCTTGGCGACCACGTGGCGCCGCCGCTTCTGCGCCGCCTTCTTGCTCTTGGTGTCCCTCTGCTGCTCCTCGAAGAAGATCTGCCGGACCTGCGCCTTGGTGATGCTGGGCGTGTTCTTCAGCAGGTTGAGGTAGACGCCGCCGGGCGTCCGCCGCCGGCTGCCGTCCATGGTGTACACGCCGCCGCACTCCTCCAGCGTGGCCGTCTCCCCCAGCAGCTCGATGGCCTTCTTCTTGCCCACCACGCGGACCACGCGCTCGATCAGGTCCTTCTTGGGCTCCCGCAGCCGGTGGGCGATCTCGTCCGTCACCCGGTCGTCGGGGTCGTCCTCCGTGATCTCGTAGCGGCCCTTGACGTCCATCTCGGCCCTGGGGCCCAGCCTCTCCTTGGCTGACCTCTTCCTCTTGGCGTCGCCCGACGCCGCCGCCGCCGCCGCCCCCTCCTTGGACCCCCGGCCCTTCATGTAGTCCTCCAGCTCGGCGTCCAGCATGCCCGCCTCGCCCTCGTCCTGCTTCTCCGCCTCCCGGTCCTTCTCCATCATCTTCCGGGCCAGCACGAAGTTGTAGGTCTCCACGCTCCGGCTGGACATGCCGACCCCCTCCATGCCAAATATGCCCAGCTCTGCGGTCAGGGAGTCCTGGCACTGCTCCTGGACCACCGAGCCCCAGATGTTGTTCACCTTTCGGCCTCCGGGTGCGCCGGAGGCGGACATGGGGGTCGGACCGAGCCGCGGGTTGAAAGCGGACGGCTGCGGGGCGTTGGACACCTTCTGCCGCTTCTTGCGCCACAAGGCCGCCTCCTCGTCCGACGACTCCTGGTCACTGTCGCTGGACTCCCCCGCCCTGCCGCTGCGGTAGGCGGCGGCGGTGGCGGAGGAGGAGGAGGACGGGTGGGAAGCGGCTCTGTTCTGGAAGGACTGGCCGCCGAACGGCTGCGAGACCTGGGGTCGCGCCTGCGCCCCCGGAGCGGCTCCCATGTCGGAGTCCGAGCAGGAGCCGGAGAGCTCCCCGTCCTCCAGGTCTCCGTCCATCACGTCCCCGCTGTCCGCCGCTTCCTGGCGGGAGGCTACAAAGCAGACGAGAGCTGGAAGCGCCGCGTTTATCGCATCAGCTGAAGTTCTGGGCACTAGTTAGCGCTCGAAGCTAACTCTGCGCCGTTAGCGGCTAACGTCACCCGGTAAGTTGATATCAGAGCAGTTAGAGAGTAAAAGTGGCGCCGGGTCGACGGACAACGCGGCTCCCGGAATGCGACACCGCCGCTGGGCCACTGCTCCGAATCTGACCTGGTGCCAGTCGCTCCAGCTCCTACGCACCCCCGAGTTGTCGGCAGAAGACCACTGTGCAACTTGAAGACACCCTGGAGAAAAATTTTCGCGCTAAGCTAAATTTCGCTTCCGCCTTCCACCTGTCGCGACGTTTCAAAGTAAAACGCGACGACGAACTTCTGGAAGGCTTTCCGAACCGACTTTATTGCATTTATAAATAAAACTACGATAACACAATTACACAGTTACAAAAAACACAATTACATTTACCGAATAAAAAAATTTCAAGACACTTTGCGACCCTTATATCTAAAGTTTGTTTCAATACCCACAATTGCTTTTATTGTTTTCACTTGGTTTCAACGTACAACCTTTGGGTTATTATTAATATTATCATTTTTATTTTTATTTTTATTATTATTATTATTATTATTATTATTATTATTATTATTATTATTATTATTATTGCTATTGTTGTTGTTACTAATACTACTATTACTACAAGGACTGCTACATCGACTACACATGGTGTGTTTTGTCGCTTTTTCTGAGTACTCTTATTTTCTTGAATCGACGGAAAGTGTCGTTACGTTGTCTCCGGTGGATGTGACGTCACGGACGCCGGCAGCTGCGCACTTTTGCAGATAAACAGTATGGCGACGTCCTTACAGCGCCTCGCGTCAGCCGGACGGCTCCTCGCGCAGAGGCACTTCCAGAGGAGCCGCTGGGTGGGCAAGGTGAGTTGCAAGCGGGCGATGTCGCGTCTTCCGTAGAAACGCCCCTGCGCCGGCGGCAGCGGGGGGCGGTGTTACCCGGGGAAACCTGTCAGCATGGCGGCTAAAGGCTCTGTTTTGGTAACCGCTACTTGACGGAGCCTGCTATGGAAGTTACGACCGAGCTGTCCGCCCTCTTATTCCGGCGAAGGTGAAACACAAACATGGGTCTATTGTATGTGGTAGCTTGTGGCTAAGTCCCAGCGAGGTTACTCCAAACCTGGCGGTTGCCAACCTGGGGTCCGAGACCCCTGAGGGGGTCCTCCACAAAGCCTCGCACTGGGGCTGTTCGCGCAGGCTGTTTAGCTCAGCTGCGAGTTATAGAGGCGGTCCACAGTCTCTGCTAAGCATTACAAGGTGATGGTAAATGCTAACTTGCTAAAATGGATTCCCCCCCCCAGCTCCCAGCCCCGTCCCACAGACTGTTGGCGACGCAGGCCGCTCAGCAGGTGGCGCTGAACGTTCCGGAGACGAAGGTGACCACGTTGGAGAACGGACTGCGGGTGGCCTCGGAGGACGCCGGGCTCACCACGTGCACAGTGAGTGACCGTTTAGTTGGTCAGAAGCCCAGGTGTGAGCACCGCAAACAGCTTGACTCACACACACACACACACACAAACATACACTCGCGTACACACACACGTCACGTGATCGACGCGTGCTGCCTTTCAGGTGGGCCTGTGGATAGACGCCGGCAGCCGCTACGAGAACGAGCGCAACAACGGCACGGCGCACTTCCTGGAACACATGGCCTTCAAGGTGAGGCGCGTCGCCGTGGCGACGGCACCTGCGAGAGTCCGGACCTGCTGGGTGACGCGCGTTGATTCGCGGTGTCTTCCAGGGCACCAGGAAGCGCTCTCAGCTGGACCTCGAGCTGGAGATCGAGAACATGGGGGCTCACCTGAACGCGTACACGTCCCGCGAGCAGACGGTGTACTACGCCAAAGCTTTCTCCAAAGACCTGCCGAGAGGTACAGACCCCTGAAACGGTTGGGGTTGGAGGGGGTGGGGGGGGGTTGCGGCCTACTTTGACACGAAAACACACTTTTGTGGGGGGGGTTTTCTAAGCTGTGGAGATCCTGGCCGACATCATCCAGAACAGCACGCTGGGCGAGGCGGAGATCGAGCGCGAGCGGGGGGTGATCCTGCGGGAGATGCAGGAGGTGGAGACCAACCTGCAGGAGGTGGTCTTCGACTACCTGCACGCCACGGCGTACCAGGCCACGGCGCTGGGGCGGACCATCCTGGGCCCCACGGAGAACATCAAGTAAAGTATCTCTCAACGGGCTGCGTTCGCCGGCTCGCGTTCCTTCTCCCGTCACCCAAGTTGTGTGTGTGTTTTTTTTCCGGGGGCGGCAGGACGATCAACCGAGGCGACCTGGTGGAGTACATCACCACCCACTACAAAGGACCCAGGATCGTGCTGGCCGCCGCTGGAGGTCAGGGCGCCCGTCCTCCGCTCGCAACCGCTCGGACTCGCGGCGCGCTCACCGCGCTCCTCTCGCGTTTTCAGGCGTCTGCCACGACGAGCTCATCGACCTGGCCAAGTACCACTTCGGGAAACTCCCCGGCCGATACCAGGGCGAGGCCCCGGCGCTCCCCGCCTGCCACTTCACGGGCAGCGAGGTAAGGAGGGCGCGGCTCGGGGCCCCCCCCCCCCCCCCCCCCCGCCGCGTTCCCAATCCGACGGCCGACGTCGTGACTCCGCCCGTCTTCCAGATCCGCGTGCGCGACGACAAGATGCCCCTGGCTCACATCGCCGTCGCCGTGGAGGCGGTGGGCTGGTCCCACCCGGACACCATCCCCCTCATGGTGGCCAACACGCTGATCGGGAACTGGGACCGCTCGTTCGGCGGGGGCGTGGTGAGTGGCGAGGAGGTGACCGCCCGAAGGGGCCCCACAGACTCCTTCGCCTCAACAACTTCTATTGACCCCAGACATCCCATAATATCAGAATTTAAACTGAGCTGACTCGGGTGGCAATTTACAGACAGCGAGCGTCAAATTACGTGTTCACAGCTTTTCTAGAGTTATGAAGAGAGAGACGGGGGAAAAAAGTGTCCCACGTGTCCCCCCGTGTGAACCCAGAACCTGTCCAGCAAACTGGCTCAGATGGCCTGCCAGGGCAACCTGTGCCACAGCTTCCAGTCCTTCAACACCTGCTATACCGACACCGGCCTGTGGGGGCTCTACATGGTGTGCGAGCCGGGCACCATCAAAGACATGATGCACTTCACACAGATGGAATGGTGAGGACGGCGCCGGGAGCGCGAAGAAAGCGCGTCCGTCCACGTGTCGGCCGTAACGATGTGTGTGTGTGTGTCCGTCCGTGTCCCCTTCTCTTCAGGATGTCTCTTTGTACGAGCGTCACAGAGAGCGAAGTGGCTCGGGCCAAGAACCTGCTGAAGACCAACATGCTCCTGCACCTTGACGGTAAGACGCGCGCGCCGCCACCGCCACCAGCGAAGCCCATGGCGGTCCCACCGCCGGTTCGCCAACCTTGTCGTCCCGCTCGCCCCCCCCCCCGCAGGCTCCACCCCCATCTGCGAGGACATCGGCCGACAGATGCTGTGCTACAGCCGCAGGATCCCGCTGCACGAGCTGGAGGCTCGCATCGACGTGAGTCGCCGCAACGCGCAGGCAGCGTTCGCAGCAGCGAGTCAGGACAGCGGGTGTCGAAAATGCCGTGAAAGTGGCAAGCAGGGGTTAGCGGGGGCAGGGGGCGTGTCCGTAATGAGAAGAGAAAAAGGTGTGCGTTCCAATTCCTTCGTTAATCCTCGACCTTCAACCCTCATTCCTCAAAACGCGCACTCCCGCGAGGTGCAAGTTCTGTCCTAATTCTCCGGAAGTTAAGTCGAGGAGCGGCCGTGGCGTTCCTTAAAACCGAGGAGCGTCGGGCACCTAGCTGAAAAGCAGTGTTGGGCAAGTTACTTCCAATATGTAATATATTTAATATTACAAGTTACTTTCATTTGAAATTAATGAGTTTCGTTACAATATTACCATTTGTGTAAAGTATTAAGTTACCGATTGCTTTTTAGTTACTTTACTTGCCGCCGTCTTCTGTTGATTTAAAACCATCTTCTTCTCCTGATTTTAAAACTGGTGTCTTCTTCTACTCTTTATTTACCGCTGGGGTGTGTGTGCGTGGGGGCGCGCTTCTTTTTTTTAAAAAAAAAAAAAAAAAAAAAGACAGCTCAGATTGTAACGCATTACCTGACTCGGTAAAGGTAATATTACCAAAATATAATTCGTCACGCATAATATTACACCGTTACTGCCTGACGTAAGAAATTACAGTAACTTGTAACCCCCAACACTGCTGAAAAGTAAGGATTACCCAGCCAGCATTGCGTTATTTACAGTTGAAATGAAACGGCGAGCTACAAATGCATTTTCTTTAATAGAGATACAAATATGACGGAAAAACATCGTATTCTCTTAGTTTAGGCCCATGTCATGGCTAGTTACCTCATTGTTGTTTAAGTTTTATTATTTTTACGATCTTCTGTCAATAGCGGCCTGCAGCAGTACTGTTGCTACGGCTACTTCTCTTCTGACTTGACAGACTCAACGCCGCTTTGGCGTAATGCTGCCCCCTATCGACTGAGGAAGTACCTGCATTTAAGTAGTGTCCCGTTTCTAGCGGTTAACACTTGGTTTTGAGGGTTAAGGTTTGCGGATTGGACTTGGGCCAAAGTGACATGAGTAACAACGTCCACCGTCTCCCGCCAGGCCATCGACGCCAACACCATCAAGGAAGTGTGCACCAAGTACATCTACAACAGAGCTCCAGCCGTCACTGCAGTGGGTAAGTACGAGGCTTGGCAACGTTTCGACGGAGTGCGCGGCGACCCTGAACGCCCCTCCTGCGACTCTGCTTTCAGGCCCCATCGAGCAGCTGCCCGACTACAACCAGATCCGCAGCGGGATGTTCTGGATGAGATCCTGAGCGGAAGCGCCGCGTTATACAGCACCCCTCCCCACACACAAAATACAATATTTAAGTCTCATCTGTAGTTTGTTTTTTTCTTCAAGTTTTATTATAAAATAAAGACCAACACAATAATGTTAAAATAACACAGATACTCTAGTTTTTTTGTGGTTCTTGTCATTTCTTATTCTTGGCCGCCACTTGTTCCTGAGCAGCTTTCTTGGCTTTCACCATCTCCACCAGCTCCTTGTACCAGGGTAATCTGATTACCAGAGTAATCTGATTATCAGCTTGCAAGTGAATAGACTCCTTTTGTACGCTGGCAGCTTCAAAAAAATCAAACTACTGGTTCATTCGGACTGAAACTGGACCAATAAAAGCATATAAACAGTTGACTTTAATTGGACTACTCCCAGCTCTATTACTGCATGTATACACAAAGCTAGACTAGCATCAGACTGGGCTCTCTGTGAACGCTTTGACGGGTTTTCGTGCAGGAAAAGGAGACGATGCAGCAGCAGCAGCAGCTCAGCGGGTGAAGATGCACCAACTTCAGAAGATCTCATCAATAATCGCCATGGCGACCGAGAAGCAGAAGAAGCTTTGTGAAGGAGGAGGAGGAGGAGGAGGAGGAGGGAGCGATGAAGGAGAGGGAGGCGAGACGCGCTCGCTGCAGCACGAGCCGCGCGAACGTGGACGCCGTCTGGTTGGCGTGTTGACGAGGAATCCTTTTAAAAAAAAAAAAACTCCTCACGAGGAGGTCGAAGTAAAAATACACAAACGGCTTCGCTGAGAGGCGAAGTGAGAGAGGAGGAGGAAGAGGAGGACGAGGAGGAAGAGCGGAACGCAGGCCGGGCTCGTCCGACCTCCGGGGTCGGACACAAATGGTGGTGGGAGTGCGAGGGGGGGTAGGAGGCGTGGGCGGGCCAGAAAGCTGCTCCTTTTACCCTGCCGGAGGATTCGCAACGCCGCCACCGCCGCGGCAACTTCGCCAACACACCTTACATAAAGTGTTGACAAAAGCCATCAATTACGGCGCCGTTATCACCTGCGAGTCGGTAAATAGTAGACCCTCGCAGCCTTTTCTTTTCCTGTCGCACGTGCACGGCGGCAGCGGTGGCGGCGGCGGCCATGTGTAGGAGCGGCGAGGAGCTGCCCGGAGAGTTTGGCTGCGCCAAGCCGCCGTCACGATCGGGCTCCTGGGCTCGTTTCCGTGCGCTCACATGAACCCTGGTGGCCAGAAAGCGGCGAGGCGTCCTGAGAGCCGCCCACTCGCCTTCTCCAACACCTCCTCCTCCTCCTCCTCCTCCTGCTGCTGCTGCTTCTTTTTCCATCCTTCGTTCTCTCACTTCTTCTCATCGCTCTCTCTCCAGTTTGTCTTTTTTCCATCCACTCACTCGTGTCCGTTCCTCCTCCTCCTCCTGCTGCTGCTTTTTTTTTGGGTTGTTGATCTGATACTGCAAAAAAAAACCCAAAACACGCCGCCTTCTGTCTTTTTTGTTTCATTTTAAAGTTTCATAAACGTGTTGCTGACTTCACTTCTTTTTGTTGACTTTGCTCGGCTGCCTGTGTCTCTCCGCCGAACGCTGCCGAGACGAAAACCGTCCTTTCATGACAAAAAAAAAAAAAACGATTCAAAGCTTCAGTTCCTCAAACGCAGATGACTGAAAACGCTGCAGCGCATCTGTAGACCTGTAGGGGGCGCAGGTGAGCTCGGCCAGCGATGTCAGAGCAAAGAGAAGAAGTGGAAGTTGAGGGAATGAAAAGAGACGACGATTTCTGGACACATTTACGAGCTAAAACTTCATTAACTTGAACTCATTCGTCACTTTAATAATAATAATTTTTTTCTAATAAAATTTTTATTGAATTTTTTTCTTTTATTTTTTTGGTTTCTTTTTAATTTTTAATTTTTTTTTCATTTTTTTGAAAGAATTTAAATCAGAAAAATTAATGATAACATTTTTTGTATATTTTTAAAAATATTTTCTGCGACATTTTATTAAAATCTTGACACTAATTATTCGTGCTAATATTTTTAATTTATTCTCGTTTATTCTACTTTGCACCTGAGCAGGTTTGCGCGGCAGTCTGAGCGCCACGTCGCTGTTTGTTGCACCTTTATCTCTGCTCTTTTAACGTCAAACCGCCGTCTGAGAGCCGAGCGGCAGCTCTAACCTCCACAGAGGCGAGTCGACAACGTTTCAAACATCAGTCGCTAAACGCTGATTTAGTTACCGCAAAAAAAAGTTGCTCCCAGATCGTAAATCCTTTTATAAGCAGAATCGAAATATCCGCATGTGGATTGAAATGCGATTCTCTCCCCCCAAAAAACCTGCGAACGCCGCCCGAATCACATTTCCAGCGTCGGCTGTTTGCCGGCGCCGCGCTCGCCGACGTCTCCCAGCAGGGGGCACCGAGCACGACACACCAGGGAAGCGACGTCAGCCGCTTTTACTCCACATGTCAAACATCTACCTCCTCCGCCACCTGCCTCGTCCGACCCAGGATCACCAAAAACAACACAAACAACCGCACAGCCGACGACCACACGTGGCAGCATTGTTGCAGTACGCACGGAGGTGGCCAGGGGGCGCTGTGACGCACGTGACGCCACTCTTCTTCACTGATCAGCAGAAATGTCAAGATTTGCCTCAGTCGGCGACCGTTTAACAGAAGAAGAGACGAGGAAACGATGCGACGTGTTCGAGGAGCGTCGCCGTGTAAACAGAGCCTGAACGTTTGTCGATAAAGTTCCAAGAAAAACATTTGAACAAACAAACAGATTGTTGACGGACACGTGAAACAGCTGATCTCATGTCGGAACGACAGGAAGTGATGCTTGTTGTGAAAACAGCGACCATGTGGACGGTCGATCAACGAGGTCGGATTTCCAGGAACACACACACACACACACACACACACACACACACACACACACACACACACACACACACACACACACACACA
>JASSRZ010000032.1:9999136-10009901 GCA_032164315.1 Malacoctenus gilli | reverse complement strand
TGACTTTTTTTTTTTTTTTACCCTGCCGAGCGACGTGTCGCACGCAGCCGGTTGCCCGGCAACCTCCTGCCACCGGGGCGACGGAGCGACCGTCAGGACGGGCGAGGCGGGGCCGCCCCCCGGGGGGGGTGTCACCATTGCGAAAAACCCCCCCCCACTTGGGATCAACAATGAATGAAGTGGCTCAGACGCACAGCTGGACGTACCTCGGACGGGACTTCAAGGGGGGGGGGGGGCGGGGGAGGATGACGGTTAAAAACGAGAAATGATGCTACAGTGATGCTACGAGCACCTTGACCGGCGCCTTTGATGACACTCTCACTCTCTTTTACCCCCCCCCCCCACCCCCCATCCCCCCAATCCCAGATCAACTGCACCCACAAGCAAAACCAACACATGTTCTGAAATCGATGGGGTTGGACGGGGTGGGGTCGGCTCCCCTCGGTGAACGGACAGGACAGGGGGTGGGGGTGGGGGGGTGTTTACCTTCTTCTTTTATTTTTTTCCTCCCCCCACTCCGGCCGTTAAGACAGAACGCTGCTCTCGGCTTGTGTAAAGACAACCTCTTTGCAGTTATCTACAACAAGCAGAGACACAAGAGCTGCTTTAGAGCTGTTTTTGTACAGATCATGGACGGACAACCCCCTTCAACCCCCCCCCCCCCAACAAACGATGAGGTTAAAAAATGAAGTGACATCATCACTCTCTCTCTCTCTCTCTCTCTCTCTCTTTTCACTGGAAGCACGTCTTTCTTTCAAGGTGTCTGAACACTCGCGACGCGACGTCCCTGATTAGAACGCCGTCCTCAATCGCGAGGCGGACGGCTGCTACGTCTGAAGCCACTGGACAGAGTTCCTTTTTTTTTATTGCGCGTCTTTACCAAAGTGGAACTGAAAAGGTCGCCCCCCGCCCCCCCCGAGTCAGACACTTGGGGGGGTGGGGGTGGGGGGGGGGCACTTAGGGACACACCGGGAGAGGAACGACAACTTTGCTGTGAACGTCGATATCGGTCTCATGGCTACAAGGTTTAAGCACTTATTCCACTAGGGACATAGCTAGAAGAGTTCAGAAAAGCGGATCCTGGTTGCGGGGTGGGGGTAGGGTTGGGGGTTGGGGGGGTTGGAGTGTCCAGGGCCCCCCTCTGTCGGCGTCTCACAGGATGGAGGGAATGGGGGAGCGGGAGCGCCGCAGCGGGCAGGGCGATCCGAAGGGCGAGGTCACGGGGGACAGCCTCAGGGCGTTGCCCGTCACACCCGCTATGTTGTTTAAGCTCCGGGATTTCTCGTAGCCTTTCGGGCGGGTGCGAGTGGAAGGTGAGGTGGGGGGGGGGGGGCGACAAGAGGCGGCGGTGGCGGTGGTGGTGGTGGTGATGGTGGAGGTGGTGGTAGTTGTGGTGCAGGAGCAGGACATGAACACACACAGGCAGGCAGGCGGGCGGGCGGGCGGGCGGGCAGCGATCCCAGTCCGAACCAGCCGATTGGACAGAGACGGGACAGGAGACAGGAGTGAGACAGAGCGAGAAGAGACTGCATGGAGACAGCGTGAACTGCACGTTTCCTTCACAGGGGCAGAGAGGCAGACTGGAACCAGGAACCCCCCCACCCTCGCCCCCCGATTGGCCGATCTGGCCAATATTGGGAGGGAACCAACATGACCTCACAAGAAAGGAAAACAGCACAATCACGTCCTGTTTCAAACGCTTTTCTGTAGTTTATTAAAGTCAAATCTTGTTCTTGGGCCCCGCCCACTCCGTCAGCCAATCAGAACACATTCACCCCGCCCCCTTGCATCCCATTGGTTCCAATCTGCCTGTGTAACTCTGACAGCCTCCCAGTTACATTATGGTTACAATCATTCCGGCGTCTCACATCGGAAGCATCAGCACCGCGAGCGGTTTCGCGTTAGAAGTGGCGCCGTGTTCTCGCTGGCGTCGGCGGAAATCTCTGTGGCTACACGGGATGCTGGTTTGGACTAAACTCGAACATGCACGTTGTTTTTGTCGGACGTCAACGTAGACGTGAAAATGCAGAGAAAAACAACAACACACACCTCAAGTCGGTTCGCTCACACTTTGATAGCTTCAATGTTTCCTCAAACCAAACCAAAACATTGCGTGTGATGCGTGCTGCGAATTCTTCTTCTTCTTCTTCTTATTTTTCTTGCAGCAGGTGCAAAGTAAAACAAGCAAGCCCGAAGCAGCCAGACCGTTAATGGAGCGCGCCAGTGAGCCCGCGCACGCCGATGGAACAGCCAATGGAGACGTCGCCTTGTTAACCGCGCGCCGCACGGGCAGACTGCTGCCATTTTTTTACGCGTCCCCCCCCCCCCCCCGATGGGAAAGAAACGGCGAGAGAAAAAGGACACGGCTGCTCGAAGGGGGCCTGCGTGGGCAAAATACCGGTGGTGGGGACGCGGCCGCTGCCGGGGGAACGCCGTCTCACCTTGTCCCTGAAGAGGGTGGGGACAGTGTTTTCTTTTTTTTGTGTTTTTTTTAAACAAACCTTGATGGCTTTATCAAAACCTTTGACAACCTACTAATCCAACAAATACAACAGATTATAAAAAAAAGATGAAATTCTTGAATTTTTACAGATTTTATTTCAGTTTGACTGAGTCCCTTTTACATGTTTATTCATTTTATTCTATTCAATTTCTTTATTTCTAATTTATTGGTTTTTCAACTGGATTTTTTAGGGTTAAATTCAAATTCAAAAAAAGTGTTTACTTTGTTTCTGTGGTTTTCTTTTCCATTTTACTATTATTATTGTTATTATTATTGTTATTATTATTATTATTATTATTATTATTATTATTATTATTATTATTGTCATCATTATCATCATCATCATCATTATTATTTTTTTTTTATTATTATTATTTAATTTGTTTTTTTTATTTATTTGTTTGTCTTTTATACCCCAAATTCAATCATAAAAAAGATAGATAAAAAATACAAAATGAAATAAACCAATGTGATAAAATTATATCAAATATAATAAAATAAATTTAAATGAAAACCATCAGATCAAAAAGAAGTGCTTCAATAAAATTATATAAGACAAGATAAAAAAAAAAGATAAAAAATTAACATTGGTCTGACAATTAAATGTTTGTCAATCCAGGTGGATGAAATTTTATTTTTTTTAAAAAGAGAGAAATCCAAAGTTTCTTAGGTTAAATTGAACTAAAAATAATTACGCAACCATATGATGAGCAGGACGTTAAAGGGTTAAAACCATTCGCCTCCCTGTGACAGTAGGGTGAGTGTGGCGCGCAGTGATTTGCATGGGGTAGAGGAGCGAGAACGGCCGCATTACGTCACTGGAGCGCGCCAACAGTGAGCGCAGGACGCTCAGGTGACCTCTCAGAGAGGCGGCTTCGCCTGCGATCGGCGCCAATTAGCTCAGGCTTCGCGCTCCCACTTTACGGCGCGAGATTGTTGCCTCGAGATGCGGCGGATTAGGTGGATAAAACGGAGGGATTAATTGGGCCGACGTGCCCCCAGCGAAAAGTCCAAATATGCTTTTATTTTCCTAAAACAGAGAGAGAGAGAGAGAGAGAGAGAGAGAGAGAGAGAGAGAGAGACTGGATGTGCTGTGGAAATGATGCGCTTCTTTTTTCAAAGTAAAGGCTCGCAACTCTTTCCCTCTTGGCTGGTGGTCGAAGGAAGCACCTGCCGGCAAATCGATGCTCCACGACGCCGCTGGTTCGGGCAATCGAGGGGGCGATGGACTCGGCAGCAGCCGCGCGCAAAAAAAAAACAAAAACAAAAAAAAATCAAAGCGAGAGACGTCGGCTAGGGGGATTTATTCCGGTGTTTCCGGGCGACGGGGAAAACCTTGAATAAATCTGCGGGGAGGGGTTAGAAGCAACAGTTCTGAGTACCGCTTGCATGGGCCGCATGCGGGCCCCCCCCCCCCCCTCAGAACTGCTTGCCGCCGGCAGGTGGGGTGGGGTGGGGGCGGTGCTACATTACCTGAACCGACTAGGGCTGAGCATACAGGTGTCCCGCCTCCAGAGACGTCGGCGTGCCAGTCACTGAGGACACGGATCAGCTGGTGAGGAACCGGGCCCGACGGACCGTTTCGAGGTCTGCTCTCTCTCGACCCTAGCCGTCGCCTTGGCAACGAGCAAACTGAACCGATGCCTTGGAGCACGGGCGCAAAATTGGGGTGAAGAGGGGTATTCTTTGGTCTCGGGCCAATCGGTCACTGTCGTACTACTTAAACGGGACTTGGCTCGACTCGACTTGGTTTTTTTTTTTTTTTCGTTGCCAAATTCCCCCCCTCGCCCTTCCACAAACGGCGAGCCCGCTCGCCAAAAGCGAAACGACGCGTCAAAAAAAATAAAAATCGACACTTCTGCGGTCAGTTACCCGTTTTCCGCAGCCCTCCGTCCGCCGGGCAGTTGTAGTCGCTGGCGGCGAGCAGGAAGCAGGTGCCGCCGCTCCGCCGGTCCTGCTCCCGGGTGCTGGAGCGCCGCACGGGGACCCTCTCCTCGGGGGACAGGGTGAGGTCGCTGCCCCCGCTGCAGTCCGCCGACAGGACTGCAAACATTGACGTCGTCTCATTACATCAGGGCGGCTTCACTTCAGCCGTCGCTCCTACCAAATAATTAGCCGATGTGATGGCTCTGAAATGTTGTTCTTGCGCTGCATCCTCTTCCAGGCGTTGCCAGGCAACGACGAAGACCGCTCGTCGTCCAGTCTGCCTCCTGACCTCGGACAACTTTTCTTTTTTTTTTTTCTTTTTTCTGAAAGTCTCCAAGCTTCGTCTGGAAACCTGAACTGTTGCTGAAGGTGGGAGTCGGTTTAAAGCCTCCCTTCACTTTTTTTTTGAATCCTTATTTAAGTAAACTTTTCTGCGTCTTTGAGCGAAACAACAGGACTCGCAGAGCTGAGGAACGGGGAGTGTTAACCGCAGACCTATATAAGTAGACTGGACGCGGCACTGTTGCGAGTCCCAGCAGGCCGACGTCCGGCGGCGGCGCCATCTTGGAGCGGGCGACCTTACCATTCACTGTGGATTACAATGCAAGCTTTCGGAAATAAATGTCTATGCCTCTTGATTATTTTTAAGTTGTACCGGTATAGTTATTACCACATAATACTTATGATTTATAGACCCGCGTAAATTACTACAAGAAGTATGTTTTCCTTCTCTGATGCCCATTGGAAGGCATGCTTTATCATGGGGAATTTTAACATTGCTGTTAGTCTATTTATCAATTTCCGTTTTCATGGCCACAAGATTAGGCCTGTGAAATATAAATATAGTTTGTCAGTAGACTAAGAGCACTATGAGTTTTAAAGGTAAATAAATGCACCTTAATGAGTTAAGAAATTGGTATAGTGTAATGTTGATTTTAATACAAAAACATGCATATATTTTTCATTGTCAGAGGTTGACATCTACATCTACATATATAGTCGTAAGTGATGTATGCAAACCAGAAGCTGAACTAAACTAACCAAATCGTAAACAAAGTTGAATCCAAAGACATCAGATGTTTTTTTTAAGAACAGTACTTCTGGAGCCTTTATGGTGCGTTCGATTTGAACCCGGAAGTCGGATTTCCCACTCGAACTCAGGGTGCTCCCGCCAGCTCCGACTTCTCCCACTAAATATGGCTGCGCTCATATCGACACGTCTTGAACCCCAATAATAAACACTGATGTTTATCCAAACGCTCTCGTGTCGCGTGAACACAACAGTATTAAACAGTCGTTTGCAACCTCTCCTTGCAGAGCAAGTCTGTTGAGTGTGAACCTGTTTAAAACATTAAATAGTGCAACATTCGTAAGTTTTACTGCCAAAAAACAACAGTAAGTAATGTGGTTTGGCTGTTAAATCCCTTCCTCTGGCAACTGGAAACATGGAAAAACAACAACAAAACAAACCCGTGTTTTTGCTCTGTTATGGGCACTTATACATGTCCCTGGATAATTCATAATAACCAATGTAAACTCAATGTGTGTCTAACCTGTGGAAGGTTATTCCCTGTTGTCGGGATTGGACAGTTCGCCGGTTTTTTGCAATTGCAGGCCGCACAATGTTGAGGCGTTTTTGCCCCGATGTCATGCCGTTTCCCTTGGTAACGCCGCTCTGCGTTTGGACGGTCGGGTCGACCGCTTTAAGATGGCCGCCAAATCTGCCGTCAGAAAAGGGGGCGGGACCAATCTAGCCACTATACAGATCTGCGGTGTCAACTTGTCCTCTGAAGACGATGGGTTCCCGCGAAAAAAGGGGGTGGGGCTTATGATTCGTGACGCGTCTACAACTACTCGAAATAGCCACTTACAATAGTCACCTGTTGGGCCTTGCTGCCAAATCACAAAAAACACCGTTAGAGAATGTATGTCAGTGGATGGTTTGGAAAAAGGAAGGCGTTAACTGACTCGGCCTTTGCTGGAGACGCTGAGATACAGTCCCTCAGGCGGCCGCTTGTTTGATTGACAGATTCGACACGCTCACAAATGGATCCCTCTTGCGCCTGAGCTCACCTGATCGGTTGCGCTCGAGCACCCTGCTCCCCTTGACGTGGCACAGGTCCCCCTGGGTGCTGTTGCAGGTGGTGCTGAGGTCGGCCTTGCAGTAGGTGGGGGAGCCCCCTTGCGCCGCCTGCGGGATGTGCTTCTTCCTCTTCTTCGGCAGCTTCTGCTTGGCCATGGCCAGCGAGTAGTACATCCCAAAGTTGTTGACGATGACCGGCACGGGCATGGCTATCGTCAGCACGCCGGCCAGCGCGCACAGCGCGCCCACCACCATGCCCGACCACGTCTCCGGGTACATGTCCCCGTAGCCCAGCGTGGTCATGGTCACCACGGCCCACCAGAAGCCGATGGGGATGTTTTTGAACTTGGTGTGCAGGGCGGCGGTGGGGTCGTTGGGCTTGGCGCCGATGCGCTCGGCATAGTATATCATGGTGGCGAAAATGAGCACCCCCAGCGCCAGGAAGATGATGAGCAGCAGGAACTCGTTGGTGCTGGCGCGCAGCGTGTGGCCCAGCACCCTCAGGCCCACGAAGTGGCGCGTCAGCTTGAAGATGCGCAGGATGCGCACGAAGCGCACCACCCGCAGGAAGCCCAGCACGTCCTTGGCGGCCTTGGACGACAGGCCGCTCAGGCCCACCTCCAGGTAGAAGGGCAGGATGGCCACGAAGTCGATGATGTTGAGGACGCTCTTGACGAACTCCAGCTTCACCGGGCAGAAGGTCACGCGCACCAGGAACTCGATGGTGAACCAGAAGACGCACACGCCCTCCACGTAGGTGAGCGCCGGGTCCGTCTCGATCTCGTACTGCGGGCCCGAGTCGGGCACGCTGCTGTTGCGCGCCGACTCGGTCTTGTTGATGATCTTGTTGAACGCCTCGTGGGTCTCCAGGCAGAAGGTGGTGATGGAGACCAGGATGAAGAAGAGCGACGCGAAGGCAATGAACTGGAGGGGGACGAAAGAGAAAAAGGCGCGTTGGCATCAAGCGGTCTGGATTTCCTGACTTCCGACTACACACACACACACGCGCGCGCACACATACACGCGCACAGACACGCACAGACATGCACAGACACAGGAACAGACACAGACACACACACACACACACACACACACACACACACAGACATGCACACAGACAGACACGCACAGACATGCACAGACACACACAGACACACACATACACAGACACACACATACACACACAAAACACACACACAAAACACACACGCACAGACACACACACATACATACACGCACGCACGCACGCAGAGACACGCAGAGACACACACAGACACGGACACAGACACACACAGACACACACACACACAGGCAGACACGCACGTGTACACACACACACACACACACACAAAACACACACACACGCAGAGACACGCAGAGACACACACACACACAGACACAGACACAGACAGACACAGACAGACACACACACACACACACACACACACACACACGATTCCTCTCCTTCCACTTGCTACCATGAAGGAGACCGGACCTCGGATTAATTAACTCGCATCAATTTTGAACGGACTCCGGAGAGGATGCTAATCTATTAGCGAGATACAAACAAATACACACACATCTTTCCCCCCCCCCCTTGCTGCTGTTGAGAAAAAGGTAACATGGGAACACGGAATGCGGTCGGAATTAATTTGCTGCCGCTGCTGCTGCTGCTGTGTTGAGCAGATGGCGGCGGCGCGGGCAGAGAGGTCTGAAGAATGAGTGTGAGAGAGAGAAGAGAGAGAGGGACAGAAAAAAACGCAATGTTGTGTAATTAAAAGCCTTTTTTATGATTATTTGGGTGTTTGTCTGAATACTGTGTCTTTCCGTGCTTTGGAGTCACATAAACACAAACGAATATTTGTACATACACGCAGGAATTTGGCCAGGGCTGCCTCGGCGTCTCGCCAGGAGGCCGTGGAGGGGGCAGTGTGCTGTTGTCCCTCACAGTCCGAGGATCGAGAGGCCAAGCTGGCTTTGGAGCAGCAACTTTTTCACTATCTCTTACTGTCTGTTACGCATCGGCCGTGGGGCTTTTAATTTGAAAACCTCGCTCATCAAACTTCTGATTTGTTCAGGGGTTGTTTTTTTTTGTGTCTTTTCGGCCGAATTAATCTTCTGCCCGTCCTTCCCGAGTGTTCACGCGAGCAGGCTTGCATCCGCGACGCTCTTATCTCAAACATTCTAAGTCTTAATTGCGGGTGCTCGCCGTCTTTCACCGGGACAATTTCAAAGACCAAAGCGAGCACCGTCTTCGATCCCAGAGCCAATTAAAAAGCCTCCTGAGGGCGGAGCTTCCACCCCGTTCGTGCTCCATCCCTCCAACTTGGCAGCGTCTCCATCGTTTCAAGAGCGGGGGCGGGGGGGGGGGGGGGAACCATCTATTCCTCCACTACAGACTGAATCTAGGTTGTAGGCGGAAGCGAGCAAGACACCTTCCCTGCGTTGCCGCGGTCACCCGTGACACGGAAACGCTCGCTGCTGCGAGAGGGGACCGGGAAGTATTAGGGTTTTTTCACGGGGGCGAAGTGAAAGTTACAACTGTCGTCAACACACGCGAGTTGTGGGGACCAGTAGGTCACATGACCTGCAATAAACCAGGGGTGGCCTTTGTTTTGAACACTGGGACGTCCCCACAGGGATGGGAAGACCCCAGAACAGAGGTGGAGCGTTCTTTGTTTGACACCTGCAGATCTCTTCTCAGAGCAGGACTCTATATACCTGCAGCTACCAGGTGAGCATGTTGAATGACACGACAGCCAATGGCAGGGCCAGATTTTGTCATGCAGGAAGTGTGAGACTCATGCAAATTAGGAGGCGATTTCTCACGTTGTAAAGAAGAGCTGACCCTGATAAAGCGCTGACTGACGTGTCGTGTGAGAACAATGACTGACCCGGTATTTGTTGACAGGGTGACGAGCGTCTACTCATCCCTCGTCCGATGGTGGTGCTGCCACCTGCTGGTCGGTTCTGAGTCATTTTATGCCTCGTGCGCCTGAGAAGACGAGCAAGCCTCCAATTTGGCTGCCCGGTTGGACGTTTCACACCCCTGCCCCACTAAGTGCTTAGCAATCTGGGTTCGGGCCCCCACGCGCATGCACACACACACACACACACACACACACACACACACACACACACACACACACACAGCCTCACAAGGTTCTTTATGATACACATTAAAAATGCAAAGGCGCTAACCGACCATGTGATTGCAAGCGGCACATGCTTCTTGATTCCTTCCTAATTTCTGTCTCACACACACACAGACATGCACAGACACACACACAAACACAGACACAGACACATACACACGCACAGACACGCACAGACACACACACACGCAGACACAGACACACACACAGAAACGCACAGACACACAGTCACACAGTCACACACACACACACACACACACACACACCCTCTGCATGCTAAATACATTCGGCGCTTCTATAAATTGCTCTTTGAATGCAGCGCGGGGAGGATGCGGTGCAGACAGTCCATCACCAAACAATGCAGATCGAATTTAGTGCGAAGACGAGCCCCCCCACCCCCCCCCCGCTGCCTTTTTTTTCATCGCATTTGCAGCTTTCAGGCCGGAGCGTCGGCGCTCCATCACCGGCCGGTGGAGGCTTTCGGGGGCGGGCGGCCGCTGTGGAAGGTCAAACCTTAAAGCCCTTCACGTCTGACTGGCAGCGCGCGCCGCGCTCACCCCCCCACCCCCAAACAATCAAAGGCTGATTTTGCTGATTGCCATGAGTCGATGGGGGGCACAATACATGGCGCACCCGCGAGAACCGGAGGGGGGGGGGGTCTTGAGGAGGGAAGTGCCTGAGTGGTCGTTCGGGCTGATGGCGGGCGGAGCTTGTCCGTCTGAAGGTCACAAAGCGCTCGGTAAGCGAAGGTATTGTTTGTCTTCTGACATGTGTTTTTCCATAAAGGTTGTCACGCAATTGCTTGATTATTTGAACTGGATAAGTAATCAATCAATCAATAAAATACAAAAAAACCCTCCCACTCGACGGCAATAAACTTTCACTTAACAAAAAAAAGCTACTTTAAATTTTCACATCACTCCTTTAGATTTCATGTTAGAAGAGGTCAGATCTGATCACAGCGGTCACTTTCACCTTCCTGCTCGACAAGTCCTCTTTCGTCCTTCATTCGAATGTGACATACCGTATTTTCCGCACTATAAGGCGCACCTAAAAACCTCCAATTTTCTCAAAAGCGGACAGTGCGCCTTATAATCC
>JASSRZ010000032.1:9966995-9977010 GCA_032164315.1 Malacoctenus gilli | reverse complement strand
TTTTGACCCATCACCACTCAGGGCTGTGAGGGCGCCGCGGCAATCCGCTTCCTGGCACGAAGGCCAAAATAAAAAAAAGTACAATCGTGGCGGCTTCGGGGGAATTGAATCAAAAAATGTCTGATTTTGAGGCTGATTTCTCCTTCGGTTGACTGGAAGAGAGGGAAAAAAAACAACAAAACACGTTCACGTCACCCCTCCGGGATGATTCATCCTCCCCTGTAAACCATCCGTGACTCCATGTGTTGAGGGAAACCGCTGAGATCACCTTCAGAGGAGCTCGGGAGAGATAAGGGGCGGGCGCTTGCGGCCTGGCTTCCTTTTCAGAGAAGAAGAACGAACAATGGCCGGATGATGAGACAAGGATCCACAGTTTCGAGTATAATCAAGATGAAACGACGGCCTTCCAATTGAGTTATTCACAGATTAATTACAGTCAATCGCAGCTCTTAAAAAATTTCCGACACTGTGTGTGTGTTGGTGTGTGTGGCACCTCAGCACTTTGGCCATTAAATTGCTGGTATTTCTTTTGGTCACTGTTCATATTCTGGAGACCCATTTACACCCAAGTTAATACTTCCTGGTTGATGTCTCAGGAAACCAAAGGCCTTTTTTATAAGGTGAAGTTTCAATAAACTTTAGGTACAACTGTATTGCACTGTCCCTGCTGTAGTGTAGCAGGGACAGTGAAAGACTGTGTTTCTTCCTTTTCTTGCTTTAAACGAAGCCTCGTGGCTTTTGAAGCTTTAAATTAAGATTTGGCAATATCTCGTCGACAAATAACCTCGGCGAGTCAGTGTAATTTCTTCACGATATTGAATGTAACAATAATTTACCAAGTGTTTTCCTCCTCTGAAGTCGCTTCGGACAGCTCGAGTCAAACAGGTGCACTGTCTCTTTAAGGGCTGTCACCGCTGGCTCCTCGCTAGCCTCCCGCTTGCCTGTTATTTTTCTGCAACAAGATGGCTGTCGTCCCTGAAAGCAGAGTGCTCACTTTCAGCGTTTTTAAATGGAGCTCTTACTCCTCGACGTATTTACCTGAGTGAGTACCACGCACTGTAGGTGTCCCAGCATTTGCACGAGGCGCTTCGGTCACCGGTGGTCTTTTGCACCAGTGTTTTCTCCGTACGGCCTGGTAGGCCTACCCCCCGCCTGCGAGCCCAGCTAGCTACCGTTAGCTCAATCAGCAGTAGCGGGGATGTTTGATTTTCTACTTAACCACCCAAAAGTGAGGTTGCGCTTTACACACTGAGGCGTTAATGCTGCTAAAAAAATGATCGAGGAACTGTTTTTCTACCAAAAGTATATTTGTTGTTCTTACTCTGAATATCTAGTTAACTACTTGTGAAATTTATTGAAGCTGGTAAAGGGTGGGTGTAGTTATATTATCTGTGGACGTCAACAAAACACGAGAAAGTTGTATACCCCGCTCGCTGAAATTATATTCCACATATATTCCCAGTTCTGTAGCAGTTGCCATGTGCAGCATGATTCTACAAACTCACCACAACGAGTTTTGGAATTTAAAAAAAGTCTTCGTTTTGGAGATTTTTTTTGTTTCAGCAGTGTGCACTCCGGCGCTTCAGCATATATAAAACAAACGCCCCTGTTAGCAAACCGGACCCCGGTGCTGGAGTAGATAACGAGCTGCTGTCATCAGGCCGTATAGCTCATCCTTAGCAAGTATGCTAATGAGCTTGTTGTCTGGTCACCCTTTTTCGGGGCGAAATGTCTCGATGTCAGGCCGGTTTACATAACTAAATGATAATACTCTCCTTTGCACAGAATTCCCCTGTACTTCCCAAGCCTGTTGCTCGAATACGAGTTAGCTGTACCTGGCTAACCATAACAAAAACAACCTGCTAGGTGACAGCCAACTGAGCAAATCAGCGAAATATAATCTTCAGGGACAATTCAGCTGGCCTGCTTCCACTGAGCCATTATGTGTGCACTTCATGGGTTATGACAGATGAATCAATTTACGCGTACTCCTGTTTGATTTGACACAGCTCCGACTTTTAGCCGGTGCTATGTGTTGCTGCTCGTCATGCTGGATGCCCGCTAATTTAACAGAAACTGTTCCGTCTTCTAGAAATATCTTGGTGGATAAACCGAACGACCAGTCTTCCAGGTGGTCTTCTGAGAGCAACTACCCGCCACAGGTAAGTCCCCAGGCAGACACCCCCCCCCTTCCCTTCCCTCCCTCCCTCCCGCTTTGCTTCACTGATCCGGGAACAGCAGTCTCTCATCATGAATGCTTGTCAGCTGAATTGTCAACTCGAGCGTGGGGCGTCCAGAGCCGCACAGGTGAAATCTGGGGCAAATCTGATGCAAATAACGGGGAAAAACCCAGTTATCAGTGATGAGTTTGCATGTGTAATCGTTTGTTTACCTTTGAGCCCACTGATGTCCTCCATAGAGTTCAAAAACATGTCCAACCTCAAGTTCAATTGACTCCAATTGCTGATATTTAGGAGGATGCATCATACTGTGGTGGCATGTGAGAGGACTGATGAGTGCTAGCATTTCTTTTTTTGTAAATCATGTGATTGTAATCCCCACATCCTAAAGTTGTCACTTCATTTGGCAAGAAAAGAAATGATCCTCTGTTTCGCGTGCAGTTTACTTTGTTTGGACAGTAAAAATACCTGAATTAGTCATCTGTACACAGAGAGTAAAGTTTACCCCCTTTGGTCCAGTTATTTATTCGCCCTGATTTTGTAAACAAACTTCTCGACGCTGATCTGCCGACTACAAACAGAAGTGTCTGTTGATTTTTGACTTCCAGAAAGGAGCCGAACTCGACTCAGACTTTGGGATGGCGTTCCCCTCTGAGTAAACACGGTCACGATCCATCAAAACGAATAAACAAAACAACCTCTGGATGCTCACAGGGGAGAACTCCGCAGGTTTGCAGATTGTCAGCTGTAGTAGCTGCACAGCGGCCCTGCAGACTCTTCTTTGACGCTGTTCCCGTCTGAAAAGCGACATCCAGACAGCTGGAGTCACTTGTGCCGCCTCCCATCAGCCGAGAGCGTGGGCCAAATTGTAGTGATGTCCTTGGACATGTGAGTCACCCTGGGGTGGATCCGACTTCATTTATGGCGTGTTGACTCATTTGAAAATGTCGAGTCGGCGGCGCTCGCTCGTGTCGTTTTTTTTTATTGATCATAATGATTCGAGGGCCAGTTGAGGCGATTGAGAACATTTAGTTTCTGTGGTTTGGAAACTGTTCCTCCATAGTGGCAAGTTTGAATCAATGCGCAGCCTGCGGGCTCCCACCCTAATGGCCGCTTTGATTTGCCATGGGATGTCCCAGCTTTTAGAGAACACAAGTGACTCACAAATTGCATGTTGCAACGCTTACAAGAAGAAGAATCTGGTCAGCCAACACTGGTGGGCACATTCTCTGCAACATATGAAAGCAGGACTCTTAAAAGCGCTTTAGATTTGTGATTAACTTTGATTTCCCCTCCCCTGCAAGATTTCTGGAGCCCCTCCCAGGTCCCAGGGTTGGCCATGATTGTCTTGCACCCAACTTACTTTTATCACGTGTGTCACAACTCTGCTGTCTGACCTCAGTGCGTAGTTTTTTACAGAGATGTTTCCTCCTCCTCCTTCTCCGCAGTTTTTAATCTTGAAGTTGGAGCGGCCCGCGATAGTTCAGAGCATCACCTTCGGCAAGTACGAGAAGACTCACGTGTGCAACCTGAAGAAGTTCAAAGTGTTCGGCGGGATGAGCGAGGAGAACATGACCGAGCTTTTGTCCAGGTGAGACGCGAGCGGGGGACCTCGCCGGAGGCGGAGTCGGGCGAGTCGGCTCTCGGACGAGCTCGCAACTGAAGACGAACAAACTGTCCTCGTGGGTTGATCGCCTCTGTGGTTTTGCGTCAAAGAGTTTTTCTTCCTGAATCAAACTAAATGCTACTTAAGTCCTGTAAAAGTACAAGCTGTGTAACCTGATTCTTCATGTTTGGGGTTCTGAAGGCGCTTTAGATGCTTGCATTAAGGATCATGTGCAAAAATCACCAAAGGTCAGAGTGCAAAGAATTATGGGATTGATCCTGTCTGAATCCACTGACATAAACCCGCACATCAATCTGTTCGCTTGATTCAGTGTTGGTGCTAACGTCACTATCTGATCTTCCAATCGGAAGAAATTCAGTCCGATGACGCGGTAACCATGGAAACGCAGCAGTTTCATCGCTCAGGCTGTGCCCGTGTTTTTGCGTTCCTTCAGGCTCTAAACTTGGGTTTTTGTACGGCGTGTGTGCGCGCACGCTGCATCTTCCGTTTCACCACAGAGGCAGCACTCGTTGCCGCCGCCCATCGATTTTTCTTTCATGACTTTTTAGACGTCAGCGTAAGTAAGTTAATGGAACGACACCGACCTCAGCCAGAGGTCAGAGGGATGGCGAGAAAAAGGAATAATGGGTCGGTGGAGCTCGGCGCAGTCTATAGAGGAGAAAATAAATGATTTCTCTGGATTGTCCTGCTCAGCCATTCAGGAGAGAGAAAAAAAGCTTCATCTCTGAAAATGCCACAGACTTTATATAGACGGATGATCCGCCGCCATGAAGTCCAGCTTTATACCAGTGGTTCTCGCCCATAAATTCCCTCGTTAAATTCCCCGTGACAACATTTTGCCGTCTTTTCTCCCAGGCATTTTTTTTACCAAGTTATATTCAAACAGTCAGGATATCGGTGGCTAAATGTTTGTTTTCTCTGCATCACTCTGAGTCATTCTGGCTTCCAGTCAGTTCTCGGGTCAATTAAAGCAGCAGCAGCAGCTTATTAGAACAGTTAATGCCTTTGCAAAGCATGGAGGACATGCAGAATGATCCAGCAGCTCGTCACCACCCGGTGTACAAAAGTGGTACTGCGGAAATCTTGCTTTAGGTCGCTTTAAGGTGACATCAAGGTTCGGCGCCATTGTCGTCGTATTTATGCTCCACTTTGGGACGCATAAGGGAGGAAGATGCGATCCTAAATGATCCTAAGCTAACTCTTAACAGGTTACAAAATGTCTCTTCTGTGTAATTAGTTTGAGAGAAATAAAGAAAGGGACAAACTAATTGGATCAAACCAGCTTTCTTGATTTCATTCCGACTGAAACTCTCACTGTGGCTTTCGCTGCGCGGCGATCGAGCGCGCTCCCTTCTTACCTCAGAGACCTGGAACTTGGACTCGCTCACCTCCTGAATAGCATCTAAATTTAGTTCCTGCATCATTTGGCCAAATTGGGCAGAGCGAGGAAGAGAAACAAGCGGGATATGCACACGGATTGACGACCAGCGTTTCAAATATCTTTCTATTCGACCTGGATTTTTTGATTGCGTTTCAGCTTTGTGTCGTCCCACGTCCCTAACCCAGCCCAAACCCGTGAAGCTTTCGAGTGAACCTGAACATTTCAGTTGAATTGGCGTTCTTGAACACCAAAATCAGCATGATGGAAGCCTTATCGAACTGCTCAAGTCCTATTTGTTGTCATGTCCTCTGATAATCAACAGTGCCACGTCAACAAACCAGCCCGGTTGTAAACATCGACGCCAGACTCTTGCCGCCTCCTTCCAAAGTAACAGCGAGCTGTTAATTATCCTTTTGAGTTCATTCGTCAGCATGGGGGGGTCTGATCATCGGACCCCGCTCTCAGTTGTGCTGCAGAGTTGTTTTTATGTCTTTCCAATTGCGTCCACGGGTGCAAAATTTCTTGGAGAGCTCGCTTGCAGCGCAGGAAACCTCAGCACGGTGATCAGTGGATTAACCAGCGCAGTCAATCGTCTGCTTAAGCAGACGGGCTCCGCACTGAAGCGGCCATCCGGTCGTCGCTGCAGCTGCCAAACCCACAAGCCAAAGTCTGCCGGAGGGGGGGGTCCTGAATTTAGCAGCATACGGTCGTCGTCTAGACCCACGCGATTAAAATCTGCTGCTCACGAGTCCTTTTTTTCCCTTTTCTCCTCACACTGGAGTTGCACGGTACCCATAGTACACCGCGGTGCCAAATCATAACGGTTCCTACTATACTACAATTTAGAGACGATGGTACTACCATGGATTACTACGACCCGGTGCCAGTAGTAGTGGCCGCAGCAAGCCTCTACTTCTCACTGCACGCTTCTCCCAGTCAACCAACCCACTCGGCTAATGCTGCAACCTAACTACACAGATGCTGAATGATTGGCTGTTTGCGGCTTACGAGTGACGTCTGAGGATATGATAGGCTGTTTCTGCCCACTTGGCCCGCCTGTATTTAAAGCTGAATGGCTGTTGTGTGTTTTTACCGGCAAGAAGGAAGTCTATCAAGTCAGTTCCGCTACGATAAATAGTTCGGCCAAAAAAATAAAACAAGCTGTCTCACCATGCACAAGCAGCACAGCTTCAGATAAAAAAAAAAAACGCATAGAACACGCAAGGCATGGCAGAAGCATCGGGCACGAGCGGTGACTCCCTGTGGTAGCAGCCGTGTCGCCACAAAAAAAACCCCAAAAACTCCAAAAGTCGCATTTGGAATTATTTTGGCTTCTGTTCATAACAGTATTTGTTTCAGTTTGATTTTTAAATCACCAGTGTTATGTTTATTATGCAACAAACAAAAGTAATTGCTAAGTATTTATAACTATAATAATAATAATAATAATAATAGTAATAATAATAATAGTAGTAGTAATAATAATAATAATAATAATAATAATAATAATAATAATAATAATATAAAAAAAGGCTGCGGTATCGTTGTACTGCCCGGAACCATGATACTTTGTTTGGTATAGTATTGTGGTTACTCATTTTGGTATCGTGACAACTCTACCTCACACACGCTCTCACTCTCTTTCTCTCCTCCCAGTGGCCTTAAGAATGACTACAACAAGGAAACGTTCACCTTAAAGCACAAGATCGACGAGCAGATGTTTCCCTGCAGATTCGTCAAAATAGGTGAGAAGCGGCGACCGTCGGGCGGACGTTCGGCCTCCGTCTCCTGTCTCACTCTGTCTTCCTCCTCTTTTCCTGCCCCGCCCCCCCTAGTGCCTCTAATGTCTTGGGGTCCCAGTTTCAACTTCAGCATCTGGTACATCGAGCTGCACGGCATCGAAGACCCTGACGTGGTGCAGCCCTGCCTTAATTGGTATAGCAAGGTAAGGCTTCAGAGGGCGTGCGAGGAGTTGGCCCATCAGCACTGAAGGACACGTGGAGGAGAACCTTTCAATCCCGTTTTTTTTCCTCTTCCCGTCTTCGCAGTACAGAGAACAGGAAGCCATCCGCCTCTGCCTCAAGCACTTCCGACAACACAACTACACCGAGGCCTTTGAGTCGCTGCAGAAGAAGACCCGGATAGCGCTGGAGCACCCCATGCTCACCCACCTCCACGACCGGCTGGTGCTCCAGGGGGACTTTGACGCCTGCGAGGAGCTCATCGACAAAGCCGTGCGAGGTATTTCGAAAGTGGCCCTCGCCACCCCCCACCCCCACCCCCTCGCCTTCTGTCTTGGGTTTTCAATCGAGTTCTCCTAGCTTCCTCGTGATCTGACCGTGAGTTTTATGGAAGCCACTTCCCTGAATACATTGTCTGGCCTCCTCGCCTCGATTTGACACAATTTTTAATGTTTTTCCCCCAAGTACAACTGCGTCCCACGTACAGTTGCACAAAACACATGGTGCCCACGGTGCACCGCGGTGCCAAATCATAATGGTTCCTACTCTACTACAATTTAGAGACAACGGTACTACGGTGAAGTACTACGACCCGGTGCAAGTAGTAGCGGCCGTGGCCCACCTCTACTCTCCCACCGGCTTCTCACTGCATGCTTCTCCCTGTCAACCAACCCACACGGCTAAAACTGCAACCTAACTACACGGCTGCTGCATGATTGGCTGTTTGCGGCTTACGAGTGACGCCAGGGGAAATGATAGGCTGTTTGCGCACACTGGGCCCGCTTATATTTAAAGCTGATTGGCTGTTTGCGTGTTTTTATTGGCAAGAAGGAAGTCTATCAAGTCAGCTCCGCTACGATAAATAAGAAAAAGAAAAAAAAACAAACTCCAAAAGTTGCATTTGGAACTATTTTGGCTTTTGTTCATAATCCACTTTTGTTCAAAAACTAATTTGTTCATGTTTGTTTCAGTTTAATTTTTTCTTCACCAGTGTTATGTTTATTATGTAACAAGTGACATAGGTAATTGCTATGTATTAATAACTATAATAATAATAATAAAATAAAAATAATAATCAAAAAAAGGCTGCGGTATTGCGATACTGCCCGGTACCGTGATATTTGGTTTGGTATAGTATCGTTGTTGCTCATTTTGGTATCGTTACAACTCTAGTTCCACGTCAATGGGGTTGTCGAGGGCAAGGCGACCCCGATCAGTTTATTTCCGTAAATGAGCTGTCGTCGTTGCCAGTAGTCGACGTCACTCCCTGGCCAATCGGTGGGCCGCGTTCGGTTGGCGTCACGGTTTTCACTGCTACGTCATGTGCTCTCTTCCTGCTAACGCTCATTTCTCCTCCACCTCCCCCTCTCTCCCCCTCTCCCTGCCAGATGGTTTGTTTAACCAGTATATCAGCCAGCAGGAGTACAAGCCCAGGTGGAGTCAGATCATCCCCAAATGCAACAAAGGTACAAGCGCCCAAGAAATCAACCGAGACGACACGAACAGTGAGAGCATCTTTTCAAGCGGGAGGGGTGTCGCACCTCCCCCTTTCTTTCTTTTTTTTTAACAAATTCTCGCCACGCCTGACGACTCCTCACGTTGTCAGGGATACGTAGCACCGTACCTAAACCTGCGCCGCTGCCCCCCCCCCTCTCTGCCTCCCTACCTCCCTCCCTCTCCTGCTGCTCCTCCCATCTTTCTTCCTCTGCATCATCGGCCATCCGTCCCACGCTCACTCACACGCCATCCCGCCTCTTTCCCCCCCTCCCCCCCTCCCTCCCCCATCCACAGGTGACGGCGACGACAACAGACCAGGCATGAGGGGAGGACACCAAATGGTCATTGACGTCCAGACGGGTAAGACCACGTCGCGGTCGGCGTTGTGACTCGGCTCTGACTCACACCCCTCCCACTCAGGCAGTCGAAGCGCAAAAGCCTTTTTCTTTTCTGTTTATTTAATCGAATCAACCACTCAGCTGCCATCCTGCCCACCTTCCACGGGGTGTCTCTCGCTCTTTCTCTCTCTCTCTCTCTCTCTCTCTCTCTCTCTTGCTGTCGCTCTCGCTCTCGCTCTCTCTCTCTCTCTCTCTCTCTCATAGATCACCTTTATTTTGACACACAAGCGTTGTGTCTTCATACTCGTTCAATATCCGGCGATGCCGTTACACTTTCCCCTCCGAAAAGAGAGAACAAACAAAAGGTTGCGTTGTTGATGCAGTGTCGGGGAGAGGAGCCCCCCCACACACACACACACACACACAGTCTGTCCCTCCCACATGCACACGCTGACCTCTGCTTTTGCTTGGAACAGTCTATATAAGAGGTCGATACACAAAGCCGAAAGGATCTCTTTGTCTTCTCCGGAGTTGATGCTGATTCACGATCTTCGGCCGCTGTGGCCAAACAATCGAATATGAAAGTCTCAAGGTGGAAAACTTGCGCCACTTTGTTCGGCCCGCTTGTTTACTCTCGCGAAGCGAAAGTTTGTTTAACTTTTCGGGACGAGCCGCTTGATTTTGAAGGCCGCTAAACGGCCAGAGATGCTCACTGACTTCTGCCCAAAACGCTGTCCTCCTCGCCGCTTTCTGAACCGAGTGGGAGTAAGAAACAAACGAAACAAGCGTGAACATTCGCGCGTGTTCGAGACACTCCTGATTGGCGAAGTTGGGTTTTTCCTCGATCGAAGCCCTCTCACTCGTTTGGCTCCGTTCGTCAGCGCAGCTTCGTAACGTCAGGCTGCAGAGAAGACGACGAATCGCCACAACCGAGCTCTTTGTTGTCTCGGCGCCGCGACACGTCGGCGTTCCAACGAGGCACTCGGCTGCTTCTCGGGAGTGCGCGGGGGGGGGGGGGGGGGGGGGGGGGG
>JASSRZ010000032.1:9946914-9957482 GCA_032164315.1 Malacoctenus gilli | reverse complement strand
CCTCGTCTGAATTAGCTGAGATGCTTGAAGCTACATTCGCTCATATGTCTTTGCTGAAGATGCTTCCGGTATGCCGGCTATCACAGATGAGCTTAAAAGACAAAAGTCACTGTCGTGGCTCTTTGGCAATTCTCTGTTCAACTTGTAGAAGAAGGTTGGGGGGGAAGACCACGCTCAAACATATTGGTGGGGGGGGGGTGTTTTGAGAGCGAATGTATCATCGCAGCTACGGGGAATCGAAAGCAAATAGTTTGGTTTCTATAATTTGCACTCAAGCGAGCCGAGAAGATAACGCGGCGCTAATTTTTTTTTTACATTGGACCTTTTTTTTTTTTTAAACGAAAGAACAAGAGAAGACTTTGTGTGGAATACGACGCGCCCGTGCGCAAGTTTATCAGTGTAGCTTAGTATGACGACGAGCTGTACCTTCCGTTTTTAGTTGTGTGTGTTTTTGTCCTTTCTGCTTGTGGTTACTTGAGGATTAATGTCTCGCTTGTGTATCGTTAAGACAAGGAAATGCCGAGCCGGCCCGTTGACTCGTAGAAACGTTCTGCACGGCTCAGCTTAAAAAGAGAGATTCAAGACCTTTTTAATTGACGTTCTTTTGGCTTTTCCAGCTAAGAATTGAAGAAAATATAAAGAAACCGTTAAATGACGCTGACGGACTCGGCAAGCGAAGACTTTTTATTTTTCAAAAGAAACTTAACATGACTATTAACTCGGCCTCAAGAATAAGTCGACTATTGTTGCCCCGCTTTTGTCGCAAACAGGCCGAAATGTAAACGACCAACGGATGAGGGTGGGAACAAGAGAGGGGGGTAAAAAAAAAAAAAACCAGTATGGTCCTTTTTAAATGTCTCATCTCTCATAACATGCTTGAAGCCAAAAGCCCCCCCCCCCCAACTCTATAACGACCGTATTTAACCCCCGGCAACAAAAGATCGTCCCCCTTTTTGTCCCCCCACCCCCAGCGTCCAACTCTGGAGAAATGTAAACGCCATCCTCAGGATGTTGTGTACTCTGACCACGGGTGCTCCTGCCCGTTGCTGTGTGCGTGTGTGTTACTGTCGCTGGTGTGTGTGTGCGTGCGTGAACACCCCCCCCCCTCCCCCCCACCACGAGTAGACAGACGAGTGTCGTTCGGAGAGACGTCGGAGCGTCGGCTGGAAAAAAAAAAAAAAGAAAAGAAAAAAAGGACTCCCTCCCGAGACGCGCTTGGGTTGTGTGTCGGCTTTTTTAGCCGAAGGATGGAAAATAATGTGATTATTTAAAACTGTTTTTGATTTTTTTTTTTTATTATTATTAATATTTTAGGGCTCCCCGCACATGCCGTAGCATTTGTTTCGTGCCAGATGTTGAAAGACGAAGTGAACGCACTTTTCTTCCTTTTTTTTTTTTTTTGAATACAGAAACACACAATGCCAAATACTACTTTTTTTTTTCTTTTAAGGTAAATATTTTTCCTTTTTCCTCTCTCGTCCTTTCTGCCCTCCCCCCACGTTGGGTCGGACTGTGGACTTTTTTTTTTTTATTTCTTAAAGGCTGGTACTCTCCGATCAAACGAGCACTACTCTGTGGATACGGCGAATGTGTAGAAAAAGCCTTGTAGTATTGCGTTGTATGTAATGTACATAATGAATAAAGATTGTATTTTGTTGAGCTCGTTCTTCCTTAACTGCTTTGTACTGTGTCCACGCCCCCTGGTGGCCACACCCACGCATGGGGGCGCCGGGGCGAAAACAAACCAGACGAATCCCGTAGCTCAAAGAGGAAGAGACGCTTCCTTTTATTTGCAAATCAGTGTACAACAATATACAACTTCCAGTGTGTCAGACCCCCTGTTGTTTGCCTTTTTCAGCAGCAAACACACCATAAATACATAAAAATACGAGTGACATTACTTTGGTGGGAAAAGAAACGCTCACAAACAGCGAAAGGACACAAACGGACTGGATTTGGTGCCTGTGGTGATGGAATTACGTGAGTGCAGGTGAAAGTAAAATATACTGGATGTGAATAACCCGGTTTAAATGGAGGGAAATTAAATAATGTGGTGGAAAGAAATATTTACAAAGAGGCACAATAATCAGGCTTGAAAGGCAACATCGGTGTCGGTCTCCCCCGGCAAAACACGGGGACTTGGTGGTTGTTTTCACTCCAGGTGAACTGCTGTGACCTCACTGTGGCCTCAACGGCTGCCTCAATAATACCAGCTCAATTCCAGCCTTGTACACAGGGTGGCAGCAACGAGCCACCACCAGTCTTGAGTCGCTGCTGAGTCCGTTGCAGTCTTGACTGTGTCTGCGCTTCCCCCTGCTCCGTCTTGTGGTCAAGTGTGGTATTGCAGCGACACACCTTGAACAATAGATTTCACTGCAGCACATTAATGGCCAATAGATGTAGCCAAGATGATGTGATGGTGTTTTTTTTTTTCAAACAATTATCACAATATAGTTATATTTACGTGACTATTTTAATGTAAAAAAATACAGTGCCTTTAAAAGGTACATGTGAAAAAATAAAGCATAACGGGTTTTTTGGACTTTCAATTATACTTGAGATGTAATATGCTTTTGTTATAAATTTTAATTGTAAATCAGAGCTTTGCACTCGTTTTATTTAATTGACTGTCATCGGCAAGTCACGTGAATGAGTGAATGGGGAAGATTGCGAGGCGCAGGAGCTGCTTGCCCTCGGAGCCCACAAGGAAATGGTCAAAAACCCATCCATCGAGACCAAACACCCCCCCCCCCCATGAAATGCGTATTTTATCGGTCACACTTTCACTCGTCGATCCTAAAATGTTTCGCTGGTCGAACGGCAGCGGGACGTTTCTTTTTCATTCTTGGCGGTCGGAACCAAACTCATTGCGACCAAAATTAGTCCTCGAAGCGAGGAAGTTCAGCACTGTTTCTAAGACAGGAGGGACGTCCTCGCTGTGAGACACAAACAGACAAAGCGACAACTTTGGTCGGGGGCAGGTCTCCTCTCGTTCGCCGTACTGCCTCGAATGACGTTTTTTTTCCGATGGGATTTCGCGGTTCCCAAAGGTCGTCTTGTTCTAGGTTAGTCGGTCTACGGCGGTCTTGCCGATGTTGACCCCCCCCTTCCTCCCGTTCGAGGGGTCATCAGGTCCTGACCTCACTCACAGGAGACGATACAGAAAAATAACTCTTATGTACAGGAGTGCAAAACCCGTTAAGGGAATGTGGTGGGTGTGGCAGTCGTCATATGTGTGTGTGTGTGTGTGTGTGTGTGTGTGGGGGGGGAGTATTGTGTGTGATTGTGCTTGGTAGGAGGTCACGTTTAACACGTGTTCGAATTAAAACGTCAACGTACAGATATAAAAGCAATCGATTGGGTGAGCTGGTCAAACATTTAAGGCAGCGCAGTGATTTTTTCGATTTATCGCGGTGCCGAGCGACGTCGTGGCGGATCTATGCGACAAAGTCTCGTCAGGCTTCGTGAGGCAGACCTGGGGGGGGGGGGGAGGTCCCTCCCGTCTCACAGGTGGGTGTCCTCCTCGTCGGGGACGTCGTCCTTCAGCAGGCTGTCGAAGGGCACGATCCAGCTGTCGTTGAACTCGCCGTTGAGCGGCAGCTTCTTCTTCTCCTGCATCTCCGGCTGCACCTCCATCACCTCCAGCGTGGGGTTGTCGTGGTAGCCGTTCTCCACCGTGTGCAGCTCCTCCGTCAGGTGTTGCTATAGCGACAAAGGGGGGGGGGGGGAGAAGGCCACGTTTTAAGATCCGAGGACTTAAAGAAAAAAAAAACACGGTCGTACGCGCTGAGATCGGCCTCCTGGTGGCCAGTATACAAATTGTCACAGACTCCGCCCCCCTACATGTTTCCGGGACAGCGTTTGAGAGCCAAAAGATGGTTTGCGGTGATGAGAAACGGAAAAGAACGACGGAATCATTGTCATTCGAGGTTCGAGTTGGAGAAGAAAAGGTATTCGGAGATCAAAGAAGAAGAAGAAGCCGCCTCCTACCTGGTTCTCGTTGTACGGTTTGCGGTGGTGCGAGGCGCAGACGGCGAGGATGACGATCATGATGAGCAGGGCCCCGCAGGAGGCCAGGATGATGATCAGCGTCCGGTTATCTGTCGGCTTCTGCACGAAGGGAGAGAAAAAAAAAGAAGAAGAAGAAGAAGAGTCAGGCGGGCGCCGCCGATCGAAACGCGCGGGGGGAACGCGAGAAGATGCCGCTCCTCACCTTCGTGATCTCCTCGTACAGCTGCGACGCCAGGCTGGTTTTCACTGAAACAGAAGGCGGGGTCTGTTGAAAGAGCGCGTAGGGAGGAAGGGGGGGGGGGGGTTGGATGAGGGAGCGGGACTCACCTTTGCCGTTGATCTCGACCAGGTCGAAGCGCACCTTGCCGTCCTGGTGCCGCCAGGTCAGCGTGCACGTCCCGTTCTGCCAGTCGGGCATCAGGCGCCGGCACACCTCAGCCAGTTCCCTCTCTTCCTTCGAGTAGATGGGGGGGGGGGGGGGGGGGGGAGTCTTGTTATCGAAAACTGCACAAGAAGGGGGGGCGCGCAAAGGGGTATAGTGCGAGGGGTCGGGGGGGGGGGGGGTGACGGAGCAGGCCTGCCCCCTTCCTGCGCTGTGATGCGAGCGGATTGTTTCGGGAGGAGCGCAGCTGCGTGGTGCGGCCAAGACAGTCAGGAGGGGGGTGGGGGGGGTGGGGGGGGCTGGGGTCAATGAGAGCGGTGTGGGAACAAAGGAAGCGAGTGAAAGGCAGGAAAGGTTCCTACTTAGACACTTTTTTTTTTCCAAGCCTGGAAATTCTTTGATTTCTTGTTTTGTTTCGATCGCAGGCTTCGCTGGTTTTCCTGCCGCCACGCGGAGAATCCCAACGTACTCCGAGATGCGCGCACACGCACACGCACACGCACACACACGCACTCACTCGTAGCACTATTTAGTGTCTACGTCTTTAGCATCGGGGGGACGACGAGGGACTGGAGTCCCTTCCGTCAGTTTTTATTCCCTCTACACCTAAAACTTTCCCTCCATCAGGCTGAGCAATGTGGCCTCACCCGGTTACAAGGACCCACATTCGCTCTTGCCGTGCTACACTGCTCAGTGGCTTCTTTTGGGACTGTAATGTGGAAATAAAGTTCAAACGGTGCACCGAGCTTTCAATGTACGTTTTTTCGGTCATTGATTTATCGAAATCAAAGCCGTTCAATGCATTTATTTACTTGTTTTGGTGCTTATTAAAGGAGCCCTATTATGCGGTTTCGACTTTTTTCAGCTATTCACAGTGTGGAGTGTTGAAAGCTCATTCAGACAAGTGGGCAGCGCTCCCTCTTTTCACATAAACTCATGTTTGAGATGTCGAGCGTGCCTCTCCATTCAGTTTCAATGGTGGTAGAAACGGTCTGTTTCAGGGAGTTTTTTTCACATCAGTTTATCACTGATGTCACAGGGGGAGGGGCTTAGTGATTGGACAACTTCTCTTCTGGCGAGAATGTATGGGCGCGCTCCCGACAAGTGCTACCAGCAGTTAGCCAATCAGAGGCGTCCTGCGTCTTATTGGGGTGGGGCTTAATGCGGAAGAGCCTCATTCTGTTTGTTTCTAAAGGGGGGGGTCTATTAGGACTGAAGGAGATGATCGAGACATAATGAAATACGGTGTTTGAGAAAAAGAGCTTGATGAATTTCTGTCATTGTGGACTTGCATACAAAGACAAATGCATCCAAAATGTGTAAAATAGGGCCACTTTAACGTTCTTTTTTTTCGGTAATCACAAACTGATCTAAAGATTCCGATTGCTTTATTGGTTCGCCATGAAACTGGAAGGAGACGCCGCGCCGCTTTCCACTTGAATGATGCATTGTTTCGTCAAGTCGCCTCAGATCAACCTGAGCTCGAGGGCGTCGCCGTTGCTGCCGAATAGGCTCGGAAACGCCGTGGGCTTGTCTACTCGCCGCCCCCCTCCCTCCCTCCTTCCCTCCCCAAGGCGGACAGGACAATAGCACACGAGGGGACAAGCAGTACGTTTCGATTGTGTCCCTGAATAGAAACAGTGTCATGTGTGTAAATGATGACATACAAAAGGGGAGGTCTTACCTCCTGCTCGCTGAGAAGAGAATACTGTCGGGGGGGAATGGAAACAATGGCGTCAAATTCAAGTTAAGCACTGAACCATCACAGAGGAGCTGCTTTTAATTTGCCGTCTTGATGCTTACAATGAACTTCTTGGGCGGAGCTGGGGTGGTGGTGGTGTCGGGGACGGGGACGGTGGCGGTGGCGGCGGCGGAGGGGACGGGGACGGTGGCTGCGGTAGCGACGGTGGTGGGTCGCGACGGTGTGGCCCCGGCTGCGGGGGTGACCGTCGGCGGCGCGCTAAAGCCGAGGGTGGTCGCCCTGGTCCACGCGCTCCTCGGCGTCGGCGTGGGACCGGGGGCCGTGGTTACCAGGCTCGTCGGAGGGTCCTTGTGGGTGGCTTTGGTCGGAAAAGGAAAAAAGTTGACATTTGTTCCTCGAGAAACGACACGCATGTCCGTCAGCCAATCAGTGAGCCCGTTGGTACTGGCAAAGGGAATCCAACAACGCAGAGTAATCAGATTATTGGCAGTAATCAGATTTCCTTTCACCCCCATCGTCAGATCGTGATGTACTTCTGAACGTCGTCACGTAAGACAATGAGTCATCATCAGAAAACTGTAATCTGATTACCTCCTCTGCCGTCCCCCGGGCCCATGGTGAACGTCGTGATGACGACGTAAGTCATGGCGCCCTGGCTGGTCGTTGGGGCGTTCGTCGGGGCGTCCGTCGGCGCCTCCGTGTGACGGTCCAGGGGCGGTTTGGTCGCCGGTTCCGTGCTCATTCCGGGTGGGTCGGCCCGGGCGGTCTTCGCCGTGGCCGTGCCAGTGCCAGTGGCGGGCCCCGCGCCGCCGCTCCCGGTCGTGGTGGTGGCCTCGGTGACGCCTTTGGCCGGATTGGTGGTCGTAGCAGTTTCGGGGTTGCTGTTCCCCGCAGAAGAAGTTCCGTTCGTCGTCATCACCACGTTAGGCGGGACTGTTGTTGTGCCCGGTTTGTTTGTGGCTGTTGTCGTCATGGCGTTGCTGGCGACAGTGTATGGCTGTTGGTTCGCCGGGTCGGTCGGTTTCTCTGTCGGCTTGACTGCGAGCGTTGGAGGTTTAATGGTGGCTCCGCCGCCGGTCCCACTTGGCGTCGCCGCGTCGGTCGACAACTGAGTTTTCGGGGGGGTGCCGGCAGGGGGGTTCGGCTCCGTCGCGGTGGGTTTGGTAGTTTTGTCCATTACTGGAGCGCTCGTGGTGCTGTCGTCTGAGCAGACGGCGTCGAGCAGGAGGCCTGGAAGAGCGAAACCAAAGACACCGTGAGAGACGGAACATTCAAAATAAAAGCGGTCATCGGAGTGCGACGTCGGTGGACGGCCCTTGACATCGGCGTCATCGGCGACACCTGGATTTGTCCATTTGTGGACCCGGCGACAGCAACGGGGTCTCGGTGAGCGCGATAAATCGACGCATAGACGCGTACAGACTTCAGGGAAGTGTGGGGTCATCCCGCGATAACCAACTCCACCTACAACTACCCCGGCTCCTGGATTTCCTGCTGTTGGGACAGCTGTGGGCCTCTGCCTCCACCCACCACCCCCCCCACCCCTCCCGCCTCCTGGCTCTCCATCTTCGTCTGTCAGCCTTTAAATAGCCTCCAAGACAGGATGCTGCACACAATCGACCTTCGGAGGGACCACACCCGTGGCCGCGGGCGTGTTCGAGTACCCCCCCCCCCCGGTGAACAATCCTTGTCGGACCCTGCTCGCCCACAGAACAATTGACTTGAGGGGCTGTCCCTGAACACTCACACACACAGAAACACAGACGCACACACACACACACTGCATCAACAGTGAAAAATGGATGACCTCATCAGTAACCACATTTGATCAAAAATCAAAGCCCATCTGTTCGTTTCTCTGCTCCCGTTTACCTCTCCGCTCCAAAGCTACTCATGCCTCATCTCCGGAGGTATGCGCTCTACCGAGTGCCCCCCCCCCTTCAAGATTGTGGCTTTCCCGAATTCCTCAGTCAGAAGTCATTGGATGCATATTTTCCATTCCTCCTCCTCTCTTAGTCCTCAAAAAGTCAAAGGAGGTCAGCACATTGGACATCGGGCTCGTACTTGGACCGTCCCGCACGTCAGGAGGAGGAGACGAACGTGAGGTTCGTACAGCTATCGATGCGTTGCTCGGCAACAAAGCCGGCTCGGCTCATGGAGTCTGGATATCCCGCCAATCCAGACTCGGGTCGATTCAAGATCAACAAACTCGCAGGTGAACACTCGAGCTGTTTTTACTTGTGTGGAGCATGAACCCGCTGACCCCCCCGCCCCCTTGCTGTCACTGGTGTGCCCAGAGATCTGGTTCTTATCGCCCCCCCCCCCCATATCTGCTTCAAGCTGAAAAACACACAAACCACCTGCGGTGGTTCAAGTGAGTTCTTTTCCACGTGGACCATTAACACGTTTAAAGTTACAGGATGAAACTTTGTCAATAAAGTTGGCAGCTGGCATCTACATAACAATATACAAAAGCAGGATCCTTCAAAATAAGAGCAGTGGATTCTTTCTTTACTCCCCTCTTCTAGAAAATATTTTTGGGTTTTTTTTTTATATGTGCAAATCTGCATGTGACCCCCCCCCCACCCCTTGTCACCCCCCGCGGATGGTGATGATGAATTCCCACATTGTAAGCCGCGACTTGTGTACACATTACAGTGTGTGTTCAAATAATAACGCAATCAGTCCATATTTTCCTGTTGTATTATGCGTTGCTCTTGCCCTCCCTGACCTTCCTCCCCCGCCCACAAAGTATAGCTCCCCTCTACAGCCGTCTGAACTGTACCTCCGCAGACAGAGCGGTGGCCATGGTGACGCTCGTGGGGGGGCGGTGTCAGAAATCGGAGGGTGTGGGAACTGACCCGTTGTCCTTTCCCTGGCTCCTCTTCCTACCTCTTGGCTCACTTGGCCAAACGGAAGTGACCCTGTTGATTTTGGGACCGCGTCTGATTTTTCGCCTTTTGACTAACGGCGGCCATTTTTTTTTGCGAGAGGGAGTTGACCCGAGCCTGGGGGGGGGGTACAAACACACCTTAATACGCACATGCAACCAGGTGAGAAGCAATCTTCCCACCATAAATGTAGCTTCAGGTGTCTGAGATGCTGGGGGTTGGGGGGCGCTGCTGCTGCTTTTGTAGTCCTGCGTCAACCCGGTCCTGCTCAGTGTGGATGGCCCCCTCCCCCCTGACATCGTCAGTGATGGGGGGGGAGAGAGGGGGCGGCGAGATGCCGGGAGGATGGGGAGTGGTGGAATTGTCTTCCCCTTCCTGTGACTGCCATGTTGTAAATAAATTCATGGAGGGACTAGCCCCCCACCCCACCACCACCACCACCACCCACAGGCTCCAACATGTTTACAGCTCTGTCTGAGCAAATACACCTCCAGTAATCACACCAGGAGGGGCAAACTTTGGGAACCTCATAACCACGGCAGCGCGTCTCCAGTAAAGGCTGTGCCAGTTAAGCCTCTTTTTTCAATGATGTCAAAAAAAACCCCAAAACTGTGCATATGGCAAATCACATTAAGTGTGGTAAATTATTCCATGGCCACAAACTCTTCACAGAATTTAATTTAAATACAGCAAACAAATCAAACTAATAATGATAAATCATCAAGGTAAAACACAGCTAATGGATGCGACACAATAAATGAAAAGTAAGCCAGATCACCATGGTAACATGAAAGAAAACATTGGATTTAAATGCCCCACTTTTACTTTTATCGGAGAGTCTGAAAACTTGAGAACTCAACGGTGGAAGGATCAGACCCTTTTTAGTGATGGCAGGAGGGGGGACTTGGCCCAGGTGGTGGTGGTGATGGTGGTGGGGGATGATGCCAGTGAATGAACTCCACAACAGCCGCTGTAAGTCTGCTTGGGTGAATTAAGTTCGCTGCCCACCCCGCCCTGCCCAGCCGTCTAACTGTAACCCCAGATTGACGAGCGCCGCACCAGCCAAACTGGGAGGGGGGGGTAATCAATAAATGTAGCTTCGCTCCGGAGCGGCGGCAGGCACAAAGCCGCCCTGTTAGTGATGTGACAGGCCGCACAAAGGCCCCTCCGGCCCCCACGTGCAGACACGCCCCATCCTTGCACACACCCTCCCCCAATTTGCAGCCGGGGGGGGGTCCAGCCGCCTCCGTTTTTTCCTCCATCTCCGTCCTATTTCAGAGTGGCGTTTTCAGCTCTCTGTGGGTCTGCTGGTGGGCTTTTTGGGTGGTGGGAAGGGGAAGGGGTGCTGGCTGGATGAAGGTGGGGGGGGGGGCGTCTTTGCTTTGGGAAACTGTGAATGTAGAGACGCTGTGGATAAAAGGGGAGGCAAGTGAAAGGGGGGAGACGGGCGAGAAGAAAGGGGGGGAGTGGTGAGGAGAGGCCTGGGATGCTGTAAATATAATGGCCACATGGAAATGACTGGCCCCACACACACACACACACACACACACACACACACACACACACACACACACACACACTC
>JASSRZ010000032.1:9909477-9920716 GCA_032164315.1 Malacoctenus gilli | reverse complement strand
TTTTTGCCCCCCCCCCCCCCCCCCCCGGCAACAATTTCATTTTTTCAAAGTTCTGGATGTCGGCAAGGAGGCAAACACGGCCGATCTGGCCGACGTAAAGTTGCTGTCTGGAAACGAGGCCTTCAGGTAGCAAGGAAACGTTAAGGAGGCCATCTAGTGGCCATAATATTTATGACAGAAGCAAAGGAGAGGGGCAGAAATAGAGTAGAAGATCCACGTATGGACAAAGAAGAGAAAGGTGGATTTCTGATCGGACTCTGCCTCCATAGAGGCACGGCGTTGTCTCCGTGACAACTTATTGAAGTCGTTCAATTTTAATCTTAACCAATTAAAGTTAATTTTAACCAACTGCACTGATTGAGTCCCTGTTGGTGCATGATTGCCAGTTTCTTTTGTGTCTTCGCCCGAGAATCGGACATTTCTCAGCCCGCAACAATGGCGGCAGTGACACGCTGCCTCCTCACCTGGCGGGGATTCCGCCTTACCTGACTTTTCGCCCTACCTCGGCGGAAGCGTCGACGCCGCCGCGGCTGTCGGGGTCGTTGGCTAGTGAAGCTGGGTTTTTGCAGTTACTGCTCCAAAATTTTGGAATGAGCTCCCACTCCCCATGAGGCAGTCCTCATCACTGTCCATTTTTAAAACTAGCCTGAAAAACCTATTTTTATTCCTTGGCTTTTAATACAACTTGAGATTTGTGTTCTCAGGTTGTGTTATCTGTTGGTTTTAATTGTTTTTAATTTATTTATTTATAGTTGTTTTAGTCTTTTAAATTGTTCTTTTGTTTGAAATTGTCTTAAATATTTGGATGCTGTGTGCAGCACTTTGTATCAACTGTGGTTATGTGAAAGGGCTCTACAAGTTGAGTTGAGTTGAGTTGAGCCAAACAAGGAATATAAAAAAAGATGGCGATAGATGATGTTGTCGGGGAGGGAAAATTGAGTTTCAGCCTCTGAAACTGCATCTTCTGCCTCTGCATCCGCCCTTCCATCCTCGCCTCCTTCTTTGTTTTTTTCCGTTCGGATGATACACACGTTCTGTGTTTTTCCTCTCTGAAGTGTTTATTTGGAGCGCTCGACCCCCCCCCGCCCCCCACCACCACCACCATCACCCCCCCTCCACCCCACTTGACACAGGGCGCGGCAAGGTGTCTGCAATGCCTTCCGAAAAGGGAAAAAAAGAAAAAAAGAAAACTCTTAAAAACGCCCCCGCGCGGAGCGGCTCTTGATTAAAATACATCGACGGTGAGGCGAGGCGGCGCGTCCTCGGGGCCCTGCACCCGTTTCATTAATCAAAATGAAAATCAGCTGCCGAGCGTAATGAAGAAAGCGATCTGACGCGGCCTCACGCGGTCGGCTGTCATCAGCAAAGAGCCCCCGTCCTCCTCACAAGGCAATGATTCCTCCACTTTAACCCTTTTGAATCAACATCGGTATGAGTCCGTCCGGATCCAGAATGTCGCTGATAACCTAAAGCAACCTCAACTTCTTTGTAGGGGCAGTGATTGAGTTTCACTGTGTTTCTTCTCGGCTGCATCAATTAACAGATTGAAGGGAAAACAACAAAATCGGACGACAAATTCTGCTCTCCTTTGCTCATTCCTGATTGGTTCCCTGTAACCTTGACAGACATGTGATCCGCCAGTCAAAAGCTCGGATTCTCTGCTCTGTACCAGTGTTTAAATCCCTCAAATCTGACAAATCGTGGAGGAGCTGGGACTGGGATGAAGTCGTGCCACATAAGGTGGCATGAAGTCAAAAACTCCATCTAGGATTGGACAGCCCCACGTAAAGGCTGTTCGCTGTACTGTAATGTAGAAAAAACTCTCATAAAGTGCTGCTTCTGAGCTTGAGAATGTCTTTTTGAATCGTTCAAATGGGACAAACGGGTGACAAGATATTAATCTTCAAACATCATCAGTCGGAGCTGCGTCAGGGAGACTTTTTTTGTCCTTCCTTCCGTCGCCTCATAATCGCAGGCCGGCTCAGGGAAGCATGTAGACGCCATCATCAACGAGCCACCGGGAGGGAGGGTTGGGTCTTCGTTCCTCGCCGCTGAATCCCAGACAATTCAGAGATTTGCGGCGAGTCGGGTGGGGGGTGGGGGGTTGGAACAGGGGGGGAACAACTCGAAAAAGCGAACGTGGGCTGGCCGTCTCTGTGTGAGCGTTTGCTCGCCGCCCGTGAAGGGCAGACGGACGGACTAGCGGCGACACTTTGAGATTCGCTTGCCGAAATCCGCCGACTCAGCTCGGAACGACGCCCGAAGCCGGAACGGGGACCGACAGAGCGCCCGTTCGTCGATAATCGGAACGAGCGACCTTTTTTTGGAGCCGTGACACCGTAATTTGCGGTAAAGTTCACGCGTCGCTTTCACGCGTTCTGTCTCTTTTTTCCTGCTGAACCTTTACAAGAAGAAGAAGCCCTCACCAAAGTACCTTTCGAATGAACGTCCCACGTGTCTGACGCCACTCGAGGCCGCGCGGCGACGAAGCGGTTCACACGCCTTCCTTCTTCCTGTCAGTGCGTTTATCTTCAGGGGGGTTGGATGATGGATGGGAGGAGCTATCGGTCTGGGAGGAGAGATTCGCCTCTCCGAGTTACCTGGAGACCGCGGGACAAACGATGCCGGCGCCTCGCGAAACAGATGCGCCCCCCCCCCCCTCCAAAATTTCTGCATCAGCCTCGATAACGCTCCGGTCCACCAGCATCCCCGCAGTAACCCCCGCAAATCCCTTCGCTTCGCACCGGTCTGTGTTTGTGTTTTTCTCACGCTTCCCTTCCTGCCTGCACCCCCCGCCCCCCCTCCCGGTCCCAGAATTGGCACGCAGGGGCCGGATTACGGGAGAGCACTGCAGCGAAGATTGGCAGCGACTTGAAAGGAGACGTCACACCTTTCGCCCACCGCCAGGAAGCCAGAAGCAGCTGTGTGAGCTGATGCTCCACTGTTGGAAAAAAACCAAAAAACACAACAAAACAAAACAGAAAAACATGGAACCAGAAGCGCGGCTTGTACGCTGCGGGTGTGGGGGGGCTGTTTTTTTGAGACGCGCGTGTGCGAGGAGCTGAATAAGAAGTCATTCTGGGTTGAGAGACAAAGGGATTTAGAGGAGGAGGAGGAGGCTTTACCCTCCTTTTTCCCTTTTTTTTCCTTTTTTGTATCTCCGTCTATCTCTGGAGGCTGCACGCCATGAACGAGAGCGGAAAGAAAGGCGGTGAAAGGAGGCAGACAAAGGGATTGAGAGGCGATGAGCGCTTTTGTCTCGCCCCCACCGGGGAGATAAAAGCGCACGGTCAAACGGAGGGGGCGGGGGTTGAGCGGCGTCGATCCGACATGGACCGAGCCGGGCTGTCGACTTGGAATCAGGTGTGTGGTCACCCACTTGTTTCATCTAGTGACCCCAGTCCAATCCCATGTGAGGAACTTTGTCACATGACATCTTCCTCTCATCTTCCAAGTCAGCTCAGTGGATGTATCCAGAAATATTGTCGCAAGTAGTTCCACTTCAAAATTCAGTTTGAAGTGGAACTGACCAGTGACACTGCACCTTGTTTTTGAAGACAACAAATGAGACATTTTATGCTGTACCACTAGCAGCAAGGGAACTAGCTTCGATTCACGTTTCGTGGCTAGCTTCATTTCACGTTTCGTAGCTAGCTTCGATTAACGTTTTGCATCTTGCGTCGATTCACGTTTCGTATCTGGCTTCGATTCACATTTCGTAGCTAGCTTCGATTCACATTTCGTAGCTAGCTTCGCTTCACGTTTCGTAGCTAGCTTCGATTCACGTTTTATAGCTGGCTTCAATTCACGTTTAGTAGCTAGCTTCTATTCACGTTCCGTAGCTAGCTTCAATTAACGTTTTGCAGCTAGCATCGATTCACGTTTTGCAGCTAGCGTTGAGTCACGTTTCATAGCTAGCTTCGATTAATGTTTTGCAGCTAGCTTCGATTAACGTTTTGCAGCTAGCGTTGATTCATGTTTCGTAGGTAGCTTCCACTCACGTTTCGTAGCTAGCTTCAATGAACATTTTGTCCGACGGTTTGCCACCATCTGCTGTTCAGTTTTGGGTCCTACCGCTACGTTTTGCCTCTTACTTTGACTAAAATGGTAGGATATTTATTTGTACTTTTGAGGACCAAGTTAAACCCCCCCAGGTGGTCTGTAATTGGGTCCCAGACCTCGTGCTTAGCACCCCTGATCGAATCCGATTACCAATTCATTTTGATCAGGATGTTTCTAGAACCAAAATTGACACCTTGCGGTTGCTTTTCATCTCCATTCCCTCTGAAATGATTAGAACCCCCGAGATGAAGCATTCCATAAGTTGATTCAAACTATCCAGGACCGTTTGGGCCTGGATCGTTCGGTGAGCATTTAACTGGCAGAGCTCCGTTTCGCCTTCTGCCTCACAGCCGCACGATTCCAAACAAGTTCAGCCGGGGGTCGGGTGGGTTTTTTTTTTCTTTCGACGGAGCGTTTTTGTGCCCCACTCGCCGACGGAAACGTCCATCAGCCGTCCCGTCGGTTTATTGCGCGGGCAGCCGAGCGCAGCCTGGCTGACTGCCGACCAAAGACTTCCTCTGTGAACCTAAAGACCGATGGGAATCGTACCCGGCACCTGACACGTTCCGCTCTGTCCACCCCCCCCCCCCCGAGAACAACCACTCACCAGACACGGGTTGTTTCCGAAATAGCTCTTTAAAAAGTACCGAGATCGCGCGACCTCAAGAAACCCTGCACGGATCCATCCCGATGGCGCTGTAGGGGTGGGTTGGTCGGGGGGGGGGCGCTGCAGTCGGCTCTCCCCTCGCGCGGGCTTCGGAAAAAGGAAGCGGGGTTGCCTCTGAGTGATAAGTGGAGAAAAACCCCTCTTTTACACTTCTTTCCTCCTCCTCTCCTCCTCTTCTGATTCCCGCCTCCCTGAGGGATGGAGCGCCGTGCGGGGAGACGGGAGAGAGAGCGAGAGAGGAGGGGAAAAACTTTGAAGGCTGAGAGCGGGGGGGAAAGTCGGAGCAGTTTGTCATTATCTTGTCTGTTGCGCTATAATTATACCTCCAGATGTATGGGCCCGCACACAGCAGCCCCCCCCCCTTCCAGCACCCCTCCTGCCACTAAAGAGACTCCACACACACACACATATATATGCATCACACAGATGCGCCGTATAGACCGTAAACACATATTATTGCCGCTACGTACAGCCCCAACCCCCCACCCAGGTGGCTAGATCTAACTTCTTCCCTTCCTTTTTGATTTCCCGAAACTGTCTTTTAACCGCCGTGAAATTACAGGACGCCGCGCCAGCACCAGACGCGGATGTTCCGCGCGGCTCCCGCCATTGAGTCGAAGACGGGAATCGACATGCGTTTCGTGCATGTGTGTGCGTATGTTTGTGTCCGTGTGTGTCTGTTTGTGCGAGCAAGAGTGGCAAGACTGGGACTTTCTCCAGGTATCTCTTTGGTCCACTTCTAACCCCCTTATTCACACGTTTAGACACGTGGGAACACTCATCTGAACTATAAAGGGGACCAAACCGGGTCAAACACAGTTGAGTCCACTTGGAAACAAGATTAAAACAGTCGGACATATTGTCCAAGTTTCTTTCTTCTTTTTTTTTGAAACTGGTTTTAGTTCAATTCGTGTTACTTTATTTTTCCTATACTTTCAGTATGAGGCAGTACATGCAAACGCTCGATGTGTAAAATACTGAAAAATGTTTTTTTGCTGCCGTTTCGATGCAGCGAGTTCTGCAAAGCTGCGATTTTCAAATTCAGGTGAACGCATCACGCGGGAGCAGAGGCTGTCAATCAAAGTGGGAGGGGAGATGCAGGCGATTGGTCGAAGAAAAGGAAATGGAAAAGGCGTCTCCGTAACTTCCTGGTTAAGGTTTAACACCGCACAGTGTGTTGCTGTCACTGTTCGCAGTCAGTCCTACGGCAGCGTTCACCATTAGTCGCTCTCTCCCACAGAGAGAGGGAGGGAGGGAGTGGCGCACATGAGCTCTGGGTTTCGAGGTCGGCCGCTGGCGTGGGACGGGTGGAACCGCGGGTGTGGCCGGGTGTTCGGTGTCCCCCCCCCCCCCCCCCCCCGGTGACTTCATCCAAGGTGTCGGTTGCGCCCTGGTTTCAGTGGCCTTGGCGGCGTTGTGTGATTCGGGCCCTCTTTTGGAGTCGGGTCAGTTGGCCACGAAAACTCACTTAATTAGCAAGTCAGTTTGACTTCCTGCAACGGAAACACTTCCTGTCTGTATCTCGACGCATTTGTGTTGGGTTCTTTTTTTTTTTGTTTTGCCCCATTCATGCAGGGAAGTGCAGGGCTTTCAGTTCCTGGCATGCACACTGTGCCCATTCACCGGCTCCCCGCAGCAGCCCTCCTTATGTAACAGCATCGGCACCAAACTCATGAATCAGTGGAATCGCCGCTTCACGGCGGTTGGTCCCAAAAGTTTCGGCGCGTCCGGAGGTCAGAACAGCCGGCGTCCGACAACACGTGTGAGAATCAGCTTCCTGTTGCAGGTTGGTAACGGCCACGGTAACCCTGTGGCTTAAGGAGGGAGGGGGGGGGGCGTTGTTTACAGAGACGAGGGGGGACTATGAGTTCCAAGTGGATCTCGCGTTCAAAACACTCCATCCACTCGTCCGTCTGAGTCCCGCTCACGGCAGACGCCGTCGGTCGCTCTCGGGCCATTCCCGGGCCGTTTCCAAGGTGCGGCTGCGTGAGTGACAAACGCGGAAAAGGAGCTGGTGTTCTCGACTGTTTGTTTATTTTTTTCCCGTTGCGGATAAACACCGGACAAAAACGGACGCGCTGCGGCGAGGATCCCGCTCCCCGCCACTCGAGACGCCCAGGAAAGTTCAGCGCGCCTCAGCCGAAACGAATCATCCGCCCCATAAACCGTCACCATTGTTCCCGGAACGGGGCCCTGACTCAGGTGTTTTTTATGTGTGTGAGGTACAGTTGTGGTATGTCTGACGCGCCGCCCCCCCGCCGCCTGCCTGCCTCCATGAATGCGAGCCTGTGCGCCGAGAGACAGACCGCCTCTCAGTGCTCAGCGGGAGCGAGGCGCTTTGATGAGTCCCATTGACCTTTGTCCGGCTCGTGAACGCCCGGGCAGAGCGGCGAGGCGCGAGGAGACCCAAATCATCGCTGTCGGGGACGGCGGCGGGCCTCCACGTCGGGCTGCAGCGAGGAAAAACGGCGCCGCGGGCACCTTCGCTCTCGCTTCTGGACGCCGCCGAGTTTCCTTTTGCACTTTCGTCTTTGCGTGCGGATCAAACACTCGGGGTGTTTTTACGTCCATGCTCGTCCATCACGTCAGCCCCCCCCTGTTCTCTCCTGGTACACATGCTGAGGAGGGAAATCCAATTTCCAGCCTCCCACGTCTGGCTCCGCCTCCGCAGGCGTCGGACGTCCTTTGTAGCACAGCCGGTATTAAACTCGGCCCAGTCGACCCCGTAAGAGGAAGGTAACAAAAGGAAAAAGGATGGCGGAGAGATGCTGGTTGGCGACTTTCTCCAAAGTCTCCCGGTTGCCATGGCGATTGCGCGTCATTGTTTTGGGGATTTGGAGTCCGATTTGAGGCAAACGAAGTGGATACATGCGTCAGCGGGGGCAAATATTACTCTCGTTATCCAAGTGATAGCTCAAAGTCCGAGTTGAGTCACTCCCGCATTCCCAGTTTAATTCCCGGTTTAATTCAGGTTCAAACGGGAAGCCGAGAGGATCGAGTAACCAGGAAGAGACACTGGCTTCTTGGCTCTTAATCACAGCACTTCCACGTGCGCTCTCCTCCCCCGACAGGAGTGTTTCTTCTTAAACGTCTCTGTCAACCTGCCCCCCCCCCCCCCCAGGTGCCTCTGTCCTCTCTTGGAGCAGCGTTTGTGCTCTGTGGACTCTAAACCGTACGCTTCCCCCCCCTCCTGTTTCTGTACGTAATCATCACCACGACGCCCATAGCAGAGCATCTTGTCGCGTCGCCATGGAAACCGCCATCTCCGAGAGCGTTTCGCGGGTAAAGCCTGGCGTGTTTGTGTGCGATGATTAAAAAAATACAACAAACGTTCCTTGACCGGCGGACCGCCGCTGTAACTTGCTCCAATCTGGCCAAATCAGAGTCGCCGGTATCTATCGCCGGCGAACATAATCTGCTCTGGAGACGAGTGGAGATAAATAAATGAATTGGTGTAAAAAATGAAACAAAAACAAACCAAAAGCCCCTTTTCTTTCAATATCTGGCTGGCGGCTTTTTTTTGCGCCTGCAGGCGCTTTGGAGACAGGTGTGCCGCCGCTCGGAGCGCCGCGTCGTTCTGCTGTCCACCGGCAGCCTCCAGCTGCGGGGGGGGGGATGCAGAGCCGCAAACGTATAATTCCAGTTGCCATGGCATCTCAACAGCAGTTTCTGACATTTGGAAAGCCAAAAACAGAGTTTACATCAAAACAACAACGTGACACCCATAAAACCACAGATGAGAGGGTCAGGAAAAATCGTGGGACTCTAACAAAGTTTTCAGCCGATTAAACACAATCTATCACACGTCAGCCATTGAAGCATCATGCTGGATCGCAGAGAAGACGAACGATGTGAAACAGAAGTCGGTCGAACCGTCGAAACTTAGTCCAAACGAGTCGACGAAGAAACACCGGGCCCAGTTATACAGGATTGGTGTGTGTTTTCATGTCTGGTTCAGGTCGTTTAAGAAGGAGTCCGTGTCTCGCCTGTAGATGTATGGATTCAGGACTTGCCCCCCCCCAACATCCCTCTCCCGCTCCGTAATCACGTCCCCGCCCGTCCCGCCCGCTCGCCTCCTTTGCAGCCATCAGCAGATCGGCGCGGAGCCGCTCATTACCCGCTGCGGCTGCGCCGGCATCCGCCTCGCGCTTCAGATCGTATTTCAGAGCGCGGCGCAACTTCCAAACGGGAATAATGGAGACTCCGGATATGGAAATCGCGATCCCCGCGTCGGCCCGTCGTCACTCTCTCACCGGGAAGCGGCATGGCGCGGCGGGGCCTCCGCCGCCCACCCCCCCCCCCCCCCCCGTCCTGGCGTCCTCTCCCAATGTGCCGCGACGAGGAAAAATAGAGGCTCTTTTTATTGCTTCCACGTCAGCCGACGTGCTGACGGCGACTTTCACAGCGGGATTAACTTGCAATCGTATACATGAGCCCACTCGGGCTCTGGGTCCCCCCCCCCCCGCGTGGGATGGACACCATGGCTGGCAAATAACCATCACGCTTGCACGTGGGAATCAATACACGCCGTTTGTACCCGGCAGCATCAAGTCATTTATCACGTCGCGCAACACCCCCCCCTTCCCGCCCCCACCGCCGCTGCCCAGGCTCCAGCGGGACCTTGACCAATCGGTGGCGATTAAGCTCAATTGACCGTATCGCGTGAACTCACTAACGACTTTAATAGCCGCCACTTCCTCTTAGCCGCCCCCCCCCCAAGACATGCGTGCGACGTATTGGGCTCCCCCCGGTGGGAACAGCCCGTGTGACCCCGATCTGTGACCCCCCCCTTCTATCGCCCCCCCCTTCCTCCTTGGCCTTTTTATCAAAATTGCACAAAGGATTCGACTGAGTGATGGCGAGAAAAGATAAAAAAAAGACAAGAATGGAGTCTTGCATAGAAGAGAAGAGAGAAATGAAGCCCGCCCCCCCACACCTTCCCCAACTATGCCCAGCTCGCCCCCCCTCCCCCCGTCCTCCCTCCCTCCCCTTGTTAATTACAGTGTTTGTCCTCCCGCTCGGGATGAAGAGGCGGCATGGCACGTTTGAGTGAATCGCAGCCGAACGTCTCCGCTCAGATGAAGAGAGGACACAAAAGAGAGACAGAGGGAGAGGAGAGGAGATGGTAATCAACAAAGAGCTGCTGTTCGCAGCCTTTGATGCTTGCGGCGGGGAACGCGGAGGGAGGGGCGAGGCGCGCTCGTGCGAAGAGAGGGGAGAGCGAGAGGCCTGTCAACTCCGTTTTCACCGAATGCCGACGGTCGGGCGAGACGCAAGACGGAGCGCCGGCGAAAGGACCGGAACGCAGAAGGGACTGATCGCTTATTCGACACGTTCAACAAACTGGAATGTGGGGAAAAAAAGAGACCAAATCCATTCCAACGAACTTCTCGGGAATAAACTACCTAGAAACCAACAGAAACCCGCGCCTGAAACACATGAACTAAACACGGGAGCCTGATGAGACACAGGTGGAAACAAACAGAGTCCAAATGACAGTAAATGACCCAAAAACTACCAAACAATGAGAAAAAACACACACAAAAAATGCTCCGAAAAAACACATCGGTGAAACTTTCAATAACTCGGTTATGTCCTGTTGCCATGGTGATATACAAGCAATTCAGAGCTATTCGACTGGCAGATCTCATTCTGTCAAAGTCTGACCTCTTGTTTGTTTTAGGGCCGTCAAGGTTCTGAGGCGGGACTGGACCTTATTTTATTCAAAGGCTCTTTATATGTAGATTTGTGACACCTTTGTCTTCTGCGCTTTGTTTGAAATGAAACAATGTGAAAACCGTGACTTTGTTTGAAGGGATTTGAAGTAAAACGAATGGACTCATCTGTTCAAGGCATTAAAGTTCAGGAAAGACCCCTTTAGACCCCCCCATAAACGGGAGGAGGACCAACTGAGCCACAGCTTTTGCTCCCGAGCTGTTTTCCTGTCACGAAAAACCGGAAAAAAAAGCAGCCCCACCGGCGGCTTCCATTCCGGCGCCTCATCGACTCCGATGTGGCTTCGTCGCTTTAAGCAGCGGGAGTAACGACGCGTTTGCACGCCCCTCTCCTGGAGCCGCTCACACCGCTCCGTCATTGTAACGGGGCGAAGAAAAAAAAAAAAAACAGACTTAATGGATTTCTCTTATCGCGGCATCGCCCAAGACTTCGGAACGGCTCATATTTCTGTCCCCTCCCCGACAGCCGCGGCTCGATTTCCAGCGGCCCTGCCGCGCGGCGCGTGATTCACGCGCCAATTTCGGAAAAACTTCGTCCCATTATTTTAGTTATTAAACTGCAACCTGCCACCATCCCTCTCCGCCGCGAGTCTGCTGAGGCTGCACATCAGACGCGGAGCGCCGTTGTGGCTGATGCTTCATTTGTGATTTTAGTTTGGTTTTTGCTGTTGTTTTACATTCGTGTCACTTTGATTTTGTCACTGCGACAAAAGCGCCCCGACCGTGTTGGACAGGAAATTGTTGCACCTTTTTTGGGGGGGGGGGGGGGGGGGGG
>JASSRZ010000032.1:9883167-9894221 GCA_032164315.1 Malacoctenus gilli | reverse complement strand
CCCCCCCCCCCCCCCCCCCCCCCCCCCCCCCCCCCCCCCCCCCCCCCCCCCCCCCCCCCCCCCCCCATCTAGGAGTCGAACGGTGCTTTTTTTTTTTCTTATTAGTTATGACTTGGCCGGACTCCAACCAGGTTCCAAAGTGTCCCCAGGAGTTCTGCCACATGGTACTTTTTTTAGTTCCCGCTTGATGCCGGTTTTTTGAGATGGGCCGTAAAACATCCACTTGGAGAGAGAGCAGGCAGCTGATTGGCAGAGCAGACGGCGCCTCATCCTGTTCAAGTCATACGGAGCAGTTTCTGGCACACGAGCTGAGAGGTTGCTACGGCAACCGTCGAGTGATGCTAGGTAAGTACTGATTCGAAAAGCAGCAGACTGGGCTAAACTTTAGAAACTGTTACTATTCTACTAAGCTCCTGTTTACTGGAGGAGTTTTGCACTCTTCTTGTGTTTGCAAGTCACATTTGCACCTGTGGTCGGCGATTCACTTTCGCCCTCTCCTGCTTCATCAGAAGCCGCTGTGTCCTCGCTCGGTTGATTGCCCCCCCCCCCGTCAGCCCCGGGACTGGACTGCGGCCCCTCCCTCCCTCCCGCCCCCTCCGCTGTCTCAGTGCCAAATGAGATTGATAACCGGCTGAATAAAGACGGATGGACCAGAACAGGCTGAGTCATTCCTCCTTGGCAACTCCGTTATTGATCCCCCCCCCCCCCCAACCCCAACCCCACCTCCACCAACCCCCATCCAGTTGAAAACACTGTTCCAGTCAGTGTAAAAGAAAGAAAGCCGCGGTTGGCTGGTGCCCACGAGGTCACCCGTGTCACCCACCCCCCCTCCCCCCGGGTGGTTGCGTCCTGGCGGAAATGAGTCGACGGTTTGAGACGGGGCGAGGACGTGGCCCGCCTGAGTAACGAGTCGGAGATGAAGGACGATGGCGGCCGGAGCAGATCAACGCCAGAGCCTCAATAAATCCACCAGGGAGTCGTTTAAAAGGGGGGGGGGGGGGGTTGGGGTGGCTGTACCGTCTGACAGGGGGGGAATGTCACCCCGAAGTGCTGGGAATGTCTCTGTTTACCTCCGTGGAACTTCGCTCAGACACATCACGTCCAGCTGCTGATTGGATTGGCGTCGGTGTGCACCGCGGGATCCGAGCCGAGGTCCGTTTTAGTAACGGGGCTTCAGAGGGGAGGGGAGGGGGGGCGGCGGCACCGCACAGCAGTACATTCCCGGCTCAACATGAACAGTTAAATGAGAAAATATCTCAGTTGCGAAACACAATATAAAATACCATTAATTCAAATCAAATCCAACAGATCAAAATAAGTTTCTTAGGAGTTCTAAGTCGGTCACGCATAATTTGCCTAATACTTTGCAGGGGGAGAAGAAGCAATGTGTGGCTTTGCTTTTCTTTTTTTTTTAAGGGCATCGACCACACACGCAGTCCTTCATTTCAATTTGACGCGCAACAACAATGCAACGCGTCGGCGCCGAATCCTGCCGGAGGCGGATGGGATGCGTTGCCGCTCTGACCGACTCATTCGGGCGGGTCACCACCTCTAAACCTCCGCCGTTCGGCGCATGTCCAAGGTCCCCCCCCTCCCCCCTCCCCCTTCGCTTTGACTGGCAGGAGCAGCGCATGCCAGGAGAAATCCGTCACAAGCACCAGACCTCCTTAGAACACATGAGCATGCTGCTCATTGCTAATAGCCCCCCCTGGGGATGGCCGGCTGATTGACAGCCCCGGGGGCGGTGGGACCAGGTTTCATTTGGGGGGGGGGGGGCAATGGTTGATGTCTGGGTCACTGCCGCTCACTTCGTCCTGCTCGACCTTGTTTTTTTAAAAAAAAAGGACCGTCTAGACGCTCACAAAGATGCGTTGTTCAACTCGTAGGCGTGCTGAAATATATTAATCATTGCTCCCCTCCCTTAAATAATAAAACAGTGGAGCTCGACGCACGGGCGGCATAAGTAGGCCTCCTTTTTTTTCCTTTTTCTTAGACGTCCTGCGAACGCGGCGCTCTTGAACTATTGAGAGCGCCTCACGTCCGAAGGAACGTATCTGATCCCGTCAGCCAAGCAGGAAAGAAAAAGATCCATAAACATGAATAATCTATAGCCGCGCCGCCTCCGACTTTGATCACGCCAGAGGAGAGAAAAAAATCCATTCGGACGGTTGCTGAAAAGTTGCGAGGAGTTTGAAATTCAAAAGAAGCGAGCTCGGCAATGCCGGGCGGGAGGGACCGCGCGCCAGCTCCCGTACATCCCCCCGCCCCTTTGATTCTCACCCAACAATCACCTCCTGCGTTTTCCGTACTGATGCACCTCGTGACATCTTGTTGTTTCCCACTTGGCGCACTTACGTCGGCCCAAACTTCTGGTTATTTGTGTCCGGCTGGGCGTCAGATTGCCCTACCAGGTGCTTTTAATCACTGTTGAGGGCGGAACAAAGGTACAAGAGCCCTGAAACTTCTACCATGTGGCAAAAAAAACCCCAAAACATCATATTGGGGCATTGCGATTAACCGTTATTAATTGCATTTTCACGATTAATCACTGGAAAGCCTAAATTTATGATCAATCAGGATTAATCGCAAATGTGCACTTTCAGGTACTTTTATGGGAAGTAGTGAAATGCTACCTACAATCTTTTAGACTTGTGCCTACTAATATAGCGAGAGGTAATGCTGAAGTCCATAATTTTTTATTTTTTTCTTAAAGTGGAACTTTTTCTTCCATTCGCAGTGTGGCCTCGTCCAATCTCGCGGTCCAGGCCTGACGCTCACCGTGAGTGTGCTCCTATGCCATGCTGCATTCAGGGCTCCCTCACACGCCTGCACTCAGCAAGTGTAGTTCCAGGTTGGGTCGAGACTATTTTGGTATTAATATTTAAGTTCCATCCAAACTTTGGATTCAATCGACGGGCTTGTGGAATCTGTTGCCAGGAAAGGTCACGGAGGACCAGATCATTCTCGCTTACTGGAGCGATTGGTGGGAGAACATGCAAGGACTCCTGGAGCTCAGCCTGAGGGGCTCCCGTTCGATTCCTGCCTTCCACGCCAGCTGCTCGACACGCCGGGAGGAGGTGTGACATCTGTGCTGATATGAGGTTTTTTTTTTCCCCCCCAGAGGTCAAGGGGCAAGAGGCTGCCGCCTGGCTGTCCGGTCGCGTTACCATGGAGACAGATGCGAGGCTTACTTCCATCGCAGTAACTTTTTTTTTTTTGTCTAGTCTGGTCAGATCAGAGGATCTGAAGACACAAAGAGAAGAGACGATGCCTTTGAAATGAAGGGACATTTTATTTTGACATTTGTTTTGGGGGAAGCCCCACATAGGGCCACGAAAACAAAATTCCAAAAAAGACAACAAAAACACCTCCAACCCCCGAAAAAAATCCACCCACGACCAGGGGGGGACGTCTCAGAATATCAAAAAAGGCAATGAAAATGCATTTAAAAAAACAGAAAAATCATTGCACAGTTTTGTTTTTTGTTTTTTTTTTATAACAATGATGTAGAAAGAAAAAGTTGCATTAATGGCATGACAGAGCGGAAAAAAAATACCTTGTTAACCAGTGAATCTCAAGAGGCACATTTTGGAGGAGAGTAGAGCCACCAGCTACAGTCGCATGTCCACAATATGCTGCTGAAGGGATTGGCGGGAGGCGGCGGAAGTCGAGAGTACCGTGAAGTGTCGTTCTTTGAAACAGCGGTGGAACGCTGCTTCTCTATTGGTCCGCTTTTTGTTTTTTTTTATAGCCCAACTCGACTCTACTTGGTGGCGGTCATCCGAAAACAAAAATTTGTGAGTCGCCTTGAACACGGACATGTTTTCCGAATGGATAGAAACCAAAGATGAAAGACACTGACAGGATGTAGTCCCGGCATCGGTTTGGATGCACGTTGCTGCGGCGACAGAAAAAAATTGACGGTTGTAGTCGTCGGCACAAAAAAAAAAAAAGAAAAAAAAAGACGAAATGCGTTTAACACCGAGTGGAGCCGAGTTGGCGATCACGGGGGCGGAGTCGTGCGGTTCGGCGCCGACCCCATTTTGTAACCCTGCCACGCGGAGTTGAGTAAACGCCACGCGGAGGAACACGTCGTCACTGTCAACTCTTCCTCTGCTTCGTTTTGGCCCCGTTTCACTGAACCGACGTTTTGGCATGAGAGCGCCAGCCGCCTCATATTACACACACAACTCGAGGCCCACCCCCCCCCAACACACCTCCCGGCTATAAACAGACAACACCTGATATGGGGAAAGCCCCCACCCCCACCCTCCACCACCATTTAATCTAACTTAGGCACGACCCAGGTTGAATTGTCCCCTAAATGCTTCTCTAAAACCTGCAGTCTTTCTCTTTTATTGGTCACTTACAAAACTGAAAAATTAGACAATTTTTGCTTGAAATTGGTGAAAAAAAACCAACAAAACAGTGTAATTAGGTCCCTTGTAAACGCAAACAAATGAAACAAAGCGACGAGAATGAAATACAATCAAAACTTGGCCTGCAAAAGCTACAGATCTCGTGCCCTCGATACGAAGAGACGTGTGACACAGTGGATGGTGGATCCCAGGAATATATAGAAATGCATATATTCCATATGGAGGTTTGTTTGTTTGTTTTCTTCGTTTCGTTGCTGGACCAGGCCAGCCGATTGGAGGAAACGGCCGGGGTGAAGAGCAGTGAGGTTCTTTTCACTCGGTGGGCGGGCTGGGACAGTGTTTATCCAGCGTTTTGTATCTTCTTTTTTTTTTTTAATCAAAATAACCGTTCGGTCGTCCGAGCGCTTCGGTGCAAACGGTGCAGGTCAGGGTCGCTACTGAGAACAGTCCAGATGTAGGAATAAGTGTCCATCGTGTAGAAAACAAAGCAGGAGCCTTTCTAAACTTCCGAGCAGTTTTGGAATCCAAGCGGCGCCGGGCGAGGTGTTGCCCTGCGTTCAGTCGCCCACGTCGCTGTCCTGGTCCCCTATGAGCCACAGGAAGTGGAAGCTGAGCGCCAGCAGGGCCGTGCCCAGCAGGTCGCCAAGGGCGGTCAGGTAGGGGATGGAGAAGCTGTCCGGGTCCTTGCCGCTGCGCCACATGGAGTGCACCATCCAGTCGGCGATGCACAGCAGCAGCAGCACCTGACGGGGAGAGAGAGAGAGAGAGAGAGAGAGAGACAGAGACAGAGACAGACAGAGAGAACGAGAGAGAGGGGAAGAGAAAGAGAGAGAGAGAGAGAGGGGAAGAGAAAGAGAGAGAGACAGAGAGAGAGACAGAGAGAGAGAGGGGAAGAGAGAGAGAGGGGGAGAGAAAGAGAGAGAGGGGGGAAGAGAGAGAGAGAGAGAGAGAGGGAGAGAAAGAGAGAGAGAGGGGAAGAGAAAGAGAGAGACAGGGAGAGAGAGAGAGAGAGAGAGAGAGAGTGAGAGAGTGAGAGCGTGAGAGAGAGAGAGAGAGAGAGAGAGAGAGAGAGAGAGAGAGAGAGAGGGGGGAAGGAAAAGTTGAGATCCCTGATGGAGAGACGTTTTCTGTTGGAACGATTGGCACTCAGCGACTTCCTGTGATCTTTTCTTTCCCCCAACGGTTCCCACGCCGTCCGGGGGAGCTCACAACGACAATCGATTGACGGTAGTTCCCGCTTAGCGCATCGACAGCGCGCGTTGATCGGCCCCCGGTTTGATCGCGATTGTCCGGGAATCCGCAGGTTTCCCCCTATGGAGGTTTCCGGGTGACCCACAGTAAAGTAGGCCAACGAACGATGACACGCACAAGGTACGCGATGCTGAAACGGGGCAAGTTCTCATGAGCTGGAAACAAGCGTGATCTATGAAATATTGCAACTGTCACGTCGACGAAAATGTGGGGAAAAATAAAGCGTAAACAAGACGCAAATGGTCCCGAGACGATGTGCTTTAGTCGGAGCCAATCAGAGCAGTGCACCGGGCCACAACGCCGTCCTTGTCGGTCGGTGTCATATTCGCTAGGGACTGTAGAAGTACCTGGTAACCCCCCCGCTGGGGGCCGTCCAAGCTCCGACGGAGTTTTTGACCGCGTGACGCAACTTCGACAAGCTCTCGGACGATCAGTCGGATTCGGGAGCTTGAGACACTGGCAGGTAGTGGAGAATCTGAGCTTTTGATTGGTGCATTACCGGCAAGGTGTCACAGGGAACCAGTCAGGAGGGGGGGGGCAAAGGAGAGAAAAACTGTTGTCGGAAAAATGACAGCGAGGAGAATCGATTCACGCGGCCAAAGAGAACCAAAAAAAAACATGCCGAGATAACTCAGAGGGGAAATGTTGCCGTTATCGAGTCCCCACTCGCAAAGTAAGTGCTTCAAAACGCCACGCGCGAGACGGCGTAAACACTTCAACCGCGGCGGGGAAGTGAGAGGAGGGGGTGGGGGGTGGAGGGAGTAATGGGCGTCGCGGCGGAGCGAGAGACGACTTAAGGGGAGCGTTATTCATAATTCAAGTTTCCGCGCATGACGGGGGAGCGACGGCGGGAGAAAAGGAGAAGTCTATTAAAAGATAAGGACAAGTCTATAATTTAAGGGGGTGGGGGGGGCGAGCTGTCGAGAGTTGGCGGCACAAACATAATAAAAACAAAAAAAAAACAAACGGAATGCGACGCCGCCAGTGATCGATACCGACATGCTGAGAGTAACGGCGGGGCCTGATGCTATCGGGGTAGGAGTGGGACGGGGGGGGGGGGCTGATTACCATAATATACCGCTTTCTCTTTCTGGAAGAACACTATAATGCACGAGGTCTGATAACCTGTTGGCAGCGGCTGCTTCCGACGGACTGCCGCGAAAAAGAGACGCGACGCGGGCTCGCCGACGCCAACAGCGAACAAACTCACGGCGCGCTCGCACGAGGAACCGTCGGGTTCCGGCGAAGGGGACCAGAACTCGCCGGACACGTTGCCCCCTTGCGGGGATCAAAGTAGCCAACAGCGGTCCCGATTTTGGCTCCCGGCTTTCGCCTGCGTCCAAAATAACCGAGAACAAATCCGGTACGTAACCTCCTCAACGCCGTTATTAAGTCTGTGTTGATGAACTGCGGCGACACAGCGCTGTCTCTATTGGCTCCTTCAATTACGGTCCACTTAGGAAGGTGGGGGGTGGGGGGGGGGGTACGCAGCTGGGAAACGAGGGTCTAATTTTCCGGTGGAAATGAAACGATCGCTCTAACCCTTCGACCCTTTGGATAGAGTCGTACTTCGGCGATAAACCCGGACCGCCGCCCCTGATCTCTCTCACCTTAACTCTTCTGAGTCCCCCCCCCGCCCCCGGACCTTCGTAGCTCGCGTGGGCTCGCCATTAACCGCTCGTTCTGACTCCACGAGCGCCACCTGTTTGCCAATGGCTTCGGGTCTCTCGTCTGGATGCCATCATTACCATAATTGACGTCGTTAAACGACAATGTGAGGGCGACTTGTTCTACTCCGTTTATGGGCAGTTCTTTTTATTTTTTTATTTCCCTCTTCACGTGAATGCGCCTGAAAGACGTAAACGAGGGAGTCGTTAGCATCCGTTTAATGGATCGCAAGCTGCAGCGTTCGCCTGTCGTGGTCTTGAAGTTTGTGACGTGCAAAAAAACACACAAAACAGCTCGTACTACGTTTGTCCGGCATTTGAATGACTAGGTATTTCATCGTTATTTCACCGCTGCTTCTTCTAACTCGGAGGCCCGATCTTAGTTGCCGCAGCAACAAGCCGACACGCTGCTGTAACGACCGATGCAGATGGGAAGGGGGGGGGGGAGATCGCAGAGCCCAAGGTGTGCAGATGCAACAAATCTCATTCGCTCCCCACGGGTGCACCGGGATCCGACGTGGAGGGACGAATCGGATTTAGGCGCGGCCTGGACGAGGCTTTATGGGCCTCTGGACTTTGAACGGTGTCTGCCATGGTGCCTCGCCGGCCCCCGGTCGCTGCACACCGCTTTGGATCTTAAGATGCTGGACGACCTTGATCGATGAAAGCTCCGTTTGGCCTGGTTCCCGCTCCGCTTGTGACCTTTTTTTTTTCTCCCTCGAGAGCCGTTCAGCCCTCTGTTCCCCAGAGAGACAATGAATCCGTCTGTCCTCTGCGCTCTGAACTCACGTCCCCCGAAGCTCCTCGCTCCTTCTTCTCTCACTAACAATGAGAATCCTCAGACTTCAAAAGCCAGATTTGGCTTGACTTGTCGTCAGTTTCTTGAATAAAAAGCTTGTTTGGCTTTCCGGAAGCATCGGTTCCGGACCGGACTTGAACCACTTTAGGTTTTGGACGTTGTTCCAACAATTAAAGAGGCATTATGTAAGTTTTTTATTGAAAAATATCTTACAACGGGCTTTTTATTTGACCCTTTACGACTGAAGCATCGTTTGATGAGCAGACTGACACCTCAGTGCTTCAGCACCAATGCACCTTTAAGCCTGTAGCCTATTTTCTATAATGTACTTCAGGTCAGAAGTTCCTGCGCTGGCTCTGCGGATGTGATGTCAAGCGCGTTCACGTTAAATGAGTCCAGCGTAGCAAACAGTCGAAGCACTAAATCGAAGATGGATTTTGTGAATACTCAGAAGCGACCACCCAGCTCAGCTCAGACACAAATGGCAACTCCACGTAAGGTGAAGAAAGTAAAAAAAAACCTTGTCGAGTGCCTTTAAAAAAATCAAAGCTTGAGAGCGACCGGCGCCGGACAAAGACAGGGGTCAACATCAGATACGCGTTTGAAACTTAGAGGGAGCTCAGAGCTGCGTTGGGAATAAAAAAGGGACCCTGAAATGGCGTTCTTTCTACTGAAAACGTAAGAAAAGATAACACCGACCATTGAAAATGACCTTGGTGCGCGCTACGAGAACGAGCAGAAAAGTGCTGTAGTTCTATGTTTTGACCACAGGTGGCAGTGTTATTAGAAAACTCCGTTTTGCCTCTTTAACGACTTGAACTTCGTGGCGCTCGGCTAACCTCCTTGAACTCCCTCCATGAAAAACATCTACCCCATTATCTTAAATGACAGCCACTTGTCTTTTACAACCTGGTACTTATCTCGATGTGCTTGAACTTGCTTGAACCCCCATCCCTCCCCCCCTCCCTCTAGATACTGTTTGTGTTACGGATGCATTGTTGTCAGCCAGCGTTCGGCAGCGAGAAGCCGACTTTCGACTCGCAGCCTGAGAGGAATTAAAAGATTAGGGGGGTAATTTGCAACACCGCTGAAAATCTCTTGACTGTCCCTCCTGTAAAATCCTATTAGCCCGTCGAAAGACTCATTGGACAGCGCGTGGTGGCTGACGTTCCGGAGGACAGGGTTGTAAACCGGCTGGATGGGAAGTTAATTCCTTTCGAGACAATCGAGGAACGCTCCGAATGAGTTTGACGCTTCGAGAGAGTGAAAAAAAACCCCAACAGTTTACAGTCACCGAAGTGAGAATTTAACGTAAACTAGCACCTGAAACCTTCCGGGGTCGAAGGTCTTCGTCGGAGCCCCGTCCCTCCGGCGGAAACACCTACGACCACCGAAGATCTACGGCCGCCAGAGAGGGGGCGGGGCTCCAATTCGGCTCAGCCTCTTCCACAGAAATCTGTCGCTCTCGCCTCCAAATCAACGATCTCCGCTCTGCCCCCCAAATTCCTCAATTTTCTAAAGCTTCGTGTACTTTTTCCCTCCTCCCGCACTCTATTCGCTCCGTCTTTGTGCGGCGTTTGAACGTCCGATAGACTTGAGAAAACACCTGCCAGAGAAGAACACACACTACATCACTTCATGTCCCTCAATTATCCACATTAGGGCGCTGCGGGTATTCATCATCCGGGCAAATGGGATTAGATCGAGCTGCACTCTTTGTAATAAGTGCTTCTAGAAAAAGCGCTTGGTTTTCACGGCGCTGCTGTGATATCGTCGAAATAACTTCTTCTGGTCTTGGACTATAATGCCAGTAAAGGTCAGGGACTGAACCCGAAGGGACCACCCACACAGCGACGGCAGTCGGGCTTCACATCAAGGCACAAAAAAAACGCCAACAACAACTTGCCGAACTGTTCAAACGATTCAAATCCTCCGACGTTTGCGTCCACACACCCAACGGCGGTGCTCAACCGCCACCCGTGTGAGTCGCGTCCGGTATAAAAGAGCATCGGCGCTTCATTAAACCGTGTTTTCTTTTTGTTTTTCTCCCGAGCGGCGCCGAGCAGTTTTTCGAAGGACCGCGAAAGCTCCGCCGGCAGATCAAGCGGATTTCTCGCAGCTTAGGTTCCGCCGGATCCCCAATCTGTCAAGATAACGCCGATATCATCCGGCGCGGCTTTGACGGAAAATAACGAGGCTCCGGTTTCTTCACCTTGTCCACCCCCCCTTCCCCGTGTTACTGTCCGTTCTTAGGTTTGACCTCGGGAAATCAAACTCGCTCGATCGGAATCGTAGCGCCTGCTGCTCGATGCCTCAGTGGGCTTCTTGCGCCGCCTTGCCTTCGCTTTGGGCCAATCTCTCCGCCGCGAAATCGCCCTCCTCCCGTGTATTGCTCCAAGTTGCGGAAACGACTCTCGGCGGCCTTTTCCCGTTCACTCCAGATTCGTGTGGAACTCCTATTAACTAGCCAAAAAAGCCCCCCACCCCCACCCCCACCCCACTTCTGGCCGACTTAACTTGGACCCGGCTCCTTTTCTGCCGGCGGAGATATCATAATGAGTCCGGCCGCTCCGCGCTAATGTTTCAATTTTCTTCCGCCCCGAAATTCGGCTCCCCCCCCCCCCCCCCACTTGGAATGGGACACTATCAAACCACGCCATGTGCAGCTTCCCGCTTATCGCCGCCATTAAAGAAACAGACCGCTCGGCTCCTTTATACTCCGACTGAATGACATTATCGAATTCTACCGTGTCGCGCGGAATTTTTTCGTTTTTTTTTTTCTCTTTCCGGGACCAAATTATCGCACCTGGCACCGCGCGGAAGGATTGGAAAGGTCGGAAGGGAGAAAAATAAGGAGCGCAAATTACTGGTGAGTGGGTTTTGTGAATGCAGCTCGTGTTTGAATTCAAAATTTAAGGAGGCCGGGGGGGGGGGGGGGGGGATTTTTCCTGGCAGTAA
>JASSRZ010000032.1:9811192-9835195 GCA_032164315.1 Malacoctenus gilli | reverse complement strand
GTGTGTGTGTGTGTGTGTGTGTGTGTGGGTGTGTGTGTGTGTGTGTGTGTGTGTGTGTGTGTGTGTGTGTGCGTGTGAGGAGGGGGGGGCTTTTTGATCGGAAACCGCAGCTTGATCTCTGAGGTTAAGCACTCATTTGTTTTGATTTGGATGGGGGGGGGGGGTTGCTGGTAATATTTTACACCCCCACTCCACATCCACCACATCTCTTATTGAGGGAGTGGGGGGGTCTTCGTAGAGAGGAGGTGGCGTTGGGTGTCCCAGGAGAAGCAGGCGAGCGCCAGTATCGACCCTTGCGGCACCGTCCCACTCTCAGTGAGCGGGTGGTGGTGGGGAGTCGCGCATGAGGCTGTAAGGCCGCTGGGATCGGACAAAACCTGTGTGATACAAGGATAGCTGAGGGAAAGAAGTGACACATGAGGGAAAGTCACTGAACAAGATTACATTCACCGAGATGTTCGTGTTCACGGTGCATTCAGGCAGGTTGGGAACTCGGAAGACTACCAGTTAGGAAGTGATGGACATTCAAATGACAGCACATCCTCTTGAAGTTGTTAATATAAGGTGAGACTGTTGTGGGATGTGGTAGTGGTGGTTGTGGTGGTGGTGGTGGTGGGGGGGGCAGAAAGGTACTTGATCCACAAATTGGGGTGGGGTTGGGGTGGGGGAGCTAAACATGAGGCCCGTGGACTGAAAAGCTGGGCGTCCAGGGGGATGAACTGAGTGTGAAAAATAAAACTTGATCTTCAAAAACAACGTAAACAGCTGTTGTTTGATATGATCAGTAGGACCAGAAACTTGACAGCAGGGGGCAGCATTGCTTACGGTGGTGCAGCAGTGAAAGCTAGTTAGAATAGCGGTATGGGAGATGGATGGATGGATGGATGGATGGATGGATGGTTGGACGAATGGACAGATGACGTATCGTTCCGCTCAACAGCATTGACCTTTGCATTAGTTCCACTTATCCCATTGTGCAAATTTAGTTCTACTTGACTTGGCTCTGCTCGGTTTTGGTCCACCACGCAATGCAGCAACGCGTCGTCGGAGCCGACACTTCCTCGATGGTCCGTGGAGGCGACAGAGTTAATAAAATGTGTTGCTGCTTTGGCCAGTCTTCCAAAGAATGGCGGGTTTGGTTGTTTGTGAATGAGTTGCCATCACAACCCTTGTGTTGACATCTGTCCCCCAACCAATGGGAGCCCCATAGTCTGTGGAAGTTGTGTTTCAAACTCGACTCAGCTCACTCGGAGCCCTTGCAGGGTTAGGTTCCAGGATTAAAAAAAAAAAAGTACCCAGTAGCAGGAACTTTTACCTCATAGAGAAACCTATAAAGCAGATGAGGCACGAGTAGACAAGTGCCACTGTGACGCTGTTCCGAGCAGCCAAGTCGAACTGTGTAGCTCAGATTCAAGTGTTGTTTATGTTCTGTAATGTAATTACAGACACTAATAACATCCAAAGGTTATCGTTGCTTTAAAAAAGAAGAGGGATGTATGTGTGAGTGTTTGTCCATGTGTTCAAAAGGATCCTGTCACATTAAAAGGTGAGCTTTTTTCCTCTCAGCTCACCGTGCAGACAAGGCAAAGGAAGTTCTCCAAGTCTGACAGCTTCACTTACAAGTGGGACCTTGGGACCCCCCCCCCCTTTTTTTCCCCTAAAAACATGAAAAATATTTGTTGTTATGTGGTCTGGGCAAAGGGCGCCAGACAGGGAGCGCGGAGCAGGCGCAGGGGCTGGGCCGCAGGTCCATTTGAGTGGGCTGTGGCGGGAACGTAGGGGTGGGGGTGTATGTGTGTGTGTGTGTGTGTGTGTGTGTGTGTGGGGGGGGGCGCTCTGAGAGCAGGTCCGCTCCAAATCGCCCTAATCTGTGTATCCGTGTGTGTGGACACTGTGTAATGAGCTGGCCTCGTGCCCCCTCCTTGTCGAAGCACAGATGTGACCAGCTCCTCCGTCAATAACTTGATCAATGCGGACCGTTGAGCCGCCCCCCCTCCCCCCCGCTTTTACGCTCGTAATCCGCATAATCTCCCATGTGGGTGTGTTGAGCGCATGTGGTCAGAGTGTACCGCGACTCGGGAGGCTTCAGTTCGAAGCATGATGTCATTAAAAAACAAAAAAACGCCATGGCTGTCAGGCTCCCAATTCACGGATCAGGGCGTGCGAGAAGTCCGTGGCGCAAAGACGAATGGAGTGACGTTTGCACGGTCCACCCGGGGGTGCGATCATGCTGTACCTCTCTGGTCCTCTTTTTCCGGTTGCCCTCGGACATGGGTTCCAATGTCCAAGGCGCTAGTTTCAGCGCCACTGCGGGTGGGTGGGTGTGCGGCCCAGTGCAGCGTCCAGCTGGCCAGGTCGTCGGGCGTCCGCGGTGGTTGTCTGACTTTCAGCGTTGGGTCTTTGTCCGTGCACTTTGAGTGGCCGAATCGAAATTGCACGTTTGAATCGTGTATCAGCGTTTGACGCACAATGTCTTTTTTCATTCAGTCGGAAAAAGCAGTAAATAAAAAATGTTTAGCGAGCTGTTTTTTTTTTACTTGACTTGAGTTGCTTCGGTGGTCTGCGAGTTCGTCCTCACTCATTTTGCCCGCGATGGCACTCCTGCCTTTGCTTCTGACACTCGAGCCGAGGCCTTCCGTCCCTCAGTCCGAGCAATGCGGCCTCGTTTCCTTTCGGTCCTCGTGTTCACCGTCAGCGAGCCACAGCTTCCGCTCTCTCTTGTCCGACACGATGCGTCTTTGATCGATGGAATATTTTTCACTTTCTTTCGACTTATCGACGTCATTTTCGTTTAGTTTTCTTCCTTTTTTTCCCCCCTCACATGTGGAGTTCATTTTTTAACTTTTGTTCAATCGTTTTCAACAAGCTGTCGATCATTTTAATATCTGGCCTTTAGTTTTGCGACCTCATCCGTGTTTTGACTGAACACATCAGCTGAAGAGTCGAACAAACGAACACGTGTGAGGTGGAGCACCCACGGGGCCCACCGCCACCTCCGCCGCCACCACTTGCGCGCTCGAACTCCGTTGGAATCGCCGCTGAGGCGTCCTGAAGCCGCACACACCGATCGGACATGTCACGAGTTCGACCGGACCGCCGAGAGCTGCCTGGCTCCTTGGGGGACGTCGGTCTTAATTGGGTATTGACGTTTGTGTGTGTGTGTGTGTGCACGTGTGTGTGTGTGCAGACGCAGACGAGTGTGCCGAGGGCTCTGACGACTGCCACATCGATGCCCTCTGCCAGAACACAGCCAAGTCCTACAACTGCATCTGCAAGCCGGGTTACAAGGGCGACGGCAAGCAATGCGAGGGTGAGTTCTTCCTCCCTTCTTTTTGGTCTTCTTTTCCTTTCTTTTTTATACTTCTTTCTTCTTTTTTGTTCTACTTCTCACTCTTTTCTTCTTTCCCCTTGTTCCTTTTCTACTTCCACACTGCTCACTTTCTCTTTTCTCATCTTTTCATTTCTCTTCCTTCTTGTTTCCATCTTCATTTTTCCTCTTCTTTCTTTTTTAACTTCCATTCTCTTTTTTTTTGGCCATTTTCTTCCTCCTTTTTTCTTTATTTTATCCAAGTTCCCCTTCTTCTTTTTCTTCCTTGCTCCTTTTTCCTGCTTTTTTCCTCCATCTTCTCTGTCTTGACCTCTTTCTCCAACTTACACTTTCAATCTTCTTTCTTCTCCATCCCTCCTTCTTGTTCTTCTCTCTCCTCCATTTCCTCCTTCCTTGTCCTTCTCCTTCCCATATCCATGCTCCACTTGTACAAACCCAGTAACGGTGAAAACACAGTGACGTGATTCAGTGAGTCGTGCAAAACTTCTGTACACGCACAAAAGGTCACGATTTCTTGTTGCGTCCTTCCAAGTTATAGAGGTTTGATTTGAGTTAAAGTTTTTGACATAGAGAATGACAGAAATGAAGGGGACTCATATCTGTGAGAACAAGTGGAGCGTTTTTTTTTTCTTCTCCTTTTTACGAGTTGGCCTCGCTCATCTTTATGGGTCACTCCGAACTTTCATTCACAGTTTGGAACGAGGACATGGCGGCCTAAATTTAGAGACGCAACTCCGCGTCGGCTCAGCAGACGGATCACTCAGTGCAATTCCTGCGTAACTACTCACAAACGATAAAAAACATTCATTACCTGTAAATATTGACTTATAGTCAGTTGGGTTGTGTATGCTGGCGACCAGTTGGAGTAAGGCTGCCACAACAGTAGAACGGCAATATCAGACTTCTTGTGTATGATTGAGAAGTTCGCCTGGTGACCGTGAGGCGGTCGCGTGGAGGGGAAACCTCCTCAATGGCCACGCCCACTCTGGTCTCGACTACGAGCAGATGAGACTGTCTGAAAGTGGATGAATGGGCCCCCAACAGAATTCATGGTTCACAACCACAAATGTGTTCAATAGCATTTGAAGCTGGTGATGCTGTAAAATAGCTTTTGAGCCATCTTTTTTTTTTCCTGTTTCTATCTCAGAACATTCTGGTCCAAGTGTTGTTCCGGTCACCTCTGGACGCAGCGCCCTCCTATATTTCCCGGCTAATTTGTGCCACTTATGGGCTTTGCTGTTTCTCAGCTGGATAATCTTTCCTTTACGTCGCTTGTTTGTTCAGCTGCGCGCACTCAAACACCCACGCCGACGAAATAAGTCAGCGCCTGTGGTGCTTTATGCGCGGCTGCAGAGTGTGTGCGTTCAGAGTGTTTGCCGAGTGGATTAGCAGAGATGGTTCCTTCAGTACTATCCCCAAATGACTTTTTTTTTTTCAAAGGCCCACTTTCAAGACCTGGTTATGATCATGCAACCGCAAGTCAATTGTAAAACATGTCTTGACTTCTTCTGCTGGTTGAGGCATTCGGAACTGTGTTTTTAATGCTGTTTTAGGGCTGCACCGGTATCCTACTCCATCACCAGTCTTTACATGTGCACGCCACTCACTCTGCTCACACAACATGACGAAGCTGGATTGTATAGCTTCGCATTGCATTGCATGGTATTGCATGGTATTGCATGGTACCTTATTATCATGTCCTTCCGGATTGTATTGTATCGTATCGTGTATGTGTTGCTGCGCACGGTATCATACTGTCACATTGCATCGTATCTCATATCGTGTTGCTTCACATCAAATCACAGCATTGTATTGCATTGTGTGCTGTCCTGTCCTGGCACAGCATAGGGCATCACATCACATCATATTATATCGTATTGTATCGCACCGCATCATATCGTATCGTATCGTATCGTATCGTATCGTATCGTATCGTATCGTATCGTATCGTATCGTATCGTATCGCATCGCATCGTATCGTATCGTATTCTTTCGCATTGCATCACATCACATTGTGTCTATCATATTGCATCGTGCTGCTTTGCACTTTGTCATAGAATCCTATTTTATTGTATTGTATTGCATTGCATCACAACGAAATGTATCGCATTGTACCGCAGCACATCACATCACATTTCAGCGCATTCCATCGCAGTGCATCGCACCGTATCATGTCCTCTTGTATCGTATCGTATTGTATCGTAGCGTAGCGTATCGTATCGTATCGTATCGTATCGTATCGTATCGTATTGCATCGTATCGCAACGCAACGCAGCACATGGCATCGCATGGCATCGTATCGCATCACATCGCATTGTGTCATGTAGGTTCATTTTGTATTGCACCGTATGATGTCGCATTGCATCCCACCATAGTCTGTTGTATCGCATCGCATTGTATCATATCACATTGCATCATGTCTTATCGTCTTTATTGCATCGGTTCGTATTGCAACACAGGAAGAAAACGGGGCCAATTCACAAAGTGGAGGACAATCCTAAATGTATGACCCTCTTCTGACGGCAGTGGTGTCCTCACCGTTTGGACAGTCGCAAGTTGTCCAGATGTCAAAGTGGGGAAAGTGGTAGGTGCCTGGACCCTGTCCTTGTCAACACCACTGGCCGCCAGATCGCCGAGATGCTCTCTGGGTGCCGATCTGCGGCCATGTAAGTGAGTTTGAGCATTGACTCTATTGGGGAAGGCCTTATTTGAGATTTCCTGCCGGAGGAAAAGCACAAGGTTGGCGGTTCGATCCCTATCGGTCCCTGCAGAAGGGATAGAAGTGTCCTGAAGGCAAAGACACGGAATCTGCAGTTATATTCAAGGGTAAAGTCAGTCAACATGAAACAAAGCAACAAAAACCATGTTTAGGTCTTTGTTGCTTACCTCTTGGTCTGTAACCATATGGACAGTAGTCGAGTGCATTATGGCAGCTTGTGATACAGAGACGCAAGTCAGTGGGGGGAAGGGGGGGGGTCTTGGCCTGTGTTAAAAGGACACTCTGGGAAGCTCAAATCAGTGTGAAAGCATGTGACATCACAGGGACTGAGTGGTCCCGCGCGGTGTGATTGATTGCGGAGGACGGGGCTCTGAGACACACCCAGTCTCAGTGTCTCAATGTCCTCTCAGGGACATGATCCCCCCCCCCCAATTAACATTGAGTCTGAGCGTGCCCGTCCCCTGCGAGCCACTTGGTATTACATCATCGCCGCCTGCATCTGAATCAGTGTGCAGACACTGTATGCATGTGTGTGTGTGCGCTGTGTGTGTGTGTGTTTGTTTGTGTGTGTGTTTGTGATGCACTTCACCACCTCCCTCCTCCCTCGACCGTCTGCCCTGACGTCCCTCGACTTTTCCCAGCCCCTCGTCGGCGAGGCAACAGCTCCTGACAGGGGACGCCAAATGAAGACGGATGGAGGACAGGAGCTGACCCCCCCTGACCCCAGTGATTAGATATGTGTGCCGTAATTGGCCGGCTGTGTTTTCCATCAACAGGAATTAAGGGGGGGGGGAGCTACTTTGCCCGGGCCGGCACCACATTAGCGGCTCTGCTATTTCCTGGAAGCACCTGGGAAGCGGCGCTTTTATGTGCTTTTTCCTCTTGTCTTTTCTGACCATCCCTTCAGGTCATCTTCACCCCCCCCCCCCCCGTTATCGCCAGCATCTCCCCATGTTAGCGAACCACCCCTCAACAGTCCAATTTAAAAAGCTTCAGGGAATCACTGGAGATAAGCTAAGACGGCGAGGTTTGTCGCCATCTCTCCCTTTTTGTTTTTTTGAACTCACTTGTTTTCAGAAGTCCGCCGAATTCATTGGATTTATCTCGTGTTCACACCTTCAACTGTTATTTAGTCCTCCAATCTAAGCTCCCCAGAAACACTCAACGCCGTGTCCTTCGAGGCCGACGACTGACCGACGATGGTCAAAAGAAGAAGCACTGGAAGTTAATGTAGAAGTGAGGAAGGCACAGACCAGGCTCTGGGCGACAACAGAGAATGTGTCAATCAAGGAGAGACGGAGATCAGCATGGCTTGAAGGGCGTTTGGGTGCATAGGCGCACCCCCACCCACCACCCTTACTGTGGCGACCAACGAGTGGCAGTCTGCAGGCTCCATTTTTTTCATTCTGGTTCTTGAGCACCTTGCGCATGATTTTATTGGTTGGAGAAAAACAAAGGAAATAAGTGTCAATTCGAAACACTTTCTGGTGAAGATTTTCCAGCGGAGCAGTTTCGGCATCTTGGGGGTCTTATTAATGAGTTAATGCAGGAAGGATAGTGAGGGTTCGTAGCTTGGCTGGACTCTGCATCAGCTTCCTCCTCCAAACCATCAGGTCAGCGACCTTCGCTCGTCTCCCCCGCTTTTGTTACCGAAACTGGAGTCCCGGCAATCAAGGCAGGAGTACCCGAGGACTCAACGTTCCCATCTTTCTCCCCTGCACACCAGCAACTCATGGGGGGCCATGTGGTTCTGCCGGAAGTCCTGCCGATAAACTTCAGCCTGCGGAGGCCTGCGGTGTTTTTTCTTTTTATTATCTCCTTTGTTCCCCCATCAGCACCTCTGAAATCCGATTCCGGTGACTGCAGAACGCTGCCCTCATCAAAAACCTTGCCCCCCCCCCCCCCCCAGATGATACCGTCAAACTCGCCGTGGAAAAATGTGAACTTTTATCTTGGTGCTGTCAAGGAAGACTATGTGGGAGGGGCCGCATATCAATCAAGGCTGCTTTGCTGCTTATGTGCCTGTAATGTGTGTGTTTGTGTGTGTGAGTGTGCAGAACAGCACCAGACTTGTCTTCTGTTTACAGGAAAATTGGGGAAAAGCATCGATGGTGTAACTTTTTTTTTCTTTTTCATCTTGAGTCTCTGCTGGCCGCCGCTGTGAAAGTCTATGAATGTCGTCTCGTTATCTACATTTGCAAAAACACTGTGTTGATGCCAAAGCCTTGTAGACAAAGTACAGGCGGCATTCGGAACTAAAATTTGCTTGATTTATTTTTGTCTATTTTTCTATTGAAAAGAGGAGGAGGGAGAGCAGACGACAGAGGAGCGAGCACAGACGAATGAGAGCACAAGAAAGCACTGTTGACAGGATGTGGCGAGCAGACCATGGGGAAGACAGCACAGACGACAGGGGAGAGAGAGAGAGAAAGAAAGAGAGAGAGAAAGAAAGAAAGAGGGAGGGAGAGAGAGAGAGAGAGAGAGAGAGAAAGCACAAGCTAAAGAATGAGAGAGCACAGACTACAGAGAGACAGCACAGACTATAGAGAGAGCAAGAGAGAGCGCATAGACTACAGAGAGAGAGAGCGAGAGAGCACAGACTATGTTGAGAGAGACAGCACAGACTGCAGAGAGTACAGATTACAGAGAGAGAAAGAGAGAGACAGCAAAGACTACAGAGCAGGAGAGAGAGAGAGAGAGAGAGAGAGAGAGAGAGAGCACACACTATATAGAGAGAGACAGAACCGACTGCAGAGAGTGAGCGAGAAACAGCACAGAATACAAAGAGAGAGGGCACAGACGACAGAGAAAGAGATAGTGAGCACAGACTACAGTGAGAGAGTCAGCACCGACAACAGTGAGAGAGACAGCACAGACGACAGACGGAGAGAGCGAGAGAGAGGGGGAGCAAGAGAGAGAGAGAGTCTGGAGAGAGAACACAAATTCTTCAACGGTTTCGAGGGACACATAAAGTCAATCACGTGCGAAAGTGACACATGACTGACAACTAGATAAACTGAGAACATCAGAGGCCCAAGCGGTGTAAGCCTACAGCAGCGAAACCGAGACAACAGTCCAGCCAAGCATTACGATAGTCAGTTCTAACTTGAAGCATTACTTAGAGGCAAACTCAAATCACTGCTATCAAAAGCACGGACTGTGCTCGCGCCCGGGACACGGAGAAAATGAGTGCTTTCGGCCCGTTTCGGCTCCCGTTTCCTTTCAGACCCTGAGTATCCAGGGAGCGAGTGAGCTGGCCGGTTGCCACAGAGCTGTCAGTGGCCCGCAAACTCGCCCTCTAATGTTTACTCAGCAATTGTCACTCGTGGGCTAATTGATTGGTCTTCATCAAGGCCGCCCCCATTGCTCTGAATAGAAACCCTCTTCTCCCCCCTTTATGCCCCCCTCTATGCCGCCCCCCCTCCCCACCTCCTGCCGCCGTTCACACAAACACTTTTTTTTTTCCCGGTGTGTGGAAGTCTCAGTCGTTCTAAAGGTTTTTATCTGCATGCCAAAGCGGCTAATTAAGTTTTTGAAGCAGGTGGAGGGAAGTGTCACTTTGCACACTGGCAACACTGTTTGGAATAGAAAGCGCCGAGCCTGCGCGCCTGCGACGGCGCCACGTTTTGTCATCGCCGGCGGCGGTGCAGACCGCACTTTGCGAATGAAGCTCCAGTCACGTGACCCTGCGAGGAGTGGGACTCGATTAAAAAGTAATCTTGGGCCTCGAATTAATCAAAATGACTCACCTCGGGGTCGGAAAACAGAGAGAACGCTTTCTTCAACAAAACTGATTCCAGTGAGTGTCTGTACGAGAGATACAGATGTTTAATCAACAAAATTCTCAAAATTTTCAGTTCCTCTACTTTCGGCAAACCTTTATTTTTACCGCTCATAGTTAGAAAGCTAGTTTTGACTGAGCCCAGGTTTGCTGCCATCTACTGTTCAGTCGCGTGTCTTGCTACTGGTCCACTTCTGTATCGTGACCTTACTTTGTCTATTTGCACGTTAGTTCTCGAAGACAGGATCCACGTCATTTGACACTTTTGACGGGAAGCGTTTTCGGCGGTCTGCCCCACGTTTTTTCCCGCCCTGGCCGTTAAGGCCGTGCCGCTCACATCCCACAAAACTTCCCATGCACTGGCACTCCAGCTGATGGACAATTTGTAAGCTGAAACATGCATCTTTGGCGAGTTCTTTCGTGTCTCAGTTTGGATCGAAGTGGCGTTTGACTGTCTCTCTTCTGACTCCACGTCAGTCTGAAACCCCCCCCCCCGCCCCGCACCCCCACCCACCCCCTTGACCTGCTTTACAGAGCCACAGAGGAAGAGAAGGAACGTCTCATGGGAAGAACGGATGGTTAGAGTGGGAGAGAGGGAGACGGGCACGGGTGGGAGGGGCCAGACGGGAGGCGAGCGGCAGACAATTACTGGGCCATTGTCTGCCTGGCGTCCGCGCCTCCGTCATCGGCCGACCGCGCTCCTCACTGGCTGCCCACGGACGCGCATTCTACCCTACATAGGCTCCGTCCGTGCACCCCCCCCCCTCCATGTCTCTCCACCGTGTTTATAGACGTTGTGACCTTCTGCCCGCCTCCTTGTCACGTCTTTGACACGCTGAACCCGTGAAAGTGTTGAAAAATGCGTCGATTCGCGACCGCCGGGATCCATCCTGTGTCCCGACTGCCGCGAGGCGCTTTGCTCTCGGTGGGCCCGTCCTGAGCGAGCGCTTGGCCGGCCCGCGCCGCCCCGAACTCTGAGTCATGGAACATGTCAGAGGATGACGCTTTTTTTTTTCCTCCCAGGATTGATGGACTCTCCGCGAGCCCCTCGGTTGCACCCTGTCATCCACCCCCCTCCACCCCCCCCGTCCCTGTGAATAATCACACATGTTTGTTATTCTGGGACATCATCAAGTGGAAACGTCCGCTGACGTCTGTCAACCCCCCCCACCCCCCTCCACCTTGTTTTTTTCGCCCCCCCCCCCTCCATTGATGGACTTTAACGAGATTGTCAATCGTGCGCTGAGCCGCGATTCATGTGATCTGGCCGTGTTGATCTGTAGCAGATGTTTTTTTTAGGGGGGGGGGAGTCTTCCCACCGAGGCCGCTGGCGCGTTTTTCACTCCCCGGTTGTTGTTTTTCTGGCCGCGAGCGGGGAGCGGGTTGTCAGGGACGTGCCAATGGCATGGCAGCAAAACCATGCACCAGCAGAGAAATTTACCACATTGAATGTCTTTCTTATTTTTGGAGCCTTTTGACTCCAAAAGCAGAGAGTGTTAATTTAATTTAACGTAATTTATTTATCACTCTTTTGTTTATATATATATATTTTTTTTTTAATGGTTATACAATCTAAATTTTTGGAGATGCATGAGTCCATTGTACTTTTTATGTACTTTTTGCTAGATTTAATTTAATTTAATTTAATTTTTACCATATTTAATTAAATTTAATTTAATTTAATTTATCTACCTTATTGTTCTCTTTTGCAATTCTTTTGGGAGAATAAATAACATCTAACAAAAGAAATCTGTAGGTAAATCTTTATAATTTAATAATCCAGCTAAATGAAGTACTAAGGTTGAGAATTATAACTTAGCAATTTGATGAGGAACTACAAAAGCCCCTAAAACTGTATGGAGAGCCATTGAACCAGCAAACGGGCTCCTCCGCCCTGCAGGCGGAGAAGGGAGGAGGAGCCTCCCTGTTCACATTCTTCACTCATCAAATGACAGAGTGCAGCGTGTTTACTGAAAACAATTTTGGTGTCAGAGGGAAAACAAGTGGGTGGCACAATTACCTCTTGTACATGACCTCACCTCACAGGAACCTGGGATGCTGTTTCTTTTCCAGAATCAGCGTCAGTTTATTAAAAAAAAAAAAGAAGAGGCGATTGAGTTCTCAGAGTTTTGTGTGAAATGAAATGAGCTATTTCTCTCTGGCGACACGAGAGAGCGCATGTGTCACTGCAGCCCTTGAGGAAAAAGAAAAGAAACTGAAGTCAGTGGTCATCCGGCGTGGATCCGTCGGGGTCAGATTGAGTGTTTCCGGTTGCGACCTGAGCAGTTTTGGGGTTTTTTTTCTCACCAGGCACATTTGACGAGTGGAAGCTGGCGTCCGGAACGCAAGCATGTTGTTGTGAAAAAAAAGACAAGTTTAAGTGCCTGTTTGGGGTCCGTTTTGGAGGCGTTGCAGTTTGTTTTTCCTGTTTTCGGTTTTAGGGTCATTTGCAGTGTGAATGGTGTCAAAGCAACAAAAAGAAGAAGCGTGATGAGGAACTCAAACCACGCCCGCCTGTTGCCCGGCGTTGTTTGGATATCAACAACTTTTCCCCCGTTTGTCTGATCGGAGATATTCAACAGGCCACCGAAAACTCAGGGAGTCGCACTTTACGGTAGTTTCTGCAGCTGGCTTCCAATTGTAGTTTTCCACCTGTGACACATTACTTGGCGTGGCTTCGTCGAGCCCTCGCTCCTCAACGTTCGGTCGGAGTTTGGTGACTTAAACGGTGGCATTTGGTGGAGAATCAAGTACCGTATTTTCCCGCACTATAAGGCGCACCTAAAAACCTCCAATTTTCTCAAAAGCTGACAGTGCGCCTTATAATCCGGTGCGCCTTATATATGGACCAATATTGAGCCACAACAGGTCTCGCAACTACGAATAGGCCTAAAATAGGCCATTCATTGAAGGTGTGCCTTATAATCCAGTGCGCCCTATAGTGCGGAAAATACGGTAGCTTTCCATCGGTGCATGACATGTCCATCAGGGTTGGCGGGGGGGGGGGGGCAGTCAGGAGAGAGCAAAATATATGAAAGTCTCAGTTTCTGATTTTGCTATTTTCCCTTCAAAGTTTAGTTTGTTTGGAGTAATAAAAAAAACCCCCAAAACATCACGCCGACTGCATAAAGCAGGGTGGACGGATGGGCTGTGGTACTTGATGCCACTGGAGACTTTGTATTCATCACGGTCACATTCGATTTGGCACTGGGAGGGAGTTGGAGATCGAGAGGCGGGGGGGGCGATGGGGTTTGGGGGGGAGGGGCGGCGAGACGAGACGCGGTCTTTGGACAGATTGGGAAAAATGGTGCGAGTTTTTTTTTTTTTTTGCGAGACATACCTGTAGCGCTTCGCCCCCCGAGGACGGGGTGAGGAGGACGTGGGACGCGCAGCGCACGTCCTGGTCGTTCACACGGGGAGGAGGGAAGGGGGGTGGGGGTGGGGGGTGTTTGTTTAAGTGTCCCTGCATGGCAACTGCTTGTAAGCAGCGCCTGTGAAAAACCTCCGCTGGCTCAGCATATAGGTGGTGGAAGTGGTGGGGCTGTGTGTCCCCAGATGAATTAAACACTGGCTCGTGCCCCCCCACCCCCTTCTCCTTTTTTCTCCCATACCCCGATTCACCCCCCCTTCCCCCTTTGGTGAGCTTCAAGGTTTCCAAAACATTACATAAGCAAACGCAACCTCCAACGTATGCCAAAAAGCACAAGAAAACGCAAGATTGTGAGAGTATTTTTCATTAAGTGGAATAAAAATGAAAGTCAAACATTAGGGGGGGCCAAAGGAAGGGTTTAGAAATTGAGTGGAATGATGTCCGACCCTTTTCTCTCTGCTCTCCTCCCCAGACATGGACGAGTGCGAGAACGACTACAACGGCGGCTGCGTCCACGAATGCATCAACATACCGGGCAACTACAGGTGCACCTGCTACGATGGCTTCATGCTGGCCCACGACGGCCACAACTGTCTGGGTAAGACTGGGGACGTCCGGCTGAAATTGCGCACCACCTTTCCTTTGTTCTACCAGGGATGTTTTTTGGTCATATTGGACCAAATCCAGCATTTTCAAGGAACAGTTTGTTAAAAAACACACTAGCTTTAGACTTGTGTTTTAAAAACACACACAGATGACAGGTTTTTTTTTTTGTTTGATAGTCTCCATGGCTAGTTTCACCCTTTCAGTCAAAGTAGGAGTCGTAACATCGTTGCGATGGCAGCGGAACCAATCAGACCGCTTCCTCCGCCTTTATCCCCTGGTAAAACACAATCAACAACGACTAAATGTGTTACCGTATTTTCTGCACTATAAGGCGCACTGGATTATAAGGCACACCTTCAATGAATGGCGTGTTGTGAAACTTTGTTCATATATAAGGTGCACCGCATTATAAGGCGCATAGGATAGATGCCATAGTAGAGGCTGGGGTTACTTTATGCATCAATTAGATGGAGCTGCGCGAAAGGGAATGTCAACAAAGCAGTCAGATAGGTCAGTCAAACTTTATTGATAGATTATAAACCAGCGTTCTGACAACTCCATCCACTCCCAAAATGAGTAAACAGTCTTCTTTACTTGGCGCAGGACATCTTGGTGCTTCTTCCACTTCCGCACCATTGATTCGTTCATGTTAAATTCTCTCGCTGCTGCTCTATTCCCGTGTTCTTCTGTGTGACTGATCGCCTTGAGTTTAAACTCTGCGCCGTAAGCGTGTCTCTTAATAGGAGCCATTTTGGGGTCTTTACATAAACACACAAATGGAAATGAAACGGCACGCCTCGTGCAGTCATATATCCCAGCATGACCCGCGCACTCGAAGCCGGTGGCTGCTTACCGTAGTTGCGAGACCTGTTGTGGCTCAATATTGGTCCATAATAAAGCGCACCGGATTATAAGGCGCACTGTCCGCTTTTGAGAAAATATGAGGTTTTTAGGTGCGCCTTAGAGTGCGGAAAATACGGTAATTATCATATATCAATCATATATATCAAATATACAAGCTTTAGTAGATGGCAGTACATTTCAAAAATGAACGTTAATAAAGAGTTAAAGCATGATAATCGCGCTCTACTACATGATTAGATCTTGAGCAAGTGTCGGGCGAATCTGGGGCTAAATTTTACCAAGTTTTTCACCAACAGTCTTGCGAGCTGGGATTGAGGCCTCGCTCCGGAACGGGAGCAAAATGCGCCCGGGAGAAAAAAACAGCTCATGGTCTCCGTCCCGCCCGCTATCGGAGGAACAACCGCCGATGCTCACTGCTGAATGAATGCATTTTTTTTAACACGTTGTGACGAGAGGAGCGTCGCCTGCCCGGATACGCTGTTGCTCCTGCACCACTGTCTGACAAAACTTGCGCATTTGTCTTTAAAGGGGGAGGGGGGTGGGGGGGGGGGGGCGTTTAATGGATGGATTTGTTTCCATCGAGTGCGTTTAATTGCCAGTCTGTCGTTACCGGCGGGGCATTGCCGAGTGTTTTTTTTTTCTCTTGAAGCGAGACACATCTGTCTGTCTGTCTGGGCTTAAGAGAGTATGTTCGAGTGTGTGTGTGTGTGTGTGTGTACGAGTGTCTCGAAAGCCTGTCTGGATCAACCCCTCGGTTGCTTCGGAGAGTCGCTCTGTCATCGTTTGGAGGGTTTCCACGATCTGTGCTGTTTTGCGCTCCTCTCTATGTCCTGGCGGGAGACGACGACAGGGTTTGAGGAGTTCTCCTGCGGGTAAATTTGGCTGTACTTTGTTGGTTCTTGACAGATCTGACCTGTTTTCGCCCCCCCCCCTCGCCGCTGCCCCTTCACCCATCGGTCTCCGGCTGGCCGACGGACGAAGGCGAGAATTTAAAGATTCATTTCGGGGTGTTGACGCATTTAAGTGGTGGAGCTCGTCCCTCCCCGAAGCCTACCCCGCCCCCCCCATCTCTTTCAGAGGCCAAGTGAGAGATGAACATAGCAGCGGCAGCCGGCTGAAGCCGCGTGGCTGCCGAGTTGCGGCTTCGGCTCGCGGGAATCGGCTCACCGACAGCTGATGTAAAGCAGAGCTGAAGAAGACGCCTCGTTGTCAAAACGGAGTTTGTTTTCTCGCCCCCCCCCCTCCCCCTTCTCGTGTGCGAAATGCGGCCAAGGATGCTCGGGGAAAACAGTGGTTCACTGTGCGGAGCCCGTGAGTGTTGGAGTCATTGGGCCCATTTGCTGGAAAAACGGCAAATAGCAGAAATATTTCTTATAGAGAACTTCAAAACCAGTAGTTTTCAACTTTAATTTGAACTGGTAGGGACAATTTCCGACTCAGGTTGGCTTTAAAGGCATTAAAATGACCCAGTGCGAATGCCACATTTAGAGTAAACGGGACAGCGTTGCCGAATTTGCGGGCTCGGCGTCTTTTGCTGTCGCTTGATGACCGTTTTTTTTTTTTGTCGCGCCTCACGGCTGGAGACTCAACTTGAACTCAGGCTCCTGGCTCCAGAGCAGGTGAGGCGCCTTTTCCTTCGGATACTGTGGCAACGAAGCTCGCGAAAGTTACGTTGACAAAACAAAACAAAAAAAACACAAACGTGACTTTTCTTGCACAGAATTGAATGGCAGCTTTTTTCCTGAAGGTGAACTTTTCTTTTTGCGCTTTGATCTCGTCTGATGAAAACACGGAAAGATTGCGTCGACCATTTTGTGACTTTCGCGGTTACTCGCATCGGTCGTCGTCAGAAGTCCCATAACGAAACACAACACCCTTCGGGGCATTTCCGGGTTCACTTTACGCAAATCGATCATTCAGCGATTCAGTCCTCCCCCCCCCCCCCCCCCCTTCTGTAAAACACGTCAAATATCGGATGTCGCAAAACAGCTCGATAATTCGCCTCGTGTTCCGGGGACGCTCAGGGCCACTGGCACTGCTCGCTCTGGAGCGGAGGAATCAGGTTGTTTATTAGAATACCAAACACGTTGACAAAGAAATCGGATTGGATGGAGGAGAACGAACGTAGAGGATAATTTGCAATTGTCTGAGATGATTCGAGTCGGTACCATCAACTTTTTGGATGACTTAAGTCAAACAGAGCTGAAGAAGCTTCGCAATGGCCACAGGTTAAGTTCGACGGCCGTCGGTGCTATTAACAAACCTCCAGTTTCAGTTACTATTTCATTTTTAATTTTTTTTTATTAAATCTTCAATTTACTTTAAGTCTGTTTTTCAGAAAGATTTTTTCGACTTTTTTTTAATCATAAATTTGAAAATTAATTAAAAATTTTAATTTTTTTTTTCCAGTTTCTTGAAAATGCTCAGGAATTATCTTATTTAATTTTAGGAATTTTGATTTTAGTTCTGCGGTCTTCGAAATCCTATGAACGCATCAGTTGCAATGGCGGCAATTGCTCAAGGTGACTTCTTGGAGATAGTGGGGGAGGGTTGCTTCTGATTGGGTTAAAAATTAAAATAAAGGCAGGATTTATGCTGCGAGCTGGTCTCAGGTTACTTCTGATTGGGTTCAAATTGAAAATAAAGGCGGGATTTATGCTGCAAGCTGATCTCAGGTTGCTTCTGATTGGGTTAAAATGAAAAATAAAGGCGGGATTTATGCTGCGAGCTGGCCTTGGGTTGCCATCTTTACAGTTTTTTTTCAATTAAAATCTGTGCAACGTTCCGAATCCTCTTCTGTGACACTCTGCAGTCTCGGCAAATCGTCCTTATTTTTGGGGACGCCAATCGGGCGATGACGTCGTTCTGCTCATTTCCTCGCTGTTCTGCGGTGCAGGGCTTTCTATACAAGCGACGTGCTACAGCATTTTAAATGTCTTCCGCTCCTTCTGTTGTGGTCGGGTGGAGGGAAAGAAAACAAACAAATGAAAAAAAAAAACCCTGGCTGAGTCGTAAGCGGACGCCACCATCATGTGCCGGAAGCGTACCGACGGAGCTCCGTGGGAATCGTCGTCACCTGCTCTTTTACGGCGCGGCGGGAGGAAACCAGTCTCAGACCGGCTTTACTACGCCGGGATGCGGGTTGCAGCGAAGCGCCGCTAATTAAACGCAGGGCTGCTGAGTTCAAACGAGGCAGTAAAGTGCGAAACAGCGGCACGCGGGAGGATCCGTGGGACCGCCATCGGAACCGGCGAGAGCTGGACGCTGCTGCTGTTTCCTCTTTACTTTTCCATTCCAATGTTTGTGCCCCCCCTCCCCCAGTTATTGGCTTCCTCTCCTTCATTCACTGCCTCCACTGTTTGTTCTGTCCCCCTTCATCCAAAGTCGCATCCTCACAAAATCCGTTCTTTTCCAAGACACAAAACTGCTTATTCCGATTCAAAATCGTCCATATATGGGCGTGTTTCGGGGGGCGTGATCACAGAATTCAGGTCATTATCTGAGAAGACAGGATGGGGAAAAAAAAGGGGTGTGAGGATAAGGAAGAAATGGACGATGTTGATGTTGACGCGAGGATGGGATGACACCGTTTCTCAACTGTTTTCGCTGCGAATTTCAACTACCATATTTTCCGCATGATAAGGCGCACTGGATTATAAGGCACACCTTCAATGAATGGCGTGTTGTAAAACTTTGTTCATATATAAGGTGCACCGCATTATAAGGTGCATAGGATAGACGCCACAGTCGAGGCTGGGGTTACTTTATGCATCCATTAGAAGGAGCTGCGCTAAAGGGAATGTCAACAAAACAGTCAGATAGGTCAGTCAAACTTTATTGATAGATTACAAACCAGCGTTCTGACAACTCCGTCCACTCCCAAAATGAATAAACAGTCTTCTTTACTTGGCGCAAGTCATCATTGTTGCTTCCTCCACTTCCATACCATTGATTCGTTCATGTTACATTCTCTTGCTCTCTCTGCTCTATCCCCGTGTTTTCCTTTGTGAATGATCGCCTTGAGTTTAAACTGCTCTGGCCATGGGCGGCGGCGGTGGCGTCGGCTCCTGGCCGGCGGCCCCGCTGCAGAGGAGCTACCCGCTCTCCGTCGTCGGCGCCGCCGTGCTCACGCTGGCGCTGCTCGGTCGCCGCCGCCGCCTCGCGGGGTTATATATCCCAGCATGAACCGCGCGCTTGAAGTCGGCGGCTGCTTACCGTAGTTGCGAGACCTGTTGTGGCTCAATATTGGTCCATCGCACCGGATCATAAAGGCGCACTGTCAGCTTTTTAGAAAATTGGAGGCTTTTAGGTGCGCCTTATAGTGCGGAAAATACGGTACTCCCTACGCTGCGTGGACGAGGGGCCCAGCTCTTTTCTACCCCCGTCCGTTTTTCAGAGGTTTTCTTTCAGTTCCTTCTCCTTTTCTTTCCATCTCTCTGTCCACCTTTTCCATTGATGGAAACTTTGAATTCTCTGTCTCTCTTTCGAAGGTTGCATAAAGTACAATAGACCTAAAGCGCTTTTGCTGTATGTCCCATTTTCTCTTCTTTTCTTTCTTATATGAAGACGTTTGAACATAATGTCGCGTTTCACTCGTTTGGTACGACCAGCAGCATCCTGTGACTCCTTCATTAACTCTTTCACCTGCTCGCCGCTGCCAACATGAGACGCGTCGCCAGAACAGCTCTTGAGTTCTGTTTTTTTCGCCCGACCGCATGTTAAAAAAGCCGCCGCACACCCGTTGTTGATTTTTCGTAAGGTGCAATTTCATTTGATTTATCCTGGCTGTGCCGCGCCCACTCTGCCACGGTCCCTGTTTTGCTTTTTTTTAAAAAAACCACTCGTTTTTAGAGAACAACAACAACAACAATTAGAAAATGCGCTCCAGATTGCTCCGAGAATCCACACGGGACCGGACCGCCAAATTCGTGAAGCATAAAGGTGCCGCCGTGACTCACGGCTGTTGACGGCGCCGCGCATTATGTGGCTCTCCTCTGATCCCAGCGGCGCGCCCCGCGAGTGTGAGATATCTGATGTTGTTGGGGGGGGGAGGGAGCCCTCAAATTTCCCACTTGAAAGCCCATAAAAGTGCAACAAAAAAGAGGTTATTTGTAGCAGACGCTGCTGCCCAGAGGATGAGGTTGTATGTGAGGTATGATGCGCATCGGGAGGGGGGGGGGCTATATTTAGCCCACTTTGAGGAGATATATGACCCGTCTGCGTATTGACTCATGGAGAGGGAGGGGGGGGCGTCGCAGCCTCTCTCTGGTGCTTTATGTTTACTGTCATCGCCGACGACGGTGGTGAATAGCGGCTTGTGATGCACGGCAACCACGCAAACAGGCCCCTGAGAGACTGAGATCGTCAAACCGCAGTTTAATCCATGCCCCCCACACTCCTCCACCCCCACCCGCCGGTATTCGTCTTTGCGCCGGCCATCAACGAGGACCACGATGTTTGTTGTACTGTCTCACCCTCAAGTGTCTCATTCAACAGGAGATTTACTTGAGAACATGAGGGGCGCACACGCCCTCTTTCAAGCCACACACACACACACACACACACACACACACATACACACTCACACACTCGTGCACACACGCAATGTCTTGACTTTGGTAACGCAAGCTGTCATAACACTGTGCGTCAGTGCCGGGGGCTCGGAAATCAGCTGCGATGGGTTCAGAGATCGCCCCCTAATTAGAACCACGTGTGTTCCCCGCGACGAATAGAAACGTCACACGCACTGACAGTCGGCGCTGCACTCTCCGGTTCATTGAGCGTCGTGTCGCGCCCCCCCCCCCCACTCCTCCCCCCGTCCCCCATCCACCTCTTAGGGTTCGAGGCGCGATGCGGGTTGAGCTGAGCGAAAGAGTCCTCCATCGAACGGAAACGATCGGCCGCATATTTGATCTGAAAATGAAAATACAAACCTCTGGGGGGGGGGGGGTACACGTCAAATTGACCTGTCGTTGACCCTTTCCCCCTTACTGCACACGCACCACTCCTTATAAAAGCTCGTTGACGTAGAACTTGGTTTAACCAAATTTCATAGTGAAGCCAAACACTGACCAAAAAGGAGGGAGCGTATTCCCCAGATCTGCCACCCCCCCCCCAAAAAAAAGGTTTTGAACCCCCCTTTTTTAGGTGTCAATGACCACATTTAGTCATCTTTTGGCAGTGACCAATAAAGATGCTACTTTGCCTTGACCGTGCGCGGGGGGTGGGGAGCTTGCCCTGCATGTGCATCTCCCTGACTGCTGAAGAAACCTAATCCCGCCCCCTTCGCCGCGGCAGCGCACGCAGCTGATTCGCTGGACACGAAGAGCGTCCCAATGTCTTGAAACAACTGCAAATGGAAACGACGGCTGGCTTCGACACCATCCTATTGCCACACGCACACCTCGACATTGGAGGACACGAGAGCAGCAAGCAGCATTGCCGCTCCGTCAGACCGCCAAACTCCCTGTTCCGTCCGCTGCCGTGTCGGCGAGAAATAAGCCGACACCACGGCAACCACGTCGCTCACGGCATTTTACTCCTATTGGAAAAAAAAATCGCGTAAGCAACGCGATTCGCTTCCCTGCCGACTCACATTTCCAGCTGCAGGCATGATCTCATCATTTTCTATCCTCCCACATGACAAACTAACTATCAGTGAGAAGTAATTACGACTTTAGCCCTGTTTGTCTCTTCTGATGGATACAAATATGTAAGAAAATGTGCAGTTATTGCTGCAAGTCGTGGCTCGGAAGTGAGGAGCTGGAATTCAGCATCCTGAGCGACGAGTGAAGCCAAAGCTGCGATCGTTTACCTGCTCTCGGGGAAGTCGCCGGTCGACTTGCAAAACAAAGCGTGCGGTGTTCCGGCCTGTTTGTTTGTTCCCGCGCCAAAAGCTTTGATATGTTTTGTTGTTGCTGTTTTTTCTTTTTTCCCCTCCATTTTTTCCCCCTCTCCCACAACAGTTTGGCTTGATGAAAAAAAACTTCAAGACTTTGAGCGGCTCCTTAATGGGAACCCGGAGCACGACGCTCGCAGACTCCGCCGCGTTGCTCGCTGCTTCTCGCGTGATGAGCGACGTTGCAAAAACAATTGCGGAGGAGTGACATTTAAGTGAAAAAAGTAAATACATTTTTTTTAAAAAAGAGGAAAGATGTTCTTTTGGGGGGGGGGGTGTGCGTGCTGTGCAGGAAGTCACTCCATCTCCCAGATGCTCAGTGTCAACAAGTTGAAGGGCGCTAATTGATTTAAGATTGCCTAATGGCTGCTGTGATTAAAGAACACCCCCCCCCCGCTTGGTTCCCGTCGTCCATTTTTTTTTTGATTCAGACCCCTTGTTTATTTGGTTTTCGGCGTGGATACAGCTGGCCCCAATGTGTCGACGGCTCGCTGCCCTCCGTGAACGTCTGGCGCAGTTTATTTTTCCTTCCTACGTGTCTCTTTCTCTTTTTTTTTTTCGGCGTTTCACGGCGAGATCTGAGGGTTTTTCAGGGGGGAGGTGTGTCGCAGACCGTGCCGTGTCACACGGTGGTCCGACATGTCGCAGGCGGAGAGCGAGCGGGGGGCATGGAACGGACGTGTGGGGGCAGCTGGGGTGGGGGTGGGGGGGTGGGGGTGGATCTGACGTCGAAGCTCTCGGGTAACCTAAGCCATGTGCTGGAAAACCAAAAGAGACGGAACGAGTTTCTCTTTCTCGCAGCGATGCTTAATCACAGAGCTCCGCGGAGGCATGCTGGGAATCTGCGGCAGCCTCAAACCCTGTGGAACTCTGTGGAATTGTCACAACTGGACTACAGATGCAGAAGAAGAAGAAGAAGAATCCATCGAGGAGAACAGCAGAGAGAACATCCATATACATTCACTGTGCGGAGTCAATCAAAACAAGTGATTTTAAAAAAAATAATTAAAAGTTCAACCAGCTTCAGCTTGTGTGGTAGAACCAGGGCTGTTGCTACATGGTGAGGGTGTGTGTGTGTGTGTGTGTGGGGGGGGGGGTAGTATCCCCCACAAAGAGAACATACAAACTGAGTTCCAGCCTTTCAGACATCGTGATCTTGTCCTTCTTTAACTTTTTTCCTCAAGCTGTTGTTGTTCTTTTCTTTTTTTTCTTTTTCACTGAGCGCCTTCTTACGTCACCCCCCCCCCCTTCAATGCATGAAGCACATCCTTACTGTGTCCAAACAACATTTTACACAAGTTTACACAAGCGCCGACCCGAAACCGGGCGGCGCAGCTCCAGTTGAAGCTTGCGAAATGGACCTGTGTTTACATCCCGAAAGTGCTGGCAGAGTTCGACTGGAATCAGAGATAGCTGCAGCGCTCTGTTTTTTTTTCTTTCTCTCTTTCTATCTCTCTCTTTCAATGTCTTTCTCTCACTCATTCCAGCCTGAAAGAGAAAATACACCAAGCGCTATTCCAATTCCTTGTAAATTCCTTGCATTGTGATATGATGCTTGGGTCGGCTGAAGGCTGTCGGTGGCGGTATCACCTTGGCAACGGTTGGGTCAGGGAGGGAGGGAAAGTCGCTTCTGACTGGTTCTGAAAATTGGGGGGTGGGGAGCTCTTAAAGCTTCTGTCCACCCGGCAGAATTTAACAAGCCCACTCCTCAGTCGCAGGTAGACGGTGACTATTCTTCTCAGTCGGGGGGGCGGACCTCAGGGGATGCTGTCAGGCCCCATTCCCACCACCACCAATTCAGAGGCAGGAAAAACATTAGAACTCATGCAAAACCGCAAACACAAGATCACTAAACCGAAGATTTGTGACAGTAGATGGCGCTGTGTTACTCTCGCTTGTGCGAATCCACTAATTTATTACATAGCGTACAGCTCAATCATATGGGTCATCCAGCTCACGCACTCGCTCGCACACACACACACAAACACGCCCCCCCCCCCCCCCCCCCCCCCCGTTAAAGTCAGTGGAGGGTGTTACACGTTTCCACTTCACTTGGGTCCCCCATTAAAAATGCCCCATTGGAGATTTACTGGCCTTTCAGCACCACAGCGGGGCCCCGTAAACACCCACGTCGGAGGGTGGAGGGGCGTTACTGCCTTGTGCCAGGGGCTTGAATCACCCCCCCCCCCCTCCCCGCCCCTCACTTTATGCTGTGCGGACAGTTCATCCGCCGCCTTCTTTCGCCCGCCTTTGGACGGATAGAAGCGTGCGGGGGCCCTCAAATTCCTCATTGAGGTGTCACTTCCCCCCCTCCACCCCCCATCAGACGTTTCCTTGGCACATGAACACAGCTTGATGCATTTTTTTTTTTTATTCTATATGGCCTAAATGGGCAGATCTCACTCTTGACCTGTGTGGGGGGCCCCCCCCCCCCCCC
>JASSRZ010000032.1:9789637-9796120 GCA_032164315.1 Malacoctenus gilli | reverse complement strand
CACACACACACACACACACACACACACACACACACACACACACACACACACACACACACACACACACACACGCCTGCTTCCCAGACGTTTTGGGCACTGCGATTTTTTCCCCCAGTGCAACCGCTGTCAAAGCCAGTTGTGATGTGTTCCATAGACAAACAGGCAACCAGCGCTGCCCCCAGACTCCCTCCTCCTACTTTTTTTTTTTAGATCCCTCTGCATGCCCCCCCCCTTCCACCTACCCCATCTACCCACAATCTTTTTACCCCATTTTTCTGAATCTGTTAAAAATAAAAAAACAACCTTCCTGTCCTTCATTCGCCTCACATTCTGTCTGTTTCTCCAATTTCTTCTCCCGCCCTCTCTCTCTCTGTCTCTCGCCCTCTCCCTCTCTCTCTCTCTCTCCCTCTCTCTCTCTCTTGCTCTACCTTTGTCAATCTATTCGTTTACCTTCCTCTTCGTTTGTCCCCTTCCAAAGCCCCCGCCTCCTGTGACCAACCCTTCCCCTCTCCCCATCGTCACCTGGCCTATGCATCCACGTTTGGGGTGTGCCGCCTCGCTAATGCGGGGGCTTGTACGTGCCCCCCACCCCCACCCCAACCCCACTGCCCTACTGACCCCGTCCCCCCTCCCCTCCGTTTCTCCCTCCATCCTAACATGAAGAGGGAAATGTACAGAAACCAATAAAACGTGGCCATCTTGACATGGGAGACAAGAAAAGCCACGGCAGCAATACCCCCCCACCCCCACCCCCGCCAAAGACGACCCACCCACCTCACCTCCCTCATTGTCCACCTCCACCTCCCCCCATCCTTCATCCCTTCATCTTCCAGACTTCACACCTCCCTGATGTCTCTGAAAGTTCCCCCCCCCTCCCTTCTCCCCCCCACCTCCTCTCTGCCCTTTCCCGCTTCACACCGATACTGATCATTTTTCATTTGTTTCGTGTCCCCCCCCCTCCCGGATTTTGGCTCGATTGGGATTTATCATTGTTTGGGGGTATTAACACTCTAACAGGGAGATTTGGCGCTTCTTCATTCGCTTCTTGCTTCTTGGCTTTATCTTTTTTTTAAACTATTATTATTATTATTCTTTTTTTTCTTTCTTTTTTTTTTTTTTTTTGCTCAACGCCAAGAGGGGGCTGAAAGGTCTGGTCATTTGGGCTTCTCATTAACCTGCTGCTCACTGTTTGTCCCCTTGTCACTTGTGTTTTTAGAGAAAGATGAGGCTGCAATTGAGAGCTCTGAGTTCAATGCCACGTCAGTAGCTGATGTGGACAAGCGGGTGAAACGGCGGCTACTTATGGGTAACTCTTTTCTTCCTCTTTCTATGTGTTGCCATGGCGCTTGTGCTTGTATCCCCCACCCCACCCCACCTGACCCAGCCCTTCCCCACCCCACCCTACCCGAAAGTTTCTCCTCGGCTCCTTACTCGTTCTTCTCTCTCTCCTGGTTTTTTTTGTTTTGGTTTTTCGTTTAAAAAAAAGCCAACTGTGAACCCCCCACACCCATCCACACCCATCCACCCCCAAACCCCCACCCCACCGCTTCCTCTGGTGCCCACTGTGTCCTCTCCCGCAGTCACAGTTTTTGTTGCAACTCTAACATGATGACACCGGATTTAAAAAAAAAAGAGGTCGCTGTTCCTTTAAGAACTCTCACTACCTTAAACTTCTACCTACACAAGTTTCTGGATGGTACAAAGGCTCCCACCCCCTCCTCTCCTCTCAGTGACTAACATTCACTCTCCCATTTACACTCTTCTTTTTTTTTTCCTTTCCTTCACTGCCCGTGCCACATACTCAGGAGACCGAGTGACGAATTGGAGTCTTTCACAGGTCCTGGAACAGTGGGTGGAGGTTGGGGGGTGGTGGGGGTCTAACTAAAAAGGGGGGAACGACACGCAGCCCAGTTTCAAAACTCGGGTCAATGAGAAACGACAAAACTCAAAAGTGATGATGACACCGGAGAGTCCACCAGGGGGCCACGGCCCACTGAATTTTCATCAGTGCGACAAAGTGCTCGAGTTTGTTGAGTAAAATTGATTCTAATGTTCCCGCCAAAACTGACGCAGAAATATCAGCAATTGGCCAAAAGTGCCAATGAACTCCAGACGATTTGACGTCAACAAGCCGTTACCTTTCGTGCATTCTGAAAGTTTGCTTCCCAAAACAAAACTGGCAAAAGTTTCAATGAGATGGACTTCATGAGGTCCGTTGTTGTAGTCCTGTCTCTTCTTTTGATGTTTTTTTTGGGTCGAAAAGCATATTTTCGAGATCCAAACTTAGTCATTTGTACATCAAATCACTGCAACTGCATTGATCGTGTCTCCAGCCATTAATAATCCATCATTGAGCGACTCTGGTGGATCGCACACACTCAGAAGAACGTGGAAATGCTTGATTTAACGGGACAAAGCGTGCTATTAAAATTGCACTTTCAGTTCAGAGCGTTGGAAGGCCCTAACGGACTCGGCCTTTGCAGGAGATCCTAGTTTTTTATAGTAAGAAGCATTCCTTCAGCCTCCTGGTGTCCTACTCCAAATTGTTGCATTGTCGCCTTAACAAAATTGGGTCATAGGTGTTTTTTTTCCTGATGGACAGCCCCCCCCGTGACCTCTCCTACTTCCACTTTCAGGCATTCTCTCAATGTTTTCGAGAATGGTTCTTGCTTCTGGTGGACAGTCCACTTTTTTAGTCCACTGTTCTCTACATTCATGTTTTGAATGTGTTTTTCTTGACACAGGCATTGTCTTTGAACACACCAGTCCAGCCCAGGCTGCTGTATTGGATTCATTAAATCAGGGATGCACAATGTTGACACAAAACGACCGAAACCAGATATTAGGTTGAAAGCAACAGGTGGATTCACTCGAGAATTGGGTTTCTGTTGATAATGTATTCCAATTGGTCAGTTGAAGCCCACATAAATCAGGAACATTATTGACAAAGATTCAGAAAATGTATCGAAACATGGTGCATCCTTGAATCACCTTCGATCGGTAATCAAAAGTTCTCTTCCGCAGGTTTCAAAGAGACATTTCAAAGGTTTTTTTTTTTCTCAAATCGCTTCTCCTTCCTTACCTTTTTTTTCTTACCCTGATCAATTTGTCTCTCAGTCCCCCCCCCCCAACAAACTGAGACCTGAACCCAGTTTTTACCCTCTGCCCTCCCAGCAAGCCCTCTGTTTCTGACACCACCCAAATCGAATGGCGAAGCGTCCACTCGAGAGCGGTGAAACCAAAAGGCCACGACTCACACTTCAGGAGTCATCATGCTGTTTATCACAAGTGTCAGAACATGCCGTTTAAATCCATCCCCCAGCCCCCCAAGTAGGGGGGTCTTCTCCAACCCATGAGGCGAACACATACCAAAATGACGAAGACATTTCAGTTGAAAATTCTCAGTGGATTCACATTGAACGTTACTGCCTCAACGTCTAAGTATAGAAGTTGGTAAATTTAGTCGAATTCTTTCTCGCTCGTGAAGACAAAATTGCAAAAGTGTTGTTGACTGAACGCGATTATGCTGGAATGTTCCCAATCTGGCTATTTTTGGACTAAAATAGCTCTTGACACCTTTTTTTCCCCCTTACAGCTAAACCTTTTCTAAGCTTCTTCATTGCAGTTGCATCACAGCCCACCGCCAGACGCATGTCGTGACACCCCCTTCAGAACAGCTTCTTTAGGGGGCGCGATGTCCAACTGATCGTTAAATTAAAAGCCTCCCCAATTTTCACCTTGAAAAAGTCATTTGGCAGCTCAAATGGTGTTAAAATTGGCCTCTAATTGCTAATTACCCCCCCCCCCAAAAGAGTGACACGTTCAGCATGGGAAAGTCGGAAAACCAGATCCTCTGCGATTATCTTCAACAGCACACGTCAGTGGTTCACTGCCCTCCGTCAACACGTACGCCCAATCGTATCGTAATATGATATGCTTGATTATTGCCAAATTGCAGTTGTGTGACTGATTAGAATCAGCAGGGGGTCTGCTTGCAAAGTTGTAGCCGAATTGTGTTAAATTCCACCGTGAGTGCTGCTGGTGTTTTTCTGTGAGCCCTTCGATAGACACAGGTTACCGTTACCCAAAAAAACAGCGTCAGAACCCACAAGCGGGTCGTTTCATGCCACTTGAGTAAAGTAGAAGCACTCAAAGAGCGCCAACCTCTGGCTGCTTGAAGCTCTCGTACACCAGATTCTTTTTAAGGACAAAAAGCTCTACCAGAGAAATGACGCTTTTTTTGTGATTTTTGGCTCACCGGATGACCACCGAAATGTGGTCAGCTGCTCCTTGTGCGACCCCTCACCCATCCGGCAAGTCTCACCTCGATCCAACCGGGACTTTGGGACTTATCACAGTTAGACAAGCGAACACTCGCCCAACCTGCCTGGCAACTTTCTGAATCTTCTTGGCAACTCCAGATATGGTCGCGGAAAATCTGCACCGCCACCACAAACGAGCAAACTGTTTGCGATGCAAATTTGGTGATGTCATCAATTGGCGACTTCGAACAACAGCTAATTTTGTCTTTCAGCCTTTAACTCTTTATATTGGCCAAGGATTCTTCTTTAATTTACCTATTCATGATCAATTGATGGAAAACACCTGGGAAAGAAGGATAAAGAATCATAATTAATCCACATTCTTACACCGCAAATTATTTGGCTCTAACCAAGGCACAAAGAAACTAATTTCAGTATAAGTGTTAGATAATTGATCTTGTTTTTGAGAGTTATTTTCTTGATTTTTGGTTTCGAGATCTTCTAATTTCACTTGTTTTGAGGATCGTTTCCCAAAGATCTAGATTTTTCATATTGTGTTTATACCCTTTTTGTTGCCATGTAGTTATTTTTTGATCTCAGACAGAGTCTGATGTAAAAAGAGTTGCAATAGTAGTTGAGGTAGCCCCCCCCATCCCCTAGCCCTAAGTTTGATTTTCAACCTCCTCGATGCAAACGCTGCCCCATTGATGGCATCCAATCCAGATGAGATCACATAATCAAAATACATGCACTGTCTAATCGCAGTCTCGCAGCTTCCTTCACGCGTAAGCATGTGAGGGTTTCACGTGTGGCTTACCAAAGGGGCGGGGGGTGGGGGTGGGGGTGGGGAGTCCAGCCTGGCACAGCCTGAGCGGCATCAGTGTGTTAGATTTGACACCGCCATCAGTTTGGCTTCCTATGACTTCACTGCAGCCGCCTGCCTCTGTCCGACCTCGCCGTCGCTGGCGGCGCGCTCACCAATACGGGGGAGCGTGCCTTGCGAGGTGGAGACGGGGAGTCCCTCTGATATGTCAGGACGTGAAGAGTCGCAGTCCCGGGAACCAGGTGCTGCACGCGTTCGTCAAGAGAAAGACTCGATACCGTTGCAGGGGTCGCTGTCTCCCAGCGCGTTGTTGTGTATTTTAAGTTTTTACATGCATACACAAATACACGTGGCCTGGTTACAGACGACTGACGGCTGATTCAGGTGCCCGTCACAGCGCTTAACAGAGGCTCCTGTTGAGCGCTGGAAGGCGATCCCGAAAACCTCCTGGCCACTGACGCTTCAGTGCACTCCTCCTCCTCATCCAACAGTGGTCAGCACTTCCATGTAAGGAGTGCGACAGACGTGTGTATCTCACCCTTCCACCCTTCTTTTTGTTCCTTTGCATCCCCCCGGGTGACATAATCCCCGCCTCGACAGATGGAGCCGACCGGGGACGCCGGATCTACTGGAATCGGCTCACTCTGAGGTTTTTCGGCCTCTTCTCTCCCCCTTCCTGTCTTCCTGTCATGTGACTTCATCCTAACTTCTTCCTTCCCAGGGTTGCAGGCTTTTTGAGGCCTTTTAATCTCAACTTAACATTTTTCTTCCTTTTCTAAGGAACAGACCGTTTGAAACATTGTTTTTGACCCGTGACTCTTTGGGGGTCTTTAACGAACAGTCTTTCTTCATAGATTGCAGGTGCTGTTGTGCAGCTGCAAAAAAAAGCTAATCGCTAAGTGGTTGCTTGGGTTTTCATCCTGGAGCCAAACATGAGTTCAGTCTGTGTTCTCATCTGTATTTTGATATATATGCTAATGATACAAACTGAGACACACACAAATTAGGTAAAAAAAGATTGAGAATAAAAATTTGTGAGGTCATCTATGTGGGCCCGATTGGACCCCCCCATTTTTGGCCTGCCAGGCAACATATTTGACCCTGTTTCATGTTGTGTTTCTAATTTTTTTTTGGCACTTTCTAATCGTAATAAATTTTGCAAGAGATATTTTTATTCTGTTGGATAAATAATAACAGCTATTTCGTGTCGGTCGGTCATTTGGTCAAGTCAAGTCACTTGGTTCGTCAGTCAGTCAGTCAGTCAGACAGTCAGTCAGTCAGTCAGCCAGTCAGTCAAGTCAGATCGGTCGGTCGGTCGGTCGGTCAGTCGGTCAGTCAGTCAGTCATTCGTCATTCAAGTCAGGTCAGTCAAGTCACCCATGAACAAACGAGCTCACT
>JASSRZ010000032.1:9782137-9784637 GCA_032164315.1 Malacoctenus gilli | reverse complement strand
TCCTCCTCCCCCATCGCTCCACAGGGGACGGGCCCCGTCGTGCCTGTCTATCATAATCATTTCAATATAAACTATGTGGGGCATGTTTAAAAAGCCACCAGCCTGATGAACGCCCTTTCATCGGCGCTGACAGACGGAGGCGGCTCAGCCTCGCACAATGACAGACACGCCAACCCGGGGAGGTGTTTCGTCCCACGTTCTCGTGCCGAGAGAGACAGAGAGCGAGAGAGCGAGAGAACGAAGGATCCTTTTCTTTTTTTGTTTCAACGGCTTCCAGATGTTTGATTAGAAGGTGCACGTTGAAGGTTGCACATTACAGTGGGATGTGCACGTCTTCATGCCGGTTAATTGACACACATATGGGTTAATGTGTTGGTCTGTGCACGCGCGCACACACACACACACACACGCACACACACACACACACACACCCTGAGAGGTCTTGTGTGGATAGCGTGTGGTCGGTGGTGGTGTGCGGTACGGGGTACAATGTGTATTGGCACCTGAAGACACGTTGCCACTGGCCTGCATTCCTCCCCTACCTGAAGACACACACACACACACACACACACACACACACACACACACACACACACACACACACACACACACACACACACACTCGGATCCGACTGACAATCCGCTCACCAGGAGCCCAACACATCCAAAACCTCGCCATCCCAACCGAAGGACCAAGACACCTTTTCATGTGTTTTTAGATTCTTAAGCTTTTACTTTGAAGGCTTCTGCTTGAGTGAAAGTGGCTGTTTCCTCCAGTGTTTGGCTTCACTGTCATGGCTTCGAAAATCAATGATTGAAGTTCCAAGACCTTTTTTTGACAGTTTGGTGGGACGTTCTTCCTGTCCGAGGTTCCGCGCCTACACCAAGTGAGGAGCATTTCCGAGACTAGTTTAGGGGTACCAAAGAAGTACCAAGTGTACAAGTGTCTTATCTGCCTTATATGCTCTGGCATGAAGGTTCAGTTGCTGGTTGCAAAAGTCACCTAGAGGACTTGGAAGGTCACCCAATCTGGTGACACTGAAAACCCTGAAATCAAGTAGCGGCTCGAGCGTGCGGTTTTTACTGGTCAGCCTGGAGCTTAAAGGCAAAGTCCCATACTGACGGGCTGCTTTGCCGCGGCGACTCTCACCTTACATGACTGCAGCAATCGTCAGCCGTCAACCCCCTCGACGAAGCGGGCCTAACCTCACCGGCTGTTTTATTGTTGTGTAAAAACGGAGAGTTTCCTTTGGCCCACATGTGCCCCGCCGAGCGTTTGTTATGAAACAATATCGAGGGGCCGGGATCGTTTAATGCCCGAGCAAATACACGCTGCCTCCCGGGCCTGATGTCTGTGCCCCCACCACCATCACCTCCGACAGCCCCGCAAGGAAGGACTCGCGCTCTCCAAGAAAAACTCGATCCCCCTCGTCCTCGACGTGCAATTATTTGTCGAGGTTCGGGTTTCTGCAAAATGTATTCCGTTTAATTGCTTCTCACTGCAAATATTTGGTAAAACCACACGGCTCCTCTAACCCCCCGGGTGCTGCTGCACATTCCTAATAAGCTCGTCTGAAAGTGGCTTCAAGTGACTCGACTCCCGTTCATGTGCCCCCCGGTCCTTCCCGCACTCGCACCCTTGTCCTAGTTCGGGGCCTCCGCATCGGAGGCCCCGAACTAGTCGAGCCGGCAGGGCCTCGTGAGCGGCGCTGGGTCTCCCCGGGAGTCGGGTTTCACTGTCCAAACACCGGGCTTCTCCAACACAGCCCCCGAGGCTCACAGAGGAGCAGGCGAAGGGGCTTTGAGGAGGCGGGGGGGGTGCTTGTTTCCTTTGGCCCAGGTGGATGTCAGCGAGCCTTCTCATTTGGCCCTCAGCCGTCTTTTGGCGTCTGTGAAGAGTTCACCTTTCGAAATATCTCACCCCTGGAAGAACTTGCCCCCCCACCCCCCACCCCCACCCCAATGGTCATTATTCAAATACCGGAAGATGCAATCGAAGTTCCCTCTGGAGAGCGATTATCTTAGGGGGGGATTGATAGTTGATGTGAGAAGGTTCAGGGGATATTTCTCTGGAAGGTCCATGGGTCCATGGCGGGGGCGGGGCAAGCTTGGAGCAGCAGACAACCACGCACACCCTCATTGACCTCATGCTCCGTCTAACAAATGCAAAGAAACCAACCAGTCAGATTGGCGACTTCCATTCAGGAGCCCTGTGCACCACCCAGCTTCGGGTGGGTGCGTCCTCCACCTGTCCAGTTCAAAGGCCCTGTGTTGTAAAACTGAGATTTCCAACGGTGTGTCATTACTTACAGTGGGGTGGGTTACATTTGGGGTGGGGGGCTGGTTAGTTAAGTAGGGCCAGGAAAGAATAGTTTAGCAATATAGTTAGCAGCCAAGTGTTCCGAAACTATAGGTACAGACAGAAAATCACACACACACACACACACACACACACACACACACACACACACACACACACACACACACACACACACACACA
>JASSRZ010000032.1:9762892-9775792 GCA_032164315.1 Malacoctenus gilli | reverse complement strand
CACAACTGTTTGGTGAGGCCGGGGCAAATATATGCAGTGGGGGCCCCCCCCCCCATCAAGTTTCAGACATCGACCTTAATGCGCATGGACTATGGGACACATGTCAAGATAGCGACCCGGCGTTTGCTGTGCAACGTGACACGCCTGATCTATGGTGTTGGACGGTCTGGAATCACACAAAGTAACCACACATAAATTAGACTGATCCTATTTCATGTGGTGGAAAAGCATCTCTAAACATCTGTACTCAATGCACCTCTGCATGGACATTTGAGAACTTTCTCCAAGCCAATGCAGAATTTATACAGAGGATTTACCAACATGAAGTTAGATATTAACGCCACTCTCAGCCCTCTATGTATCTTTAAGGACCTTTTTCATGCTTTTTCACCCTCTGCCAAGAGGAAGTAAGTGGGTGCTTACAGATCGTCACTCCTAAATGGCTTTGCACCAGCTAAAAGGCACCGAGGACCCCTGTCAGAGAACAGGACAGCTCTGAGCGGGAGGTGAACCCGGTGGCTCCCCGCCGCCCCCTTGTGAGCCCCAGGAGGGTCTGCAGGTGGGTCGCTGAAAAGTCATCCCACATTGGTGTCGCTTCAGCCGGCTCGCACATGCACACATTTGCTGTGAAAGGTGGGCACACACCATTGAGAGCAACTTGGGAGGGGTGGGGAATGTTGCCGGCCCCCCTCCCACACACACACGCGCACGCACACACACACACACACGCACGCGCGCGCGCACACACACACACACACACACACACACACACACACACACACACAGTCGGACAAGCGCAAGACAGAAAAGGAGAGTGACTCAAAAGAGTCATATCTGCTCTGCTGGGTATGTCAAGAAAGAACCCAACGAACACGGCACTCCCCATCGTGGGCCGAATATTCTTGATGGGAGACCACCGCGCCCGTTCAACAGCATGACTGCAACAGTTTGGTAAAGGTAAGAAATCAGCCCTGGGCTGTGACAACGTTCAGAAATGGGAGTATTTAAATGAGACCAGCCTTGCACACAAAATAAAACATGCCTGCGTGTTGTGTGCAACTTGTGTCATTGTTTAGGCAAAAATAGAGGAAAAGAATGAAGCAAAGTGTTCAAGAGTTGGGGCAAAGTCATCACGTGCAGCCCAGTTCAGAATCAGTTGGCAGGAAATGAATCGAAGTTTACGCAACGTGAGGCACAGTGGGCCGGATAACCGTGTCACATGCATCCTGGCATGTCATTTGGGGGATTCGGCAGACGTCGCGTCTCGCAACAACCGCTAATTGTTCCCATCGATCTCCCGACGACGCGTCGTCCTCCCCGAGTTGTGCAGCGGTTACGACGGCAGGGCCAATAAAGCGGGCATGTCAGCTGCCGCTCTCCTGGGCCGGAGTGTCAGTGGTGGGCCTCTTTCAACCTTCACTTTAATTGAACAATTAGAATTACTGATTGGCTGTCGAGCAAACAGGTGTGTGTGTGTGTGTGTGTGTGTGTGTGTGTGTGTGTGTGTGTGTGTGTGTGTGTGTGTGTGAGTGTGCGTGCGTGCGTGTGTGTGAGTGAGAGTGTGTGTGTGCGCTCTTCATGGATTTCCAGTCAGTTTCTCTTGCAGACGTTTTGATAAAAAGAGACACAAGTGGAGCTCAAAGAGTCGCATCAATAATTCACACGACGCTGCTTCGCCTCGGGGCGTCTGACAGAAGTCCGACGCGGCGCCGGTGTCAACCTTTGGCAAGTCAGGTTGTCGGCGTGACCTCTGAGACACCCCGGCCTCGCCCGCATCCCGTCGTCAGGGCCGCACCGGGGACGAGAGCATCAGATGGTTGCATCTCGGCAATCGCTGTGCGATCAGATAAAAGAAGTTTTGTCCGTGCTCTTGTGCGTGCGGCGACACTCGGCGGACGCGGCGAGCGTACCAGGGGCCCGCGGTCTGGCGCAGATGGCGGGCCCGCGCCGCACAATGCAGGTCTTTGTGCTTCCAACGTTGGTTTGGAAGGTTTGCAGTGCGCAGGTTGCCAGATTGGGCCCTCACCCACACGCTCCCTTGAAAGCTCCGGGGGCTCGGCTGAAGTCTCTCGACAAGGGGGGGCCCCCTATTACTTCTCCGGAACGCTCCCGCCCGTGTGTCATTGTTCATAGCGTACGCCTCCTCGTGCCAGGAGCGAGAAGAAGAAAAAAAACCCGCTAGGAACGAAAGCACCGCGGCGCACGGTGTTTTGTCCAATTTGCCCATCACACGGGAGGTGATAGTCAAGAGCCCGGGGGTGGGGAGGTCCCCGCTGAGTTTACACAATCTGGCAACCCATCGCCGCCCCCTCACATTCCAGCGCCGCCTTCCCCTTCCATCCTCTATCCTCCCTCGCTTTTGCTGTAACCCAATTTGGAAGCCGCGGCCAATAAAAGTACGATACATCGAAGCCTAACGAGGGGCGAGGAGAAGGAGGAGGAGGAGGAGGAGAGCCGAGAAGTTAATGTGAGAGGAGATAATGCGGCGCTCAGCGTGAGGAACGGGGAGCTCAAAGCACTCATCCTTTGTCCTATTTTCACACAGAGGCAAAACTCCAGTCACACGGGGACAGACGGTCTTTGTCGGCTCACCAGAGGAGGTTTCAGAGGAAGAGGAGGAGGTGGGGATGACGGGAGGGAAGTAGAAGGCAGGAACAAAACCGGAATAAACAATAAGCCTCAAGAAGTCGTGCAAAGGGGCTTTGAGGAATGGGGTCAATGGGGGGGTCAACGTGTGAGGCAAACAAAAAACAATGATTGAAAGGAAATTTGTCTGTAACTTCCTTCCTGATGGTAGACTCCCCCTCTCGTTGCCCCCCTGGCGCACCTGTACATCCAGTACTTCCGGTACCACCAGAGCGGCCACAACCGATTAAACATTACAGCATACTGAGCGGAACCCCTGCTTGGGGGTTTGCAGCGCCAACACACGAAACCTCTTTAGGTGGACGCAGAGGAAGCAGACGTCTTGTTCCGACAGCTTTCTGGTGGATGCTGTGCGATTTCTTGGTGTTTGCAAGTATCTGGTTTCTTTCACTTGAGGTGCTTTTGCAACCCTGAGAGTTCCCACCTGTGTCGCGTTTAGTCCCCACGCCACACCTGTGAGTAATGCTAATATTCAATGGATGAGTGGACCACTGATCGTTATCAGTTGAGCTTGTCTGGCTTAAAAAAGAACATTAGCGTAACAGGAATCCTCCTTCGGCGTTTCATTGAAACGCCGGGGGGGGGCGGGGGGGGTGCTAGAATCCTTTGCACATTCTCACCGAGACACACACACATCATCAGCATCATCATCATCTGCACTGTTGGCGCTAAGGCTTCAAAGAGGGTTCAATGCAGCACGTACGCAGGCTTTCCAGATGACTGGCTCCCTCGCAGCAGCCCGTAATTATCGACAAGGCTGAATGAGAATTCGTATGGAATAATTAAAAGGAAATGCAGTCTTAAAAAAAAAACAAAAAAACAGGGGACCGCCCGACCATGAGTTCCACATCTGGTCTTGGATGGGCAGACCGATGCCCCCCCGGTGGGGCTGATCCTCCACCCGCGAACGGTTTTCAGCCGTCCGCTGGTCGGAGGTCTCGGTGATGTTGTGGACGCTGCTGCTGAGGGTCCGTGACCCTGTCTGGAAGCTGTCTGCTTCCACTCTTTAAAGTCTATAACTCCACCGACAAGAACCGTAAGGATATAAAATGACACTTTCGTCTCTGAAGGTGGCGTACAACCCGAGGTGGTCACCTGTCGTCACAGGTAAAACTTCATGCCAATTTAAAGCCATCGATTGTCCTTGTTTGTATGTTTTTCGACTGTCAGAAGAACCTGCAAGACACTTACAGAAAGGCCCCCACCTGCACCCTCAGGTGACACTAATCCACTTGCTAAAAGCGAATGTAATTATAGTCGGTAAAAATGCCAGAAGCAGCTTTGCTAAAACTTTTATATTTGTTTGAGTAACTTTTATATCCCTACTCCTAACATATATAAAATGATCACAGCATATATAAAACAAAAATATCGAGTTTAAATGAGGAAAACTTGCGGCCAGCTTCAAGATATACATTTGTGCTAATTTAGCAAGCTCAGCTGATTTTCCAGAGAAAACCATCAAGCGGTTGCGCCCCTCCCCTCTGGCGTGTCGCCTCCCCTCTCGCCGTGCAACTCGAACTTGCACAGGAAGTCCTTCCAGTTGACGGTGCCCTTTGCCCGGTCTAGCTCCAGCCTGGCCAGGACGAAGCCGAACTGCCTGTCGGATAGCCGGGCGCAGAAACTCTCCAGCACCCGCCGGAACTCCAGCGCCCCGACGGTCCCCGTCCTGCCGCGGTCGGAGGCCGAGAACGCCTGGGGGGGGGGGTTCAGAGAGAACGCAGCCAGTCAGGGTGGGATGTGGGCGAGCCAGGGGAGCACGAGGCTGCTGGTCTCACCTTGCGCAGATTAGGGGCCGACAGGGACACGAGCCGTCTCATCCTGGCCACGGTCGGCGCCTCGCCGAGGTGATCCAGGGACTCGATGTCACGCAGGGCGTCGGGGGGAAAAGGCGGGGGAGAGCTTTTGCTCATGGTCGCTGGGCTGAACGCGGACAGGAAGTCCATGTATGGGAGCCGCCCACAGGCATCATTCTCAACGGGAACACCGAGCCTGAAGGGAGCGGCTGTGTTTCAGCGTTTTCAGCAAGCAACGGTGGAGGGTGGATGGGGGATGGGGGGTGGGGCAAACCTGTCCAGGAGGCCGGCGAGCTGCTCCCCACGGACGGGGCAGCCGCGGGAGTGCAGCAGCCCACGCAGCTCGTCCACCGTCACTGTGCCGTCTCCGCCCAGGCGGGTCAGCGCGGCACTCAGCCCAGCGTGGTGGTCCTGCAAAGCTCGCCTTTTGGTCATAGGAGGGGGGAAAAAAACAGAACCCTTCCTATTTCACCTTTTACCCAGAAAAACCTCGTTTTGATGCCAGCTTGTCTGGAGTTTTCGTTTAAGATTTATCTATTTATTCATTAAGACTTGTAGATTTTAGGTTGTTTTACCTTCAGTCTGCAAAAACAGAAACAATTCTGCATTAAATTCACAGTGTGCAAGCAGGAAAAATGTTGATTGCTCAATAACAATCACAGCATGTGCAAAATTAATCTATACCAAGCTTCTTTTTTTGATGCATATGTGACTGTGGGTAGAGACTATTGCGTGTGGGGGTGGGGGGTGGGGCTTATCGCACCAGGCCAATAGAAAGCAGACGGATCCCCGCGACCAGAGAGTGCTCGCGGCAACCCGACCTCACGTACTGTATACATTCCAGCGAGGCAGCGTCGGAGGGAAGAGGCTCCGCGTCGTCTCCGCAGCTGCCGGGTCTTGGCCTGTCGCCGTGGCGGAAACCCAGCGTCTCCAGGAAGTCGCAGGCTGCCACGCTGTCCAGGCCCCCCGGGTCAAACCTGTACCGATGCAAGTCAAAATGGGGGGGGGGGGGGAGTGGTGGTGGTCCCGAAATGCTGACCTCACCTGGACCAGAGCTGGTCAAACTGTTCCGGCGTCAGGGGCAGAGCATAGGAGAAGAGCAGCGCCCTCAAGCTTTTCTTATGGATCCAAGTGGAGCCTTCTCCATCAGTCTGACAGAGGACCTGAGGAGGAGGAGGGTCATGATCCCTGCTGGGTACAACCCCCTTTCGCGTGTCTCTACCTGGGCGTTGGCACTGACCTTTGACATGCTTGCCCACTTGGATCGCGCGTCGCAGGCCAGGAGTTCATGGAGCCGCTGCGTCCTGAGAAAAGGGGAAAAAAGCGAACAAATTCCCTCCAATGATACCAACAAGAAATCTGAAGCTCGGTAAAATTAACATGTGGGGTTCAACTAGTGGTGGGAGGTGTGATGTGATTACCATAATCCTAATGCCCTCAGCATAAAGACAACAAAAAGTAAAGGTGTGATAAAAACACAAATTCTATGAGCCAGTATTTAACAGTATGGTATAATCTGGTGAAGATTTCTTCCACCCGGGAGGAGCGCAAAGTTGAGCCGCTGCTCCTCCACATAGAGAGAAGTCAGCTGAGGTGGTTGGGGCATCTATTGAGGATGCCTTCAGGTCGCCTCCCTCGGGAGGTGTTCCAGGCATGCCCTGCTGGGCAGAGGAGGCCCTGGGGAAGACCCAGGACACGCTGGAGGGATTAGGTCACCCAGCTGGCCTGGGAAGACCTCGGGGTCCCCCCAGAGGAGCTGGAGGTGGTGGCCGGGGGGACAGGGAAGTCTGGGAGTCTTTGCTGAGACTGCTACCCCCACGACCTGGCGGTAGATGATGGACGGATGTGTTATTACATTCTTTGAGACCGAGCAGTCTCCACACTCACACGCTCGCTTGCTGTCTCGCCGGTTTGCCGGCGTTCTCCACCACCGCCGCGAATTCGGCGAAGTTGAGGGTCGCCCCAGTGTGCAGGCCCACCCGCTCCAGCAGCCGCTGGTACTCAGCGCAGCCGCAGAGGAACCTCAGGCTGTCATGCAGCACCCGGAAGTCCCGCTGGCCAACCACACCTCTGCGGTTCCTGTCCATCAGCCGGAACGCTACATGGTTGTCCTGGAGAGGTCAGAGTTCAAGATGTTCGAGCATCTACTTTTTTTCCCTTTCCTATTACACCTAACAGAATCAAAAACGCCTGAACTGCGTAAGTCTCGGTCCGAAAAGGACTCAAACAAGTGTTAAATAACTGTAGGATCGGTTCACAAGAAAACCTCTTCTCAGGTCGGTCCTGCTGCCAGATGAGTTCAACCCACCCCATGTATGGTCCTGATCCTGGTCCTCAGAGCGGCACAGCACTCGTCCGCCGACGTGAGGAGGGGACAGGGGTCGGGGCTCTGGACCCTGCACCGGCCGATGGCCTCTGGTCAGCACCGCAAACAACAGCAAAAACAACAGACGTTTATATTCCCGAAAACTTTGCCCGGTTGCCCTTTTTAATCATGGGCACAATTAGCAGGCCCTGTTCGAGCCCCCCTTCTCTTTGTGGGGCGGGGGGGCATTATCCTCAACAAATTAGGATTTTTTGTTCTATTTTCGTGAGTTATTTGTGGGGGGTTTTTTTTCGTTGCCCCTTACGTCTGGCAGCCACACTGGGCATTTAACTGCCTGACCTAATTTACATTTAATTAGACACGCACTTGTTGGCTAAAACTAAGGGAAAAAAATCTTTTTTTTATGCCTGGCAAACACAGCTAACTTTATGTCCTGCCTTTGTTTAATACTTGTATTTTTTTGTTGTTCTTTGTACTGTGTATCTTCTTTTTTTTGTCAGAGGATACAAATTAGAGTGATGCCCTGCTGCTCTGTTTTCTGCTTCCAAAGCACATAATTAGCCCAAACAAGCAGAAATGAGCGCGATTCGGAGCCTGCACGGCGCTCCCCCGCTCCGCTAATGAGAGACGGAGCGGCTCGATCTGACTCTATTTATAATCCGGGACCATTTCTCCAACGGCTCGTGTGCTAAGAAAGACATAATTTCGCAGGAAGCGGGGGGTTTATGTTTGATCACCGTGGGTGGGTTTAGGAGTCGGGGGGTGGGGGGGGAGACGGGAGCCCGGCGGGGAGCAGGAAGGGATTTTTTTTTTCTTCAAATCTCTGTTTAAGCATTGGAGAAAAAAAAAGCTCCACCATGCAGAACTGATGGGATTGCCGAAAAACCCGCCCGCCGGTCAGGACGTTCCGGGGGCTCTCACCCTCATACTTCGCCTGGAACACCGAGAGCTCGATGCGTCCGTCCCGGAAGCCCAGCAGCTCGGTGAACGTGGCGAAATGCCCGTCGTCCAGGACCACCCAGCTATCCTCTAGGACCTGAGAGAGGGGGGGGGGAGAGAAAAAGTGGAGGAACCCCGTTGACCGTGAAATATTACCCAAATGTGAACCCTTCACTCATCGAAGGACCTTCGTTCCTGAGCAAAAAACAGCTCCCAAACTCAAAAAAACTGTGAAACAGCGATTACTTTTTGAGGGCTTTCGAGAATAAAAAAGCATCAAGTCTTCAAAATAATTCACGGTCAGGTCACGTCAGGTGGCATTGGGCCATTTCAAGTGGCGTAAGAGGTCCAGAGAGCCTGTCGACGGCTCATTTTAGTTTATATACAGCTTTCATAGATCAACTCAAGGCAATAAAGGAAGTCTATCGGATAACAAATAAAGACAAGACAACCGAGAAAAAGGTTCCAAACAAATCTAAAGCTCTGTTTCAAAATAAAAGTCGTCCTTTCAGAAGCTCACTCTCCATATAAATAAGACGAGGGTCATGATGGCTGTTTTCTTCCGCAGCAATGCCGTAGTGTTTCTGGCTTCTGATAGCCACAAAAACCAATTTAGCATCGACCGTTTGGGAGCGACATGTAAAGCCCTCGGGGTATATTCCTAAAATACTACGTGGGGGCTGGCAAGGGAACGTTCCAGGAAAAGCAGCCACTCTACAGCAGGACCCTCGGACTCATTCTTTTAACGACCGGCCGCGATTGCGTTTGTGGGTTTTGGATCCGTCCCGTATCCAATTGAGGTCGGTCGGGGGGGGCACTCGACCTTTCGTCGGTAAGAGGAGAGCAGATAGTGGTGTCACTCATTCCCCGAGGATACAAGGTGTCTTTCTGAGCTCAAGGATGACCCAAAAAAGAAGGCCTGACTAGTTTGATGAACACCCACAGGGATTTGGCAACGCTTTCTTTTTAAAAACGAGAAGGTAGGAGTGATTCTTCATCCTCTTGATAATGTGTGAGTAATCATGTAGTGTGTGTGTGTGTGGGGGGGGGGGACATGGCAAAGCGACTGGACCTGAACAATTCTTTTCCAGTCATCGCTCGTCCGTCTTTTTTGTTTTTAGGTTGTTTGTTTTGGGTTTTTTTGCCAATCTGGGGTCCAGTTCCCAGTTCTTGGGGAGGCTACAAACTTTGAGAAGTGCAGCGTTAGAGACGGCGGCCATAACTGTGAAAAATAAGGCCCCGAGGTGTGATGAACGAAAGTGATCCTCGCACCAAAAAGTAGCGGCTCGGCGCTGCGTTGCACCGGAGCGGGAAACGCCGTGGAGGCTTTCGGGTGGGAGGGTGCGACGCTTTCGCAGAGCCAGCCATCATGCCCCCCCCCCCAACCCCCGCTCTGGTGCTTAACAAACAAACAACACCGATTCAAACAGCTTGTAGCGATCTCATATATTTTTCTCCTCGCAGCGTCCCAATTCATGGCAATTCGCAGCTTCGCTGACATCGCGTGCTTCTGCCGGATCCCTGCCAGGACATCTCACCCCCGGTACATCTGTTTGTGCGAAGGTTCACACACATCACAAGTTGTGATGCTTTGGCTGCTTCGGTCATATTTCAATTGTTTTGGGCTTCTTTTTTCGCGAATCCACTCTGCGACCGTCAACTAAAACTCTCTGTCCCTCAGCCAGAGCAATGTGGCCTCATTTTCTTTTCATCCGTCGCTGTGCTACAGTCTTAACAGCAATCCTTGCCCATCACTATGTTCAATTACAAGGCCTAAAACTTAAGAATGTGATCACATCATGAATTTAAATTACCGTATTTTCCGCACTGTATGGCGCACTGGATTATAAGGCGCACCTTCAATGAATGGTGTATTTTAAAACTTTGTTCATATAAAAGGCGCACTGCATTATAAGGCGCATAGAATAGACGTTACAGTCGAGGCTGGGGTTACTTTATGCAGCCATTAGAAGGAGCTGCGCTGAAGGGAATGTCAATAAAACAGTCAGATAGGTCAGTTAAACTTTATGAATAGATTACAAACCAGTGTTCTGACAACTCCGTTCACTCCTAAAATGAATAAACAGTCTTCTTTACTTGGCGCAGGACATCTTGGTGCTTCTTCCACTTCCGCACCATTGATTCATTAATGTTAAATTCTCTCGCTGATGCTCTATCTCCGTGCTCTACTGTGTGAATGATCGCCTTGAGTTTCAACTGCTCACCCCCCGGCTGGCCACGGGCGGTGGCAGCAGCGGCTCCTCACCAGCGGCCCCGCTGCAGAGGAGCTACCTGCTCTCCATCGTCGCCGCCGCCACACTCACACTGGCGCTGCTCGGTCGCCACCGCCTTGCGCAGTCATATATCCCAGCATAAACCGCACTTGAAGTCGGCGGCTGCTTACCGTAGTTGCGAGACCTGTTGTGGCTCAATATTGGTCCATATATAAGGCGCACCGGATTATAAGGCCCACTGTCAGCCAGAAAATTGGAGGGTTTTAGGTGTGCCTTATCGTGCGGAAAATACAGTACATGTACAAAAACTTTATGTATATATCTGTATATATGTACTTTTTCTTGTTTAGAGATTACATGGAAAGACAGTTTGTGCGGCAAAATTACAGATGCGAAATGAGGCACTGGCCTGTTTTTGAATAGGAAACGGTAAAAGCACATTATTTAAAACAGGTGGAAATAAACCAGCATGACATAACTCATAAAAGCTCCACGGTAACAGATCCACGTGCCTTTATGCTGGTTTCAGTAAGCAACATCTGCATCCCCCCCCACCTTCTGCTCCCACCTTGCGAACGTCCGCCTCCGACAGCGTCCGATTGTCCCGGTCAGCTGTCCGCAGGACGGCGCGGACGCGGCTGCTCAGAGACGTCCGCCGCTGCTCCAGCCTCGATCTCACTCGCTGGAAAACAATGCTCAGGATGTCGCCGCCCGACGCTGTGGAGGAGAGACGGCAAGGGAGAGGTGTACCTGACCTAAGGGGGGAAGAGTAATGATGGTGAAGCAACAGTAGACTAATAGAGTTCAAACAAGTTAAAGATAGGAACAAGTATGGCGTTTTTCATATGTTTTTTTAAACGATAACAATTTTAGTATCAGCAATTTTAGCAATGGCAATTTTGTACTTAATATAAGCCCTTTTGACTAATTTTGGGATAAAATTCAAACAAATATGATCGTAAGTGCCACGTTTCTTCCTCTTTCTCGGAGACATGTCACAAAGTGGCTGCTGACCTCTCGGTATGTGAGCGGCATGAAGCTGATCCACGCCTCAGCTCTTCCCGCGTTGCTGGCGGGGCACCGCAGAGTCCGTCACTGGAAACCGCGGCGGGACAGCTTCCAGGTCGAGAGACGGAGGAGGTGCGGTGGCTGGAGGCGCAGCGAGACCCAAGGGGGGTTAATCAGAGCCGAAACCGGGGTCTCCGGTTCGGGTCCAACAACAAACGCATATACAAGTCATGGAAACTCCGGTATCAACCGAATCCTTCTGAATTCCACAGCCTTTGTCTGAAAAAGTCTTCGATAAGAATCCCTCACTTCACTTTTACTGCACAGTACTGTATATGATTTTTTTTCTCTCATGCAGGGCTGCAAGTGGAAGTGTTATCGCATCACACCCTCGACAACTCAGCATAGCCGTCGCACCTATTCTGACACATTTTATGGATTGTGGCGGTGGCGGTGGCGTCGACTCAGACCACAGACAATGGAACTCACTTCTCGCCTGACCAGAGACGCAGACTTATGCATCTCATGTGTAGGCTGAACTGTCTGCGCTGTAGGTGTGAATATGTAGTGTCATGCATATACAGCACACACATAGCCAACCGCACTTCTTCGTTTCTGAGAGTCCAACTTTGTTCTTGTACGTGAAAATTCAACCTGTTTGAATAGGATTCATGAAGTGTGTGCGTGCCCATGTGTGTGTCTTACTCATGTGTGTTTGAGAGGGGCCTGCCTTTGCGCCTCAGTGTGATGTATCCAGAGTGCGAAGGGTCACGCGGCGGCAGATCCGGCAGCGCCGAGTTCAGCCGCTCGCGTAGCTTGTCCAGCGGCAAACCCTCTACCTTTGAACGCACCACACAAAAGCGATGTGCAAACAAACGTGCAGACACGCATGCCCGCAAACCCACACGCGAACAAATGCACAGACACACACATCCCAAAAAAACATGTATATAAGCAAACATGTATTTGAACATTGAAAGATATGCAAGCAGACCCACGTACACACACAGAAACATATGAATGTACACACACATACAGGCAAAGACACACACACACACACAGACACACAAAAGTTCACAAGCACTCACAGACAAAAAACACACATCATACACCCAAACACGCACATGATTTATTAAAACATACACAAGCAGGCCCTTGTATAGAACACAGAAACATATGAATGCACACACACACAGAAACACTGACGTGCACGTACAGAGTGCACACACACACACACACACACTCACACACATACATACAAGCATGCACATACACGTACACTCACAAAGGTACTCACACATACAAGAACACAAACCATATACACAAACACGCATATGAACATTGAAGCATACACAAAAAGATCCATGGGTACGCACAGAAACACATGATTCCACACACACATACAAACACAGCCATGCATGTAGAGAATCACAGACACACACGTGCAGACATAGTGCACGCCTACACCTACACGACACCTAAAAAAAAAATATCACATGTGCAAACAGGCTTATGGACATTCAAGCATACACAATCAGACTCATGTACATGCACAGAAGCATGAACGTACACCCATATAAAAACAGACACACACACATACACACACAGAAAAATGTAACGCGAGCACACGCACAAATCAAACATGGCATTAATAATTAACCCTTTTTTGATCCCTGTTCCTCTTGTGTTTTTTTGTGTTTGATCCCCTGCAGTGTGCTGTGTGTGATATGTGGGATATTTGATCAGAGTTAACACGCTCACTGTTGAAGCAGATGCCACAGACACTTTATCAGCCCACTGTGTGGTCTGCCTCTCATCTGCGGCTTGTTGCTTCTCCTGAGGAGAAAAAAAAAAAAGAAAATCAAACACACACGCACACACACATGCGCACACACACACACACACACACACACACACACACACACACACACACACACACACACACACACAC
>JASSRZ010000032.1:9679112-9703432 GCA_032164315.1 Malacoctenus gilli | reverse complement strand
TTCTTTCTTTCTTTCTTTCTTTCTTTCTTTCTTTCTTTCTTTCTTTCTTTCTTTCTTTCTTTCTTTCTTTCTTTCTCAGCCCCTGCCACGCCGGTGCTTGGAAGGACTTGGATGCTCCATGTGGGCTGCTCAGGCAAGGCATTAACGATGTCGTGGCACCTGGGGGTCGCCATGGGACAACAACAACAACAACAACAACAACAACAACAACAACAACAACAACAGAGTAAAGACAAACAACAGCAGCCAGTCCATCAGCAGACCCGTGTGCACTCTTATTGTGGACAGGAGGCATACTCTGGATACTGTGTGTGTGTGTTTGTGATGTGGGAGGTTGGGAGATGCTGACATGAAAATGGAAAATGGATGTATATACTGTATGAATAGACTATGCAAAAGTAAGTGAGTGTTCAAAAGAGTACGGTACACGAAATTAATTAAGTAGAACAGTGCAAGAAGAGTAAAAATAAAAAAAATTATATTTATACACAGGTGAAGACAAAGTGAAGAGCATTATTGTCCATTGAGTCTGTTGTTCCAGGTTCAGCAGGAGGACAGCTTGAGGGAAGAAGCTCCTCCTTATCTTCTCTGTGTTTGCCTTAAGGCAGCGGAAATGCTGCCATGACAGCAGCAAGAGAACAGTCTGGCTGGGGTGGGTGGGCTCGCTTGCAATCTTCCTGGCCTTCAACCTGTATCCCTTGTTCTAAACGTCCTGAAGATTGGAAAGGGTGTGTTTTTATGGTGCACTCAGCGGCACACCAAGTCCTGCTTGATGTTACCACTCAGCTCTCAACTCTTTCCACCTCTGTGCCGCTGATCCTGAGTGGGTGGCATTCCCGCTGCAGCTTCCTGCTGTAGTCAGATCTTCCATGCTTCTTACTCTTACACAGACAGACAGACAGACAGACAGACAGACAGACAGACAGACAGACAGACAGACAGACAGACAGACAGACAGACAGACATTTCCCTGGCCTTCCACTGGAGGGTGTTCTCAAACACGGTCATGGTGTAGAACATCAGCGACAGCTGACTTTTGTGTCATTTTGGACAACAAATTTACATTTTTTTCTTCTCCATGTCAGTTTTTAATTACCTTGGACAAGTGAACAAGTGTTATTTCGAACCCTTATGAAATCATATTGGATGTCCAACAGACAAGTTTGCCACAGTCATTTTGGATGTCCCTGACCTAACCTGATCTGGTCAGATCTGATCAGAGCTGTCTGTGTTTTCTGCTCACTGGGTATCTGAAGCTTGTCTGAAGCTCAAGGGTTCTTCTTTGGACCAGTGACTGCTCATGAACGGAGACTGAGTTCCGTCCTCTTCATTCAAACCACCCATCCTGTAAACCCTTTGTCTCTTAGTGAGAAAGTGAAAGCAGACAAACCTGTTCAGGGGACACAAAACAACACTGACACACAACACTAAAACACAACAGTGTGCACGTGCATGCACACATGCGCAGTAGAAATGGAGAAAAAGGCACCTGGTTTCCTTCCTCTGGCTTCTCCTGGTTGCGTTCTCCTGGATTTGAAACCTGTTTCACCTGAATTCAGGTCTTCCTGCTCCTCCTCTTTGACTGTCACTATGTGATGAATGCAATGTCCCTGAGGCAAATGTCCTTCGAAGCTTCACTGTCTGAGCAAAGAGAGGTTTTAGACAAAACACTTGGAACACTTTCTGATATTTTCTGATATTAATTACACTGGATATGATCCTACCTCAGTTGTGCTTAGAGCCTTACCCTCAGTAACTGCATTAGGAAGAGTACAGAAGCAGCTCCTTTCCTATGTATTGATCACAGCAGTTATATGGGGACATCCTGGATGAAAAAGTATGGTTTCACCTTAAAGGTGAAGCTTAAAGAAACAAACAACCCTGCAGGGAGTCCTGGACACTGCCCTAGCCTTCATGTTATGCTACGGGTCAATTTGACCTGTTTCAGTTTTTGTGTTGACCAAAGTCGTACTTATCTTTCATTTTCTTCATGAAATTTTATGACATTTCCTCCTTTAGGGTCATAAACTGATGACTAAAATTTGGACACTTTGATGCGTTGTGGAATGTCTGTGCACTGTTTGTATACAAAGATGATGTTGTGGGTCATTTTGACCCGGACACTTTTTTGTGGGGTTTTTGCTGTTCAGATCCAAAATGAATATGTGTCTTTGATGTACTTCATTTACATTGCAAAATTATTTATTGTGTTGTGACCCTGAAGTGTTTTACTTCATATTATAAATTTAAGGTTGTTACGTGCCTAATTGTTAACACCTGTCTCCTTTCCCCTTGAGTGCCACACCCCAATTTGTCATGGCCAGGTTTGGTCCACCATGGTGCACACTCACCTCCCATTGGTCCACAATTGGACCAATCCGCGGGAGAGGCTTGGAGGGCATGGACATAAAAGCCGCGCACACTCAGAAGAAGGGAGGCATCCGTCTGGAGTGTGGCCTCAATAGCTTGGTGTACTGTTTGGCTTGCCCCGTTCAAAACAGCAGATTGGTAGGTGAGAGGAGGAAGATTAATAGCCGTAGAGCTTGGTTTTGTTTTGACGTCGTTTGTTGCAATAGCCGTAGTGCTTTGATTTTGTTTGACTCCTTTTTATGAGTAGTAGCCGTAGAGCTTCGATTTTGTTTTGATAACCTGCTAAGCAGTTGTTTGCCCATAGTGTTAATCCTATGTGGGGTTTTTTGCTAGATTTAAGATAAGGTTTAGAATAGCATAGTACTGTGTTGGGATAGGTTGAGGGATTTGTTTTTTTTTCAGGTGCGCTTGTCACCTTAGTTATGGTGCTGTTTGGTTTTGAATTTGTTTCTGGTTTTGCTTTATTGTTTTAAACGGCATCGCTACCCCCAGCACAGGTTTATTTTCCAACTGCTGTTTTTGCCATTTGATTTGAGCAATTAATAAATTTCAGACTTCTTACATCCTCCAGTCCCACTCTTTTTTTTTTTTGTTACGTCCTTCAACCCGTTTCCCCAACGAGCTGGGTCGTAACAAAGGTGGAGATTTTTTGGGCTGCAAACTTGGTGTGGGTGTAACGCCCAAACAGAAAGAAGTGGCCGGTGCCCCAAGTTCGATGGACACTGGGTTTTGGAGAAACTGGGTGAAATAGCGTCTAGTCTGGTGGTGTTTCTGTCTTGACCCTCTGGGAAGGTGTCAAGGGCCCAGTGTGCTGATTTTGACGTATCACCTCTGTGGAGAATCAGAACAGCCACACCCCCACCCTCCATACACAACTTCAAGCATTTTCTCCAAAACTTCACAAGGCCCCACCCAGCATCTGTCCAACTTGGGTCACTCCGGGCCCCTTCTTTCTTTCTGGCCTTTACACCTACACCAAGTCCCCTGCCATGAAGACATGAAGAACAACACTTCGGGGTTGCTAATAGTGTTGTGATTGCCTCCAAATAGTCATTCAGACTCCAAATAGTCATTCAGACCCCTCTGGGACCCAGTTGTAAGGAGAGGTGGAGCTTTCTCTCCTTTATCCTTGTCACTGTTCTCATGTAATCTCTTTGACAAACACACCTAAAATTAGCTCCAGAAGACTTACAGCTGAAGGAGCTTCATCACAGTTTTTGAACTTGATCGAGATGAAGACGTATCAGAGAAAGAGGACAATGTTATTGATGATCCAGAGTCAATTTTCTGACAATGAGGATTCAGAGGACTAGTTTGCTGCTGTCTCTCAGTCAGATGAGAGCAAAAGAATGCAGTGTTTATAAAAAATACAATAGATGTGCCACCCATTTGCTCCTCACAGGTAATCACTTCTAAAAAATCATTCACAATAGGGACTTGATCTTCTGAAATGCCTCTCAACTGTTGACCTAATATCTCCACCATTTACATTCATTGACATTTTCACTCTGGCCACACAATAAACAGACTGTCCTCCATTTGTTTAAACTCACAGATTCAACCACTTTCATGGCGAACAATATAACCTGATGAACAGGTTCCTTCACACAATAAAATGAGTACCTCTTGTGTGAATTGCAAGGAATACATCTGCAAAAAAGCTCACAGTTACATTCTCTCCATTAATTGGAGACAACTGAAAGCATTGAACATCAAAAATCTGTGGAGTAAAATGTAAGTAAAAGTGTTTGGGAAGAGAGAAAAAAATCTAAAAATTCATTATTAAATATAGCTTTGGAATTAAAAATGTATTGTATATTCCTTTTCTAAAGTTTTATATGATCTAAGATAAAATTATCATTTGTTTGAATTATTTTGGACTATTTTTAGTGGATTTACACAGTCTGGGTAAAAATGACCAGCAACACAACAGATGGTTTTTTTTTCAACATAATACAAGGGCGAGCTCGGACATGTCATATGTCGGGTTAGGGTCTTCTGTTTCAACATTTGTAAGTGTGTAATTAAATTACTAATTGCAATTTATGATGGGATGAATACAGATGTTCATCTCTTCTTATACAGTTGGTCTGTTATGTGTGACTTGTGTTTCTCAGTTTTATCGATTTTCCAATTGCACTGTGGACAACAATGGTTGACCACGAGGCCATTCCCTGTACGGCACATCACTGGCAGCTTTTGATGAGCTCTCCAAGGTACTCTCCATCTTCATCAACTTCCAGGAATCCCCAAACAGCTTTTACCTGTTCATCCAACCCACAGTCTTCAACACCGATGCAGGAACTCTCAAGGGAAGTCCAAGAATAAAGGAAATCAGAGTTGAACTGTTCAACATTGAGAGTGGAGGTGACAACTGGCTCCAAGTCATTTTCACAGAAATACTGTTCAGACAAATATTGAGGACAATGTCGACGCCTAAAAGGAAGGTGATTGGCCCTCACCACCTCAGACAAACTGTTCAGGCACGCCAGTAACCACCCAGCCCACTATTGACAACCATCAGTCATTGAACATTGTGGTTCAGATGTCACATTGTGACAGTTTTTTTATTGTGTCAGGTTTAGCAGAGACCACTGTCCAGACAATGGTTGGGCCAAAGATAATGCTGTTCTCAACTGTGTTTCACAGATTCATGGCACAGACTATGAAAAGAAGGGGGAAAATTTTTTTGAACAGCTGGAAAATTCCATTTTATATTAAATACAGGATCCAAACAAGACATGCTCTTTGTGAAAAAGGGGGGGGAGTCAAACCATTGGGATATTTTATGGGGTGAGATTTGATGTGCACAGGAAAAGAACACCTGGAGTTTACAATCCGTTCCCTGTAACTGTTCAGTTTGTCTACGTAAAAAATGTATTTCTGGAACCTTGAAGTCCATGTTTAAGAACAATGAATTCTGTGAATGCTCCCTGATGGCTAAACATCATCAAGGAGGAATTTGGAAAGATTCATCTGGTGGTTCATAATTCAAAAGTGATCATTCACTGACAAGCTCAGCTGTCTTTACTTTGTAGTGAGGAATGGAGTTTTGATGAGCATTCATGTGGTTTCTCTCTTTCATTAACAAGCCCCTGAAGACATTGGATCTAATGAAATCATAAAATATCTCACTGGTCATGTAAAAAACAGAGGATGTAAATGTCACTGTCAATATCAATGATTAATGCGTATTGATTTTTTTTTTTATACTGTCAACCTATTTTGGTTTGCATATTTGTGTTCTCAATGTGTGGAAATGTAGTTGGTTGCCCGGGGAAAGTTTTTGTTGTCCCAAAATTATCGCAGGGTTAATGAAGGAAGCAGCGACACTTGTGTGATGGAGGCTGCGAAGAGACGTGGAGCAAAGCTGTGTGCAGCAATGCGGTCGGCTTGCTAGCAATTCATGTATTTTGTGAGTATTTTGTTGACGTGTTGTATTGACATCTTCTGTATGTAAGTCATCTATGGTGTTTAATTATTTTGTGTGCTAATTTGTAGTGTAAAAGACCGAGTGTTCATTAAGTGGTGGCAGGCGGCCACGAGGTAGCTTTCCAGCTTTTTAATATACATGTGGTTAATGTATTTGGACAAGACGGGTAAATCTCTGTAATTTGTTTCCATAGTTTTCACGGCGTTCAATAAAGAGAGCGGAGCGCCCGTCGTAAAGAAAGCCGTGCCAGTGTGGTCACTCCGGAGTTACAGAGGAGATAGGGCTTTCTGTCTTTGAGGTGCAAGGCTAAATGTGTTTTTTAGAAAAAGTAGAAAAAGGAGACAGCTGGCCTGTAACTGTCCAGAACCTCAGTTGTATTGGTCATAGTAAAAAAAAAAAAGAAAAAAAGATTGATGTTTTGACCTGAGCACAATGTTTGATTTAAATGCATACTCTGGTGTTTCAACAAGAAATTGAAGACAGTCATATAGAACAGAGTATCGACTGAGTATGTTTGATTGTGCTAGAAAAGTAACTGATTTCAGAGCTGCTTTTGATCACAGCTGCTCACCACCACTGGCCTTACACCAGCTTGTGTCTGTAAACAGTCATTCACTTCAATTGCTGACTGAGGACTTATTCTGCAGTTCCTGCTGTAAACACTAATCTGTGTGACAACATATGAAACTACACTGAGGCAAATTTATAGCCTTATGAAGAATGAAACTAAAAGTGGACAAACAAGACCATAGGTGATTCAATGTAATTCATTATTCACTTATTGCTTCAAAGAAATTTTTAGCATTAATATATTTATTGCTATAAATATGATTTAGGACTAAGTAACACTATAGCACACCATAGCAGCTTTAATTTGAACAATATCAATATTATAGATGACCATTTCAGAATGAAAAACAGTGGCTGCATACAGCTTGAAGTGATAACACACTGGGAGGGGTTTTGCAACTTTTTAAAAGACTCAGCAAATTGGTCTATGTGTTTGGCCCATGACATTTTACCATCAGAAAAAAAATTATTAGAAATATAAATTTGTAACTCAAGCTACTGAAAAGTTCCATTATCCCCTTAACACAATAGGCTTAACTAGATTTAAATAACAATGTTGCAGCATTTAACACTTACAAACAAGATTACAACTACATACATAAGTTGGGAAATAATTAGTTGAATGAAAAAATTTACTTCTGAAATTATGAGCTCCAGTAAAACCTGCACCGCAGTATGAAGTGTAGTGGGACACAATAAAATAATAATATATTCCTTCTAAAATCGTATGTCTTGTTTATTTCAAAGAGGAAACTTACTTAAGCTTAAATGCTGTTTAATAGTCTTACATTAGCTGATAGTAGAGATGGAAGATAACAGTTCCATAGATCTTTGTTTACTTCGCAAACAGGCAACTTACAGAAGAAAAAATGTTCATACATTCGCTTCAACTTGCACTGCTCTCTGTGAGGAGGTGGAGGGGCAGCAAGGAGCTGCTGCTCAGGAAGGGAGGGCAGGAGAGAGCAGAATCAACGCATGGCACAAGTTACTTGTTGCAGCTTGCAGCGAAGCAGAATTTTGATATTGGCCACATTTTGACCAATGTCGATTTATCAGCTAGATGCCAAAATCAGCCTGATTTATCGGCCCGCCGCTATATCGGTGTCGGCAGCGCCTTGTTGCTCCTTCTTTTTATATATTTGTAATACATAGAACAAGGAGTTTGGAGTAGAGCTGCTAACCCTTCTTGTAAAAGGAGCCAGCTGAAGAGGCAAAGGCGCTCGTTCAGGATGCCTCCATGTCCCCTCCATGGGAAGGCATTCTGTGCATGGACCCACTGGGAGGAAGAGGCACCGGGTAAAACCCAGAAGACCCTGGAGGAACGAAGGGGGCTCTACAAGCTCAGTAAGGCTTCAACATTCTCATGGAGGAGCTGAAGCATCAGTCTCAGCGTCTCTGAAGGGACTGCTGCCACGACCTGGCCTCAGGTAAGTGAAGGACAATGGAAAGATGGAAGGATACATGCACGACTGGATGGTGTCCAGAACAGAGTTGAGCTGAGTTAAGGCAAGTTGCGCTGATTTGCACTATGAAAAATGCAATGCAATTTTTTTTTAAAGAAAGAAGAAATAATATAAAATTTTAAACCATCAGCTTTGTTGAAAACGACATTTCACAGTAAAGGATCCACTTTCATCCAGACTGGAGTATTATTCACACTGTATAGGCAAAATCAGGTTGAATTGTAAAACCTTCAAAGAGTGGGAATAAAGTTGTGTTTTGAGATTTAAAAAAGTTTCCAAAAAAACACTATTTAATGGAAAGTTGTCACAACCAAAATTTTAATGAGTCAAAAATCAAGCATATATATATGAAGAGACTTTAAACTCCTGAGATTTACGTCCTGGTTCTCAGATGGTGGGGCGTTACCTTAACCTGACCATCCGACAAAAGGAAGATCGAAGTGAGGCGACTTAAATGCTAACCTGCTAACACCCATGGCAGCTTGCAATAGTTAAGTGTGAGGTCCTGCTGCAGATGATACCTGGATCTCTGTCCATGGTAGCAGCTTGAAGGTTCATTCAACAGCAACAGTAAACAATCCATAATCACTGTGCTCTGCATTCACACATTGTCTTGGTATGCAGCTTAAAGTGGTAACTGTAGAGGGAGGTGGAGCTGCTGAGCATTGAGTGTAAATGAAAAACAAGGAGGGCTTGCTATATTGTGCCAACTTAGACCATGACTTCATAAGCCATGTGTTCCAGAGCAGCACGGTCAACAAGGAAAAACCAGTAATAAACTTATGATTTCAGAGTTACGTTTAAAGCTTTTCCACCAGCAACTACTTTGCCGTACAGTAAACTTTGCAATAGCAACAACAGACTCAAACCCACGCTGAATGAATAAGCAGCAGAAGTACCTTTGTAACAGTCTGTGTGTGGGGAAAATGCTGCCCCCCCCCCTCAATGTCCTCCATTGTTGCAGTGGTTTTGCGCTGATACAAAGGATGTCACTTAAGCCCTACTTAAAGCAGGACACCATTCATCGTGGAAACCTACTGAAACCAAGTAGAGTGGAGCCAAGTAGGGGTGAGCAGTCCTGGATAAGAAAAGCAGATGTGGACTGTGGTCTTTGGAAACAAACTTGTAAATTTTTTTCCCCACAGACTTTATGAGACATTGGTAGTATTTTTTTGTGATTGGCACAATAACATCCTGCAATAGAGATTCCCTGTTTTGTTGTGATCAGATGTTTATATTACTTGCATTTAGTGTTTAAGGAGAACAATTAGCTTTTACTCAGATGATGCTAAAACAACATCCAAACAAGATGTAAATCATAGTTAATTTAAAACATCATTTATCCAGAAGCAAATCGTGAACAGAAACAACGTAATAAAAACTGGAAAGTATACAATAGCTGCGACACAAACAGGGAGAAAAAGTCCCACAGCAACTGCAGAGAGACAAAAAACAGGACTGAAAAGCTTTCGTCCAGAAAATGATCAAGCACAGGCACAGAAAGAGGACAACATGGTAGGTGCTCAAGCCGTCTCCCCTCTTTCAGAGGGCAGCGGTGTCATCTGCTCTGTGGAGCAGGAGGGTGGAGTCGACAGAATCAATGAGGCCCCCAGAGAGTTCTTCATCCTTAGAGCCATGTATGTGTGAAGACATCGATGGCACTGGAGATATTCTTTGTAGAGACCGTAGTAACTGCATCCTTGAGTAACAAATTGGTGGCTTCTGATTGGCGGCGCATTCTTTTCCTCCTCTCGGGTGGGGAGAAGGGGGGGATCCTTAATGTTTGACCTCGGCTGCTAACGGTCAACGCTGTGAGAAATTTTGTTCTCTAAAATCAGCTGCAGACAGACAATCTTCTTGTTCCAAAAAGTCTGTGTTATACCATGGTGTTGCTCTCGCCCACTTTGTCCACGTACTAAAATAGATGAGAGGAACTGTGTGAGATGTCAGCCGGTACTTTTCTCTGCTTTAGTGTGCGAAGCACAATCAGATACACAGACAGGAGAGCATTTGATGGGATGCGCCGTGATAAGAGTGGATCTGACTGAACAATTCTCGTCGACTAAAGAACAACATGCGAGACTTGAAAGGACAAACCACAGGCAAGCAGAACGATGTCCTATGGAGTCACGTTATGCATCGGTCCCAGAAAGTAGGCAAGTTAGGACTGTCCAGCTGGTGCCTTCTTTGGTTAAAGAATTCCGCTATTGTTTGTTTCAGACTTTTACATCTACAAATTTAACATTTTTGCCAACCACCTGCTGTTTGGGCTAAGAGCTATTCCCACAATCTGCTGTTTATGCCTGTGCATTCACTGAACGCCAGCTCCAGCACGACCTGTGAGACCTAAATGTAATTAGTTGGATGGAAGGAGCCCCTGAACTGAATCGCAACAAGTTTCTGTCCGTTCCGGATCGCTCGGCACTCTTTCGTATACAAGCTACAAAAAACGAGCCTCTCATTGTAATCAGCTGTGCTGCAGCACTCCTGGTTTCTTCCCACAGTCCTGAAACATGCTTAGAAGGCTCATTCATGACTGTGTGTGATTGTCTCTTTGTGTCAGGCCTCTTATAGCCAACTGAAGAGTCCAGGATGCACCCTGTCCAATGTTAAACTATGGCATCTTTCCAGTGAAGCTAGCATTGATCAAGAACATTGAGTGGGAAGCTGCTCACTTCAATTTTCAACAAGATATTTTGAGATTATTGTGCTTAGTAATTGGGTGGACCAAGGTTATTCAGCTGAGAGCCTGAATGGATCGAGTCATTGTGTTGACATGCACTGTGTCGAACAAACTGATTTGCTGAGGAAAAAGAAAATCTGTCAACATAAGGAAAATTGATGAACTCAATTTGAGCTGTGGTTTGTTCCTTTCAAGTTGTAAATATGACCGCTGACCCTAAACACATAGGAGTTACCGGGAGCCCATGGTGAAATAACAGCTGCTTATCTGTGATGGCAAATAGTGAAGTATGTTAGAGATGTTAGCATGCAGAGGAAAAACAGGAAAATCGGCAGTGACTGACCACGACTGCTGATTGTCCTCAGAGCCTTACGAAGGCTTATTAAAAAACACACAAAAATAATATAAAACAGAAAACATTGGAAAAACAAAAACACAAAAAACAGAGAGACATTCACCTCAAAATGAAGCTTTCCACATAACAGTACAGCAAAAGCATGTTCATTAGCTACTATATCACACATGCTGACATTTACTTGGGTACAAAAAGGACATATTGCCAAAACATCCACACTGGGTAGAGTGTGTGAGGGGATTGGCAGCACAGCAGCTCCACTTGAGTCGAGATTAAAACATCCCATTCCCACCTAATTCATTCAAATAATATCGATCATTCGATCATTTTGTGCCAGTTTTTGCATGAGGGGTGACTGTTGATTATCTCTTTATGTATGTCTCAATGTACATGTGTCTAGACATGTAAACACAAAGTGAGCACACAGACCCCAATAAGTCTTCTAACTTAGGCTGAAATTTTACCATTTAAGTTTGGATTATTTACAAAAGGAAAAAGGAAAGCATTATAAAAAACTTATCAGGTTCCCTTTTTTATTATTATCATTATATTATATAAACCCACCAGTCATAACTGAGTGAAGTCCAAACGCAAAGGTCTGAAAGTAGTTGAGCACGATAGGTTACTAACAAGAAATATAGCGCCTTGGAATGATGAGGATGCATTGTTTGCTGAACGGACAGTGAAGTTTCAATGTTGAAGGTTTCAAATGGAATTCAGGCAGCTGATGTCTTCAGTAAACCTCATGAAACGGCTAACTAAGGTTATTTTTTATCATTGCAACACTCTTCTTGAATGTGCTGAGTTTTATTCCCAAAACAACACTGTTCCCTGTACAGTGGGTGTGTACCTGAACAAATAAACATGAGTTTGTCAGTGAAGTTGCTCATCTAAGTTGCTCAAAGACATTTTTCCAATAATCGGCTCATCACTACTTGAGCAGATTAACCTGTCCCTGATTACGGGCTTTGTCCCACAGACTTTCAAGGCTGCCGGTATTAAACCTCTTCTTAAAAAAACAACTCTCGATTCAGTTGTTCTGGCCAATTGCAGGCTGATCTCTAATCTTCCCTTCATTTTTAAAGTTCTTGATTGTTGCTAGCCGGGTGTATGAACACCTACATTCAAACATTTTATTTGAGGTCTTTTGGTCATGATTCAGAGCCCATCACAGTACAGAGACTGCTCTGGTCAGAGGGACAAATGATCTCCTTGTAGCTTCAGATAAAGGACTCGTTTCAGCCTTTGTCATGTTAGGGTTAGGGTCAGTGCTGCATTCGATACTATTTGCCATAGCATCTTACTGCACAGGTTGCAGCATCTCATTGTCATAAAGGGGAACAGCACTGAACTGGTGTGAGTCCTACCTATCGGATAGACTCCATTTTGTTCACATTAATGATAGTTCTTAACCTTAAACCAATGCCAGTTATGGGGTTCCATAGGGCTCTGTATTAGGATCCTGTATTAGGACTGTTCATACTATACAGTGGGGAAAAAAAGTATTTAGTCATCCACCAATTGTAATTTTCATCATATGTACTCTTCAACTATGAGAGACAAACTGAGAAAAAAAATCCAGAAAATCACATTGTAGGATTCTTCAGGAATTTATTTGCAAAGTCCTCGGTAAAATAAGTGTTTGGTCACCTACAAATAAGCAAGATTTCTGGCTTTCACAGATCTGTTTCTTCTTTAAGAGGCTCCTCTGTCCTCCACTTGTTACCTGTATTAATGGCATCTTTTTGAACTGGTTATCAGTATAAAAGTCACCTGTCCACAACCTCAAACAGTCTCACTCCAAACTCCACAATGACCAAGACCAAAGAACTGTCAAAGGACACCAGAAACAAAATTGGCGACCTGCACCAGGCTGGGACGACCGAAACTGCAATTGGTAAGCAGCTTGGTGTGAAGAAATCAACTGTGGGAGCAATTCTTAGAAACCACTGATAATCTCCCTCGATCTGGGGCTCCACACAAGATCTCACCCTGTGGACTCAAAATGACCACAAGAACGGTAAGCAAAAATCCCAGAACCACACGAGGGGAGCGAGTGAATGACCTGTTGAGAGCTGGGACCAAAGTAACAAAGGCTACCATCAATAACGCACTACGCCGCCTGGGACTCAAATCCTCCAGTGCCAGATGTGTCGCCCTGCTTAAGCCAGTACATCTTCAGACCCATCTTAAGTTTGCTAAAGAGCATTTGGATGACCCAGAAGAGGATTGGGAGAATTTCTTATGGTCAGATGAAACCAAAATAGAACTTTTTGGTAAAAACTCAACTTGTCGTGCTTGGAGGAGGAAGAATGCTGAGTTGCATCCAAAAGAACACCATACCTTCTGTGAAGCACGGGGGTGGAAACATCATGCTTTGGGGCTGTTTTTCTGCAAAGGGACTAGGACGACTGATCTGTGTGCCAAAATACCAGTAGAGGTGTGTGAAAACCTTGTCAAGACTTACAGAAAATGTTGTACCTCTGTCATTGCCAACGAAGAGTATATAACAAAGTATTGAAATGAACTTTTGTTATTGGCCAAATACTTTTTTTCCCACCATAATCTGCAAATAAATTCTTTAAAAATCCTACAACGTGACTTTCTGGATTTCGTTTGTCAGTTTGTCTCACATAGTTGAAGTGTACATATGATGAAAATTATGGGCCTCTCTCATCTTTTTAAGTGGGATAACTTGCACAGTTGGTGGCTGACTAAATACTTTTTTCTCACTGTACATGGTCCCTGTTGGAGACAGGAAAAAACGCTCCATTAACTTGCATTGCTATGCAGATGACAAACAGATGTACTTATCGCGAAAATCTGATGACACCAATCAGCTTCTCAAATTTGAAGCTTGTCTTAAAAGATTTAAAAGCCTGGATGGCCCACAACTTTCTGCTATTCAACCCTGAAAAAACGGAAATTACAGTTTTTGGTCCAAAAGTTGCAAGAGACTATCAGAAAAGATGATCACATTGGATAGCATTATTCTTGCTTCCCACTGTGCAACTGTGAAAAACCTAGGAGTCAAAATCTATCAGAACTTGTGCTTTGACTTGCCTATTAAACAGGTCTGCAGGACTGCTTTCTTTCACCTTCGTAATAGTCGAAAAATCAGGAGCATATTCACTCAGACCGATGCCGAAAAATTAGTTCATGCATTTTTCACATAGAGATTAGATTATTGTCATCCTTTTGTCAGGATGTGCAAAATACTCTTTCAAGAGTCTACAGGTGATTCAAAATGCAGCAGCAAGAGTCCTGACAGGAACCAACAGCAGAGCTCACATTTCTTCAGTATTGTTTTCTCCTCACTGGCTTCCAGTGAAATTTAGAGTAGAATTTAAAATTCTTCTTTTCAACTATAAAGCTTTAAACAACCAAGCCCCTATCTTGGGGAGCTGTTGGTGACATATCAGCCCAGCAGAACTCTTTGTTCTCAAAGTGCTGGACTTTTGTAAGTTACTAGAATATATACAAGTGGAATGGGAGGCAGAGATTTCAGCTATCAGCCTCCTCTGCTGTGGAACAAACTTCCTCTTGTAGTTCGAGAAGTGAGGACAGTCTCTGCTTTCAAGGACAATCTTAAAACTTCTATTTGACAAAGCAGATACCTGTAACATTCCTTCACGTTGCTACAGCATGTCACTAACCCAATGTGTCTCCCCTGTAGTTTGTCTTTCTTTTTTGTATCTCCCTTTCTGTAGGTTCCCTGCTGCGATCAGGAATTTGATGCACAGTACTTTCTGCCTTCAGCAAGACTGCAGCAAGTGGATTAACTACCCTAACCAATGCCAACCTCTTTGTTTGGTTAAACTATTTGCCGCTGTTCTATTCTTCACTTTCTAGCCATGAACCCCACCCGGCAAAGGCAGTAAGCCGCCACCTATGAGTCTGGTCCCGCTGGAGGTTTCTTTCTGTTAAAAGGGAGTTTTTCCCTCTTCACTGTGGCCCAGCACTTGCTCATGTGGATTTGTTGAGTTTCTTCATTATTTGATGTATAGTGCCATGAGACGACTTTGTTGTATATGACGCTTTCTAAATAAAATTGAATTGAACATCTGAATATCTGTCCAAGTCCACTGTTATCCAGCCATTTAAATACCAACATGCAAATTAGCTCATTAATTCCAGATGAATTTACGGATTCCAACCAAAAGTCATTAACTTCATCCGCCAAACAGTACCAATGTGCATGTGCATCAATGGTTTCTGGGTCACCATGGGAACAAAAACATCACACTTTCTGTTCAAACTCAAAAAGCTGGGTGTAAAAACATGAGCTGTCATCAGACAGGGTCCTGTTCTGTGCTGAGCACGTTTCAAATGGGGTGAGTAATGAACAAGAAAAAAGAGCCATGCATCCCATAAGGGAGCTGAGCTGCTGCAGCACTGCGTCCTACTCACTGCGCTGATGAAGGGCAGGTTTAGGATGGAGCCCAGCACTGGTATTCTCCTGATGAAGCCCACCACCACTGGGAAGAAACCCCTACAGATGAAAGGGTAAAGACAAGGGTGCATTTTTCTGTTTGTGGACTGTAATTTTACAGCTTTGGAAAAAGTTATGTGAAAAGTTGAAAATGTCATTGGATCTATCGAAGTGTTGTATTGGTAGAAATCTCTTAAAAAGTTGCAATGTTGATGATTGGGTGAAAGGAGTTGACATGATGGCTCTTGTGCTTTTATTTGCACAAATGATTTTTAACTTAGTGTTTCAAATGAGGTAAAGTACTGGTTGAATTTTTCAAACCTGAACAAGAGGAAGAAACCATAGATTTCAAGTACAACTCCCACAATGGGCCAGCCTATGAGCACCACGAACACGCCTCCCAGGAAGAAGCTGGTGGCCTTCATCTTGTGCTTCTGAAAGAAGAAGCGGAACGTCCTCTCCAGTCCAATGACGAAGGCGAGTCCGGCAACGAACAGGATCTGCAGCAGAGGAGGGGGCATCAGGTCAATCGGAGCTGAGCGCAGAGGAGAAGGAACTTCCAGGCAGTCTTGGATCAGCAACATAACGTTACCAGTGAAATGGGAACAACAGGATTACTCTGCATCCATCATCTGGAGTTCATCTAATTGTTTGAATTATTGAGGACAGCAAGACAATATGTAAACATGTTAAATGCAGTTTGTCAGGAGCCAGGCACTTACATTTTTTAGTTCCTTGGTTTGATTTTTCTTTAATTTAGGCCCTTGTGTCACGCTGTCATCTGCTGACCCGTTGTCACAGAGAAAGTAGACAACTGGAGTTGTCACTTAGAAATAGATTGATCTGTTGTCAGCTGTCTGAAACTTAGAAAAACTCTATTTTTTTGTTTTAAATTTTTCATGCTACTTCAGACAACTCTAAATGTTGTGAATAAAACTTTATTAAAAATAATTTCTCAAAATGGGTCTGTAAAATTTAAGTGCAAGATATGCTCCTGGATGTCCATGAGTCTTTATTACTAATAAAAGTTGTTTGTTTTCGAAAAGAAAAATGATTGAAAAAAAGACTCATCCTCAATTTCAGATGTTTTCTTTTCAAATTGCTTGAAGTGACTCTTTGTGAGCAAATTTCCAGTGTGGCTCGATCTCCTAAGCAAACCAATGCTGTTCCTGTCAAATGCACCACTGATCGGCCCCACAGACACAGCTGGATTGACTCCTGTGAGAACTGTGGTGCAGCAAAGGCTTGTTCAAGGTGAACCTGGTGTCAATAAGCAGCTGGCAAAGAGTTCTTCTACAGAATCCTTCTGGGACGACTCATAAAAATCATGACGAAAATGTTTGCACAACCTCAACAGATCACAAGAAATAAGGCAAGGGGATTCGGCGTACAGAACGTTGAAAGACTTCACATTACTTATTCGGTTCATGTTGGTACCATGACAACAAAAATTTGCCATTTTCTGTGCAGTCCTGATTAAAATGACAAGAACCTATATATTCAGTGGTCCCTCCCTATTCCAGTAACAAGGCAGGTTTTTCAATCTGTAGAGAAATTAATTTCAAGATTTATCTGGCAGAACAGGAGACCCAGAATAAGACTGAAAGTGCTCATGTCCACAAAGGAGAAAGGAGGTTTACGTTTACCTAATCTAAAACTTTACTACTGGGCAGCCCAGCTACGAGCAGTAGCAGCATGGGTGGGTGGGGATCCAGAAACTGAATGGGTTTATATTGAACAAAGATCTATGCTTGGGACTCCCCTGTCTGTCTATTCTCCCATTTCTCAGTCTAAAGTCGCCGAGGAAAATCAGAATTAACAACATATAGTTAAAACACACACTGAAAATATGGAACTCTGTCCAGAAGATGATAAGAGGTGGAATATTCTTATCAAGAAGTATGCCGATTGTGGGAAATGTGGAATTTCTGCCAGCCATTTCTGACAGGGCATTTGATTGGGAAAGAATTCGAGAAGACCCCACAAACGGAGCTATTTTATATCCATTCGTGAACGCCAATCATCAGTAAAAAAACAAATATCGAAGATGTACAAGAAATTATGCTTGAAATTTTACAGACAATACGCTTCATCTGCAACAACAATGCAACTTGGAGATGAATGTGGTGATAGATAACGACTCCTGGGAAGGCATATGGACTGCATGTCACAAAGGGATCGGAAGTCAACAATGGAAGGAGTTTGACTGGAAGGTCAAGATGCGTTTTTTCAGAACGCCTCTTGTGGTTTTTCTCTCAAAAAACAATCCAAGCAACAAGTGCTGGAGGAGCTGTGGTAAGGTGGGTAACCATTCACATGTCTGTTGGGATTGTCAAAAGATTAATCTCTTTTGGAGAAAAATTAAGGAGGAAGTGGAAAGAAATCATAAGAGCAGAACTCGTCGTGGACCCACAGTTGTTTTTGCTGGATATGTTCCCAAACAATATGTACACTGAAAATCGGTGTTGTATATTGGATGTCTTGTTGATGATTGCTTGAAAAATGATTACTCTTAACTGGATGAAACTAGACCCTCCGACCTTTGACATGTGGTTACAGAAGCTGAAACAAGTCCACATGATGACGGCTATGATGGCCACGCTGCAATTTAAGATGCATATCTTTACGAGGTGATGGACAAGAGTCACTGAATATCTGCCTAAAGACACCTGCACCCTCACTACCTGAACTTTTAAGATTGTACACTCTGTTTAATTTATCTTCATATTTACTTTTATTTTGATTAATCAGGAAACATCTGTATGATTTATGTACCCTTTTTCACCAAAGAATATTAAGCATGATGAATGGAGCCTGATGTGTATTATGCTGTCAATTGCCTGTAATTTTTTTCTGAATGGAGGCAATAAATTAAAAAAAAATTCAGTGGACATCAACTGCAGTCTCTGCTTCCTCCATCTGATTGTATGATCAGAAATTATTTGAGCATTTTTAAGGGTATTTTCAAATTTGCTTTGAGTTCAATAAAGTCTTAACGGATTTGCCATATATTGGATAAATTGCGATCATTTATCGAAAAATGTAAATGTATCCAGCATGTTTGAAAGATGTCTTGAAAAGCATTGATTTGCAAGCAGTGGCCCCCTGACGACACCCGGCAGCTGAGCTTGATGGCGACAGCAGGTCAAGTCTGTTGCGCTGTGAAAGTTGCAGGTTTCATTCACATATATGGCAAACATCTTGTTAAAGCTGTGGTACTCACGTTCCCGATGGCCAGAAGAGCTTTGTCAAAAAACAGGATCATCCCAAAGAAGAGGAAGAACACGCCGAAGCCTGTTAGCCCCATTCCAATCTCTGCAAGGTGTATTTGCGCACGCGCACGCACACACACACACACACACACACACACACACACACACACACACACACACACACACACACACACACACACACAGAGTGAGTAAACTACTTTTGAATTTCAACCCGAAGCATACAGCCGTTCTGAAAGGCAAATTCGAACCTTCAGATTATTGTAAGAAGTGGTCAAACATGTTTGCAGGACCAATGTCATCAGTAAACAACATTGCTGACAATCTGAACTCTACACACAAGTTGAGCATGCTCCTGTTATAGGGGCCACACAAAGAGCAAGGGAAGAGTACTTCACATATGTAGTATTTATATCGCAAGTCATTGGCTTAATAACCACCACTTGACTATTCACTTCTGCATTTTACTGTCATCACAAAGACTCCCAAATTAAGCATTAATGTGGTTAAGAGTAGCTCTATTTCGACACTGCTTTACATCCCATTAACAAATACCAGGAGCAGAATATCGGGCACACAAAAACAATGGAGATGGGCTCAATCACAATGAATGTTTTTAAGACGAAAATAAAAGTTTTCATCACTGAGTCATCCAACACATTCTTTCCAGCTGTGACTGTCATGTCATAAACCTGAGTCTATCCAGACAAGTTGCCATGACAACATTCATTTGACGCTCAAGAAAACCTTTAGTTACAAAAACACGGAGGAAAAAAAGGGGTTCATTTTGGTTGATTCCTCATGCTTGTGACTTGACGTGAGAACACTGGTGTAAACACAAGCGTCCGTGTGTGTGTTTTGCTGAGTGTTGACGTTACCACTACAATTCACTCTGAGAAGGGAGTCTTAAGCACCCTAAAGACAAATGAATGACTTCTTACAGGAGCATGTCTATGTCAGTGCTAGCTGTTAGCATTGCGGTATAATTCCTGATGGAAAAGAAAATGAACGCTAACTTTACTAGCACTCCATGCTAGGTGCAAGTTAGCAGCTGTAGAAGCTCACAATGAGTCGCTTTGTTGGCGGTATCAACAGTCACGCTTACGACACTTACTCTGCGAGTCCGTTAACGAAATCATCCTGAGGCCGGCGACACTGGCGACCACACGGCCAGAGAAGAGGACGAAACGGCGGCGGAGCTCCAAGTGTTCTCCTCACAGTGGTCTAGTGACAGCTGCCACTGCGGCAACAGCCACGTCTCCTGAACACACACCTCTCGTGCCGTTTTCCGGGACTGCGCCGTGCTGCATTCAACACAGCGACGAACTCGTGATCAACATAACGGCTCAGTCATGCTTCAATATGGCATAACGGATTCATAATAGCCCGATTTGATAATTTGTGGCACGTTTTTTTCACATTGAGAATGAGATGTCCATTTTTAGATCCAAAAGCCGTTCTCATTTAATCTCTTCCTTAAATGCGGCACAGAAGAGTATGAGGATCAATGCCCTGCGCTTATTCTGTCAGGCAACACTTATGCGGACCTCAGATGAAATACATTTTGACTTTAGTTCTTCAGTTACAAGTGTCGGTGAATAAAAACACATCCCAAGTGTGCAGATAGCAGAAATACAAACGTTTGTTTTCAATGAATAGAAAAAAACGTTGCTCGTTAAATCTGCCAACAATATCAATGCAGTCTTATTCAAAAACTCATGACAATAAAAGAAACTTGACCCTCAAGTAATCTGTATCTATTGAATTAATAGAGTACAGTAATATTGAGCAGGAACGGTAGTCTTGAAAGATTTTATCCCCGTTTTTTCAGAAAAAGACGAAGTCTGTCGAGAAGCGTGTGTTGGGCGGAGAGAACCTGTCAAACCAAACCCAGAGCAAATACTCTCCATGCATTTCTCTCCCCAGCCATGCGGGGTCAGATCGAGCCTCTTCAAACCATAGGCTTCAAACTGTGTTGTATCCACACCGGCTTAATCCAGCCACAGGAAAGCTTGAGAACGGACAGACGAGACATACAGTGAGTGGTTTTGAACGACGTATATTTTCCTTATACGTCTAACCGTATCTCACCCTGAGCGGTGATATCCAGCTGTCAACTGAAGGGGGAAGTTTTACAGCGGTTTAGCTTTCTTGGCTCGTTTGTAGCAGATGCTATGCCCGCAGAAGATATCCGTTTAAACGAGACAGCAGTAAAATGGTTTTGCTCAAATCGGCGTCATAATAAGCAAACAGAACGAGCGCCTCCCGCCATCAAGTGATTGCAAAGAGGTTAGCTTCGTGAGCTAGCGCCAGGTATTTGAAGGGCGCCTCATTTCCATTAAGCATCAATTTGTTGACTCGGCAGTTTGTGTATTTATCTTACGGAATATGTAGTTAAGGTGTTTGTTTTTGTGTCTGTGAAAAAAATACAATAGGAAGTGGGGTTTCCATCTTAAACTCGTTATTCAATTGATTGTTACTTGAACTTTTACTTTACCCCGAGACACATCAGTGTACTCTGTAACTAAAGGGTCACGCTCCAAATGTCCGGACAGTGTTTCGTGGAACACTTTCAAGGAAATTGTGTGAATCTGATTAAACTGCAAGACGAAAAAAAGAAATGTTGCTCATCCATTTGAACATGTTCATAGAAATAAGCACTGTCATTCAGGTTAGTTCTGTACAGGGTGCACATATTTAAAATGACATTCATTGCTCCTGTATGTGAAATAAGGTAACTTGGACAGCTTTTATTGTGAAAACTTTTACTAAGTGACATGAAAGAAAAGTACATGTAGTATCTTGGATTCTTTGTGTCCAAACTCTCTCTTTGCAGCACTTCAATCCAGCATGTTTCAGTGTCTGCCACCATGAGTTTGACACCATGCAGCTTTATAGAAAGCTGCCTAATGACAAGCTGTTCATTGGGATCAGGTGTTTTTATACAAGCTACATTTTGACATGTGTTGATCTTTGAAATAGCAGTATGAGTTTCACTTTCGAAGCTTGAGATTGGGCAGCTTCTTTCTACTTGAAGAGTAATAAAAACCCATACCTACTTTTTTTCACTGCTGCTGTTGGGGGAAAAAAATGGCTGTGGCTGTGAATTCGTGTTGTTGAATGATATTGAAATATTGATTAGCATGCCGTCATGTGATGTGTTTTGTCTGTTTGAAGTAGCTTATACTCTGCTCAAGGCTGTGCAATCCCTGATGACCACATAACTTCAATGAGTAATAAAACTGTTTGCTGATAATGTTGTTTGCCATTACATATTTTTTTTCTTCAACAAACTGGCAAGTAAGCATATGTACATTCCAACACAGGAGTGTATGAACAGCATTTGTGTTCTATTTCATTACATCAAGCATAAAAGTGACACATTTTGTGCCTGTTGCATGAACAAAATACTTGTCTGCATACTCGCCTGTGAGGGAAAAAAATAATTTTATTTTAATGTCACATTATTTCTTTCGTGAAGTTAGTTGCAGTTATGAATCTGGTGTCATAATTGTCTGTTGTTGGGTTATTAAGTGACCAGGGGATGAAAGAGCAATCGGGTGCATGTGTGTTAATAAGTGACCGAAGCCCTATTCTAACTGGGGATCCAAGACATATTGTAAAGTATGATTCAGAAAGATAAATGATTGTCCGTTAGCAGCGAACAGGTGTTGCAACTGTTGAACTGCATATACACCTAAGAAAGCTTGAAGATCCTCAGTTGAGTGGAAGTTGCCAGACTGCTTGGTGTGCTTCCCACTGTGGATTCATCAGTGCATGTCATGATCATATTTCCCTGACAAAATCATTTCTGTTTAATGTACTGATGCGGATTGAACTCAGAGCCATGTGGTGTTGATTGTTATACAAATGACTCGGGACACATTTCTTTGTTGACAAGTAATCCAGTGTTTTTTCTCTCTCGCAGGTGTTTGCTGAGGACTTCCCTCTGATGATGGATAGTATTGGCTGTGGAAGCAGTGGTGAGGATTTGACTTAAGGATAGAGTTACACTGTACCCGTGGTACACCATGGTGACAAATCATAACGGTTCCTACGACACTAGAATTTATACACAGTGGTACTACCGTGGATTATGACTACCCAGTGCCAGTTTCTGCTCGTAGTGGCTGCCTCTACTCTCCTCCCAGCTTCTCACTGCATGCTTCTCCCCGTCAACCAACCCACATGGCAAATACAGCAACCTAACCACACAGCTTCAGATGATTGGCTGTTTGCTGCTTACTGGTGATGTCCGGGGACATGACTAAACAATGTGCTGTTTCCGCATGCTGGGTCCACCTGTATGTAAGCTGGTTGGCTGTTTGTGTGCTTCTACCAGCAAGAAGGAAGTCGATGAAGATAACTCCTGTTTGATAAACAATTTGGCGGAAAAAACTCCCGAACAAGCTGTCTCGCTATGCACAAGCAGCACGGCTTTAAATACCAAACACATACAACACACTCGGCATGGCAGAAGCACTGGGCCGAGTGGCGTGGCAGCGGCGTCAGTGACATTAGAAATTTTGTTCAAAAAGCCAAACTCCAAAACAATATTTGTTTGAGTTCATTTCTTACTTCACCAGTTTTATCTTTATTATGCACCAAACGACATTATAAGTATTCAATAAGTTTTTATAACTCATACAAACAAATTACAGTTCATAAAAGGAATAATAATTTAAAAAAGAAAAAAAAAAGAGCGCCATATTGTGATACTCTCAGGAACCGTGATACTTTGGTTTAATATTGTAGATACATCGGCAGGCCAATAATTCGGGCCGATTTTGGTGTGTGGTCGATTTATCAAGATCGGCAAAATGTGGCTGATGTTACAATTCTGCTTTGCTGCAAGCGGCAACAAGAAACTCGTGTCAAGTGCACGATAGAACTTTTCAATAGCTTGTAAAAATGACAAATTTATATTTTTAATATGTTTTTTATCATGGTAAAATGTAAAAGGCCAAATACATCGACCATCAAATCACAAAGTTGTATCGGTTGTCAAACACCTCCAGTGTGCTTTCACTTTAAGCTGTATGCAGCCACCTTTCTTCATTCTGAAATGGTCATCTGTAGTATTGATTTTCTATATATATCGGCCAATACAGGACATCGGCCATTTCATCAGATATCGGTTTCTGAAAGGCCCCAATATCGGTATCGTATCGGCCTCCAGAATCCCACAGTCCTCACAGGGATATTTGTGTCATGTTTTTGTGACAAGATGGCCCTGCCCCCACACTGATGAATCTATGAGAATTTGTAAAATTTCTGTTTGGGCCTCATGGTAACATAAAGCCAGCGGTTTCTGAACTTGAATATTTCAGGAACTTCTAAAATGACACCATAGCCCCACCTCTCCACAAATGCTAATTGGCTGTGCTAAAACTCTTTACATTTCCGCCCATGTGGAGCACAACGTTTGTAGGGTAGCTGCCTGGACATCCCGAGCACCACGCCATTCAGTGCAATTTTTGTTTTATTTCTATACAGACAAGAACCCCTATGAAGAATGCAGATATAAAAGTTTCAAAATTGAATTTTTCTGCTGCCTATATATGTAGCGCACTGTCAGTCAGAATGTTGCAGATACATACACTGCCTGGCCAAAAAAAAAGTCGCCACCTGGATTGAACTAAGCAAATAGGTACGAGCCTCCTATTGGATAATTACTGCATGGGCGATTATCTTTCAGCTGGCAACAACTGGTGCAATGACTTGCTTCTCATTTCCTAAACAACCATGTCGAAAGACACATCCCATGGTCGTGGAAAAGATGTT
>JASSRZ010000032.1:9664233-9679012 GCA_032164315.1 Malacoctenus gilli | reverse complement strand
ACACACACACACACACACACACACACACACACACACACACACACACACACACACACACACACACACACACAATCAGTGTATCTTATTATACTTTGAAAACGTGTTCCATGTGAAATGCACGGAGGTTACATCTGTCTTCGCAGCCGACTAACACAGATAACTTGTGGTGTTTTTAATGATGACATCACTCAAAAGTCAGTGTCAGCCATGGTATTCTAGCACTTTTACGGAAAAATCCAAAAAAGAAACAAAGAAAAAAATTCCTTAAAAGTTAAAGTTCAGCGGGTAAAAACCCCTCACAGCACAAGAACAGCAGCCTCTCCGGTAAAGGCTGAGCCAGTTTGTTCCTTGATTTCAAATGCGGTAAATGCAGTTGCATTTTTGAAAAATGGAAACAAAACAGTGAAATAAAACCAGCTGTGTTAGAAAACAATCACCAGATCTTGAAAATTTGATGCTGTATAAGTACATCTTTTTTCTCCCTGACTAAAATTTAAAGTTGAAGTCTTTTTAATACCTTAATTAATGGAATGTGAACAGTTTCCTTTTCAATGGTCTGCCACCTCAAGCCAACCCTGAATGACCTATCGTGTTTTAGGTCTCCAAGTAACGTACATTCCAGGAGTATTTCCAAAGTTGGTGAATACTCTGGGCCTGCTAATGCATATCTGTGCACACGATCGACTTTAAGATAACCTGCTCTCTGTGTTTACATGAAAGCAGCATGCATCAATGTATCCTTATGCTTCTCTGATGCTTATCATCCACCAAATAAACACAGCAGCCCCGAACTCTGCAGCTGCTTCTGAGAATAATGTGGCAAGAAAAAGGTTATTATTGGATTAAAAAAGAACCCATTGTCCTTACCCGAAGATTTCTCCTTTCTCTTGTGCTCGGCTGGCTAATCCAATAAACATCCAATTCTCCACTGAGTTTGTCATTAGAAAGGCTGCTGATTGTGCTGTGAGAGTAGCTAATTTCACATTTTCTGAAGGTAGAAAAGTCCCTCTTGGGGGGGGTGGGGGGGTGGTTAACAGACAAGAAGGCGAGACGGACAAGCTTCTGTGGACGCAGAGTTCCACATTAGTGAGGCGCCGCAACTTTAAGTGACAACAAGGACAACCACTTGGAGGCAGCGGAGACGCTTGACCTCCAAAACCCCGATTTTTTCATCAGCTTCACTTATCCTTATTAGGTGGACAATGAAAGAGTTTGGTGTTTATAGATTGAAAATAAAGTGCATTTTCTTGTTGGTGAAGTACTGAAATTACTCACTGACTTAATGTTGTTTTAGCGAGTGAATTTCACCCCTTAACACCTCGCGTATCCTTTTTATGGAGCCAATTCGGTGCTGCAAGTTTTCGCAAACTTTCATGGAAATTAGAATCACTTTTTACTTTTATGTTAGGCTTTTTATTTTTTTTTGCAGATGGGTTTTTTTTTCTTCAAATGATTACATCTGAATTCCTATGTGAAAAATTGAATTTATTTCATTTCAATGTGTTTTTCATCCAAAAATTTAAAAAAACACCCGTTTAAAACAAAAAAATTCCTTTCGTACAAGTTGAAGAAATAAAAGGTGATTTTTTTTTAAATCCATTGGCGTCATCAAAGATGATGTTTTTTTCATTTTGTGTCAAATTCAGACATTAAACAAAATTCATCAAAATTAAGATGAAAGGGAAGTAAGTCAAGGTTGTTGCGTGCGTGCGTGCATGCGTGCGTGCGTGCGTGCGCACGCAATAATTCAGCAGGGACAGAGCTGCAAGAGCTTTCGGACTCGCGCTGCAGCCTTAGTCAAAGTGAACAATAGCACTCGCTGTAGGCTCTGTGGGATTTATTTGCCAGATTTGGAGCGGCTGAATTTCCTGCGTCGATGATCGTCAAAAGTTTACCATGATGCCTGGAAAGCAGCCGAGATGGTCCATTGACATATCTTGCTACAGCGAACACATGCACGTGCTCGTGTGTGTGCATGCGTGACCTTTGAATGCAGACAAAACTCTATCCCAACACTGAGTAAGAAACAGGAGGGCTGTGCTAAAGTTTAGGTCCACTCAAAGATGATACAAAGCAGTCACAAATCAAACAGTATTTAAACTCGTGAACCCACCGACCCTGGTTGAACTGTGGTGCCACTGTGAAGGCACCTGTCTGCATTCGGTTTTTCACTTTTGACCGCCCGTCTCTGTGTCCCGCCACAGATGACAAAGAAGACAACATACTGGGAAGCATCCTGCTGCCTAGTTTCCACATTTCCATGCTGTCAGTGGATGACCACATCAGCAGGAAGTATGCCTTCAAGGTGAGGAGGACAGCCGCCGGTGGCCTTCCAAGGTCGCCTTGACCCTTTCTTCCTCTCTATGATCTCCTCCTCTCACTTCAATTTTTCTCTGTCTCTCCCCTTCTTGCATTTACCCCCTCCCCCACCACCACTCAGGCCACTCACCCCAACATGCGGACATACTACTTCTGCACGGACACGGCCAAAGAGATGGAGTCCTGGATGAAAGTGATGACAGATGCCGCCCTCGTCCACACCGAACCCGTCAGAAGGTCAGTGGTCGCCGCTGCAGAGGGGGTTGGGGGGAGTGCAATCGCAGGCACACAAATAGTGCAAAACTGTGCTGGAATGATATTTCGATGACTAGAGCATCATCATGAACATCGCATTAATCCCAGGAGCCAGAGCCTCAGAGGCAATGTTTTACCATCTCTCTGGAGTCTCGCAGAAAGCCCTTCTGAAAGTGCAGAGACGAGGATTTCTCCTCATTAAATGTGGGGGGAAGAAACCAAAGTTTTATGAATATTCACAAAATTGATGATACCATTACACCAATGTCAAAAAGATGACAAATAATCCTCATCAGGATGCCTGCAATCTCTCCCGAGAGGCTTCCAACCTATACTCAACTCGACAACTCGTACAGAGTGGCTGCCACCAGCTTAATATCAGAAGATAATTTTTTTTTATGACTTGTTTTGTCCTCCTTTGCAATAACAGTAAGGGCTGCCACACGTCTTGGTGAAACCTGGAAGATAAGGAAAGACGTCACGATCATAAGCGTGAATTTTCCTGGAAAGTGTTTTTAAGTCTATGTGGAAGCTTGCTCCAAAGCTGAGGAGTGAACAAAAAAAGTATGATCACGTTTTTTTAGGTCAACTGGGGGTCGGGCCTGAATTTTGCAATATAGTTTGAAATAGCCTCTAGTATGGTGTTGTAATCCAATATTGACAACATTTTTTTAATGCACAACGTGAACAAATACAAAACCTTTCCAGGAATCCTTTCTCCATTTCACAGCAGATCTTTCTCCAGACACAACGTGACTCCAGCACGACTTTGAATTCCTGGAATATCAGTGGTTATTGGATGTCTGTTGACCTTCGCTGTACAGCTGCCAGTCAGAAGTGGACTCTGGTTCAACTTGACCTCAAGTCAGTTGTTTTTTTCCAACTGAGTTATTTCTCTGCACGACTTCGTTTCGACGTGTATCTTGCAATGTGGAGCGAGTGTTACAGTCATGCCTTGGAAGCTGCAGTTTTAAATAGCACCAAGCCCTTGCAAAGGCACACCGGGACAACATTTTTTCCGCTAATCCACCGCAGGTTCCCAAAGTTTTTGGGTTTTCTTCCAAATGATGTTTGGGTTCGAAAATACCAGCATGACCAGTAATTATAGAACTCAATGATTTCAGTCATCCAAGCCACATGTTAGATCCAAGAAAACATCAATGACATCATTAGCTCACCCTACCGCTGTACCTCGGAACTGTTTCAACTCTGAGTCCAGTTTGAAGATCGGTTCCGTGATCCCGTTTTCTTGAACTACAATGTGCTGTTTTTTTAGTATAGGATAGGTCACTCTCAAACTTTAGTTGAGAGCACCTCTTGAGCTACTCCTCAAAAGTAAGAAGACAGTAAGAAGACACTATTTGATGTTGACGTCTCAAAAAGGTCCACAGATCCTGGAGACAAAGAAGGAAAGCTGACGGACAAAGAGCAGGTGTCGCACGAAGTCGACACCAAAACTTTCCTTGAAATCCCTGCACAATGTCCTTTCCTTTTGTTCTTTCCGTTGTCTGTCACATTTCCTTTTATTCAGGATTTCTGACTCTTCTCCTCTGTCACAGGCTGGACAAGTTGAAAGTGGACCAGCGGACGCCTCAGGAGTTCAACAACCTGCTGAACCACAGAGTCCTCACGCGGCCCGAGATCCAGAACAACGAGCGGAACCGGGAGCCCGTGCGGCAGCACTCCCTGTCGCGGCTTGACGACAAGCGGCACAAGGACGCGGACAGACACAATGGCAGGGAGCGGGAGTACTATACCCTGCAGAGGGATGGCGAGCGGTACTCGCTGAGGAAGGACGGCGTCAGCTACATGCTGCAGCAGGACGGGGAGAAGTACCTCCTCCACAAGGATGGCGAGAAATACCTGCTGCGGAAGGATGGTGAGAAGTACTCGCTGCAGAAAGACGGCGACGTGTACGCCATCCACAGGGACCTGGAGAAGTACGCCATCCAGAAGGTGGACGACAAGTACAACGTGACTCCAGCTGAGGAGAAGTACGCTCCCTCGAAAGACGGGCAGAAGTACCTCATGACGAAGGATGGGGAAAAGTATGCCCTGCAAAAAGTGGGCGACCGGCACACACTCCAGAAAGACGGACCCAAACATCTACCTCAAAAGGAGGTGAAGAGACAGCTGTCGTTAAAGGAGACAGTGAGATACGGCACCATGAAGGAAATAGACAACAAATACGGCACCATACATGTGGTGGACAAGTACGGCACGCTGAAGGAAGTGAAAAAGTACAGCACGCTGCGAGAGGGAAACAAGTATGCGACCATGAGGGACGCGGAGAAGTATGCCACGATTCGCGACGGGGAAAAGTACGGCTTCCAGAGGGACCCCAGTTCAGAGCGGGCGCTGACCAAGATCAGCAGCATCAAGCTGCAGCCAGCTCAAGCTGCTGCCATTGCGGCGGCGGTGTCCGCGTCACGGCAGGGCCAGGCCAGCCTGAACACCTTGAAGCCGGCGCAGGCCAACGGCTCGGCATCAGGGATGGGGGAGCAGCACGGGGACGGCGGCTCGGCGGAGGTGACGGACAGCAGCCTCGTCAGGGTCCCCGCCAAGTCCTCGGCCCCGGGCCAGGAGCCAGAGAGGGGCCTGTCCCGGACCAACTCCATGCAGCAGCTGGAGCACTGGGTCCGCACGCAGAGAACCAGGGGGGTGGACGACGACGCAAGGAGGTCAGTGTCCAGGAGTGCTCATCTCTCAACGGTTTACCTTGTTTTGTTGAAACTTGATAGTCGAGTATTTAAAGAGGCACTATGTAACTTTTTACTGAAAAATTATCTTTACAATGGCCTTTTTATTTGACCCTTGACAACTGAAGCATCGGTTGATGAGCAGACTGACACCTCAGAAGTTCACCACCAATACACCTATAAGCCTGTAGCGTATTTTCTAAAATTTACTTTGGGTCCGAAATTCCCGCGCTGGCTCTGCCAGAAGTCAAGCGTGTTCACGTTTGCAGACATCACATCTGCTTTGCGTAGCAAACAATCGAAGCGCTATATCTAAGATGGAGTTTGTGGATACTCGGAAGCGACCATCCAGCTCAACTCAGACACCAATGGCAACTCCACCTAAGGCAAAAAATGTTTAAAAAAAACCAACAAAAAAACCCTTGTCAAGTGCCATTAAAAAATCAAAGATTGAGTGCGACCAGCGCCGGGCAAAGACAAGGGTCAACATCGGACACACATTTGAGTCTTGGAGGGAACTCAGAGCCTTGCTGGGGATAAAAAGGGACCCTAAAATGGCTTTCTTTCTACTAGAAAGGTAAGAAAATATAACACCGACCATTGAAAATGGCCTTGTGTTGTTCTCAATTCACAACACGACATGGTACAACTTGTCTGTTTATGTTATGACTTATAAAAGATACTAACACTGATGGTCTACTCTATTCATCCGAGGCCAATTTAGTTAATTTTCTTGACTGTCAACTATATTGTGGACAACCTAGTTTCTCAAACAAGAAATGTAAAAAAAAAAAATCAATTTTCTTCGTCTGGGATTATTTCTGTTCTGAAGTGTGCTTGTACGAGCGCGCGCTATAAGAACGAGCATAAGAGTGCTGCAGTTCTGTGTTTTGACCACAGCTGGCAGTGTGGCTGTGTTATTAGAAAACTCTGTATTGCTTCTTTAATGAGCTCTGTTGGTACTTTTGGTGTAAATCAATTGATGAACAAAGGATGTAACTGGAGGTTCCCTGCTAAACAGATGTTGTGCATCGCACATGACATTGAGGGGTATTGATCTGAAAGGTCAATGTAATCTGTAGAGTACATAGAATCAGGTCTGAGTCACATCATCAGTGTAGGGATACATCAATGCTCTTTCTACTTCTAATTATTATCAGTGACGGTAATAGAATAGGCTCCAGTTATTTTCCAGAGTAACAGATTTAGTTGTATAAAAGTACTGAGGAGCTTAGGTTTTACTGTGAAATGAGCTCCAATGGTGCTACTTTCTGGCAACAGTCCAGGGGGATAGGTGGAAGTAATTGTCAAATGAATCCAATATTTTTTCAAGAATTTATTTTAGGTTGAGTGGAACTTCTAAGGCAAACAGAGGTTTCTAATTAAGGTTGTCAATCATGTTATGCAAGGGGGTGGGGCCTTATGCAGAAGTTTAGGATCAAGTCAAAGCAATTTAAAAGGGGGGAAGCATTGAGTAAACAAAAAAGAAGAAAGAGCTCTGAAGAGTAAAAATAAAATTTTTCACTTTTGTTTTATGCATTTTAACTAAAATTTAATAAATGCAACATTTTTGAATTTTCTTGTTCAACAGAGGAATATAAAAAATGGTAGTTAAACATTTAAAAAAAAATAAAAGATAAAAAAAACAAACAAACAAGTAAGCTATATTGAATGCCATGAAAAATATTAGTAGATAAAATACAAGAAAATCAACTTTAATGAAAATATGGGAAAAAATGCAATGAATGATAAAAAGTAAACTTAAACATAATTTTTTTAAGTAAGAGAAGTTCAAGCCTGAGGTTTTGTTAGATTTTTTTTGAGAAATCTTTTTCTAGTCTGGATCGTCGGGCTTTTCAGATGTTGTCTAAAACTCAGTGGCTCGAGAGAATCCCACATCATGAAACGGAAAGACGTCAGGAACCATTCAGGCCTCATTCCTCCCATCAGGAACCAATCCCCCAAGGTCAATTTAGTCATTACATGACACTGACATAAAAAAGAGCTTTCATATAGAGTCAGAACTTAGGAGCCTTGGGAGTCGATATAATTTTCCTCATTTGCTCATTCAGCGCATTGCTGAGCTCAGGAGCGGTCCTCGTCCACGCGGCAACCACTGGAGGGAGTCATCAGTGTTCATTGACAGGATCAAAGGCACGCTAACACATTCCTAAAAAGAAGCAATGACTCATTCCTGAAAGGAAAACCTGTAATGGGAAAATCCTGGAGTGACACACCTGTGAGGCCTTCAAAGTTTTCCACACAAAGGGCCTGATTTACTAAGACCGCTGAAATGCCAGCGAAGAGCTTTTACTTTGATATTTTGGGCTTTTTGCGGGTAATGACGGCGTGTGTGAAATCACAGAGAAATGATGGTATATAACATTGTCTGTCTGTCCCCAAGCACTGAATGAATGAATGAAACCCAACAACTCTCACATGGGGTAGAGAAAAGCACAAGTTTATTATGATCAGAATTATCCCTAATGCCCCAAACCTTTGCACACTGATTTAGATATGCTAAACTAAGACAGATGCAAAATGAGGAGTGACCTATGGTCCAGAATGAGTTTTGTTTTACTTAGTAACCCCCCCACACACAAACACACACTCACACAAACACCACACCATCTCCTCCACCACAATTTCACACACAGCACAATGCAGTAAGGCAGGTACCAGTCTCCTGGCGACCACCAAATCACACACACACAGACCGCACACGCACATGCCCTGATAATTAGGCTGGTTCCTGTTCAGTATTTGCTGATTAAAGGCACTCACTGGCTGGTTCCAGCAGTGTTCCATCTCGCAGACAACTCTCAGATCTATAGCTGGTAACCTGATAGAGGCTTAAATGTTGACCAAAAAAAGGCCAAATCAAACGCTTGTGTTGGATATCAGTGCTTGTTTTTTTTGTTTTTAGTGTCCTGATCCCTGCACAAATGTTGCTTTCAGCATTGAACCCCACTTCGCAGGAAGGACTTAATGCGGAGCTTGTCTCCCGCTGCTGGCAGCAGAGCTAGGAAGCAGTGAAAGGTCGAGGCGCTGCAACATTTATGAGTCACAGATTGCTCCGATGAATGACTCATCCATTCATTTATTCACTTATCTGCACATTAATGACATTTTGCAGAGTTCTTTGGGGCTGCTGTCTTCTGTGGAGCTAAAAAAAAATTAAATAGCTGCCGCTCTGTCCTGACCAATGGTCAGACTGCGGGTGTGCCCAACCCACCCCAAACCGGTTTGATGGCATAATCATGCCAGAAGGAACTGTTTGAGATCCCAGGACTAGGAACTAAAGTAAACCTTGTACTTACTTAGTTTCACTTGTTGCTGTTCCATTCCGGTATGAAAACACAACAAATAACATCAGGGCCAAACAACAAAGATCGGGCAAGCATGCAGTTACTGCACTATTGGCTGGAGGGGGGGGGTGTTGTGAAAGGACCCTGTGACCGAAGGGCTGCTGGGCCATGTCTCTGGGATGAGGAAACTGAGAGCAAAGCCTCTGGCCCTGCTGTGACCCATGACTTCCCTCTCAAAGGGTGACTTGCAGGATCTTGATCAGTCTTGTTGCTAATCTTCTGCTTTTTCCCACCTCCTCCATTGCGTCCTCCAGTGTCACATCCTACCAGACGTTGCCCAGGAACATGCCCAGCCATCGACCCCAGATCATCCCCCACTACCCGGAGGGCTACCGCACACTGCCCCGCAACAGCATGGCCCGGCCCGACAGCATCTGCAGTGTGGCGGGCTCCGTTTATGACCGGGCCCTGCGGCCAGCCTCCACCTCCGCTGTCACCACGGCGGAAAAGCGGAGGTCCATGAGAGACGACACCATGTGGCAGCTGTACGAGTGGCAGCAGAGGCAGGCCTTCTCCAGGCAAAGTTTGGCTCCACCCACAGGTGCACACACACACACACACACACACACACTTTTTCAACTCCAACATCGCAGCGAATGGCTGTGCTGTCCATTTCTTCAGTATGGTGTCCGTGTGATTCCAGCTGCGGGACATTACAGCACGTTGCCCAGCACCAAGACCATGGGGAACATCTCGGAGCACGCTGTGGTTCACTCCATCCCCACGTCACCATCCCATGGCTCCCTGGCCCTTTATAGCACCTTCTCACCGCCCCGCCAGCAGCAGCCGCCCCTGCCACCGCAGCAGCAGCAGCAGCAGCAACAGCAGGTCGTGTCGCACAACCCCAGCTGCTCCCAGTCCGAGGTGTCCTCACCTGTTTTCAGGGGTGACACGACGCTGGACCGCCGGCAGAGAGCGCACCTCGCCAAGGTAAGGCCCGTGATATCGGATTCTGAATCATACAACATAAAAGATCGTTTGGTGAGCACAGAGAGAAGTTAGTTGGTGTCTCTATGTACAATATTTGCTCCAGTGAAAACCATCCAAAAAGATGTACTACTGATGATAGAAATGAAGACCACAGTTGACATCTGCTGAGGATGTTGCAGATGTTCAAAGAAGTTGGGTCACCTTGACAGCTGCAGAGTGCAGATTATTTGTGGGTACTTTGGATTTACTTCATGAGAGGTTTTCTTGTGAACGCTCCACATACTGCTGTTCCTCAATGGTTCTTTTGATGCTTCACATACACACATTGATACTGACTTGAAAACGACATCCAATGATTTTGTTTCGATCTGATCGAGTCAGGGTGCTTTTATGGGATATATTTCAACCAATCCAGGTAAACTGTATCTATTTAGCACTTTTCAACAGGCATTTTAAATAGGCAGATAAAAGCAGGGGTAAAATAGTCATTTGGTGGGGTTTACGTACAGATAGATCCGCGAGGGAATACCGAATGACGGTGGGCATAAAAGAACACCTGTGCTCGACTACTGTGCGGGCGAATGCCTTTACTGGTCTCAGAAAGCTTTGTGTGCAAGGTTAAGTGCAACTAGTAAACTAATCAGAGCTGCATTGCAGATAGGAAATAGCCGATAATAACTCTTTTTCCAAGCTCTGATAGGGATACAGGAGGGAAGAAAACACAGCTGCCTCCGATTCAAGGAGTCGCTGATGCGCCTTTCATCTCACTCCACCCCCACCCCCTCTTCAGCTTGAGGACAGATATAGAAACAGTTGTGGACCCAGAGTGTCTGCAGATGTTCCCTCTGAGGGAGGCTGGCAGGATGCACAATGTGGTATTTTCAGCCAGTGCAGGAGTCCAGTCCCCTTGTCACATGTGTGAATCTCAGGCCTTGTCCCTGTCGCCATCTCTTGGACGACACAGCGGGTCAGCGTTTGGAGCCATGCTGGACAGTAGACAGCACAGCACAGCTCATCTGCTCTGTATTCACAGGCACACACAGAATAGGAACGGAGCAGTGTCAAATCCTCAGGATTTATAAGATGCAATGTTTTCTGCAGGAGGTACTGAAAGAATCAGTGATAACAAACGCATCGGGTGGGTGGCTGGATGGCTGGATGGATGGATGGATGGATGGATTGAGCGATGGAGTATTGGATCGATGGTTTGAAGGATGGACGGATCAGATAATGTTTGGATGAATGAGTAGTTGGATGGTAACCCTTTACATCCTGGTAAGTTTTCTTGCAAAAATGCGAAAATGTTTCAGATAAGCATTGTTTCCCAACAACAACAACAACAATAATAATAATAATAATAATAATAATAATAATGGCAATATTGAATGATTATCGTTGATATCAAAAAAATGTGCACTTAGTTTAAAAAATAAAGCATCAAGAACAATTAAAAGAACAAATATTTGGGCCTGTAGGTGCCATAACTGCCCTAGTGCACGGACTACTCATAGTACTTATGTCGAGGAAGCTGACTGGCAGAGTAAAGAACTTGCTTCCACTTCTACATTTTAATGGAACAATGTTCAGCCTCGCTGGACTAGTTTCCCTTCAGCGACACATTTAAATTCCATTCACTGTGACTGAGTTCTGTTATTGTTCCATCTTTGCTAATAGCGACAGCAGATGTTAGCTAATAGATAGCAGGAGAAAGCCAATAAAAAAAAAAATCATTGTTCCCTTTTGCTTACATTTGTAAATGCATTTAGATAAAAGCACAATACCATAGTACAAACATCCCACTCCCGCCTGTCGTTCCCTCGTGTCGCTCTTTCGTGCATCATGTACGTGCTTTCACTGCACTCAGATGGTGGAGGTGGATAAACTGGCGTTGTCTCACTGAAGTAACGTCTGTCAAAATGAAAGGCTGCTGGAGCAGGAAGTGAGAAGTCAGTCAAAGTGTGGACCTGTCTGAACAGGTCAGCAATGGTCCTGATAAGACCCTCCCTGATGCATGCTGGTCACAGCAATAAAATTGTTTTTAAAGCCACGGATGTCCAACATGTGGTCTATGGGCCAAAATTGGCTTTTGAAGGGCTCTGATAGGATCTTAAAGAACAACTTATCCCTCAGGACAGAGATAATTGGATAGTTTACTAAAAAAAAATCTTTTATTCTGAAAATGTTCATTGGGGAACACATCAGTCTTTTTTCCCAGGCAAGAGGATGTGACTCAACAGTAAGGTCCCAAATTGAACACCAGGTGGGAGCAGCACTGTCGAATAAGATATCCGTAGAGGTTAGCGGGCTTATGGTGCCAGTCTGCATTCACAGCAGTTTTCTTGTGCTCTGCAAACTGCAAAAAACGAACAGGCCTTTGCGTATTTCACACACTTGAGTCAGCTCAGAAAAGGTGACGTCGGGTCAGTTCGAACCCCATCTATGTGCGACTCCTGCGTGGTCAAGTGTACTTCCTGACTCTCCTCCGTCCCACAGTACGGCTATCCCACTGAGCGACGTTCCATCGCAGCTGCTGTGTCGTCCCAGCCCATCACCCCGCAGTCGCTACAGGGCAAGACGGTGAGTATGTAAGCCTCGCCGCACATCCCCACTTCCCAGTTTATCTGGACCAGAAGCCCCCCCCCCCGCCAGCATCCACACACAATTCAAAGAATGGCCTCACTGTTTGCCCATTGACGTGTGCGTCACGTCTCCTCACAACAATTTTTTTATTCTCCGCTGGCTGATCTTGCTGCGTGTTTTCACTTTTCTCGGCAGGACAAATTGTTATTGACGCTGCAATTGTCTCCTTATGACAAACACACACACACACACACACACACACACACACACACACATACTTAAACACACAGAACTAGGGCAGCAGCACAATTTTAAAATTGCCGGTTTCAACGTAATAACAGGTCACAAAGTCAAGAAGAGGCCTCCAATCTTTAGCACTTATGTTCAAGATTTCATCGCCGTGAACAACACTAAAGCTGACCTCCTGATCTCAGTCTTGGGACTGCCCACTCTCTTCCTGATTGGCCCCAACTCACTATAAAGGCCCCTTGATTAACCCTCAGGCACTTTGCCGCGCTGACCCTTTCAGGTCATTAAGGTCCACTTTCAAATTGTACTTTGGGCGACTTTGTTTTGAGGGAATTCAGACACAGATATAAATCATCCTCAGTAGGCTCCATGTGCAGCTTTGCTACGGTAGCGAAAACATGCTGAACTCATTGCACTGTCTCAGGACGAAGTGGCTCTTTCAAGTCTGAAATGTCTGCAACTTCGAACCCGCTCATCGGCACCGAGCGGCACCGATTCGGCCTTCGGAACGACGCTCCTGCTGTTGGTTCCAATGTGTCTTGTCGCAACAGCAGGATGATAGCCGCCTGTGTCTAAACTGTTGCCCCCCCGTGCAGCCCGAGGAGCTGACACTGCTGCTCATCAAGCTCCGCCGGCAGCAGGCGGAGCTCAACAGTCTGCGGGAGCACACAGTAGCTCAGCTAATGGCCCTTGGGTTGGAGGGGCCCAACGCCAAGGTCAGCACTGAGTGGTTGCATGCGTGTGTGTGGGTGTGGGTGTGGGCGCACACCTTTGTGCTTCTTGAGCCGAGTGACCACAGCTGCATCTCCTATGTGTGTTGAGCGGGAGTCTGGTGGTTCAACGTAAAATCGAATTTGGTGTGTTTTGCATGAGATCAACGAGCAAAAGGCGGCTGGCGAAGTCACGTTAGAGTCTTTAAGAACATGTCAATCTGATGGCTCAACACTTACAGTTTAACAATTAGTAAGTTATTGTTGAATACTTCACTTTCCTTTTTGTGTTTCTAAACTTGATTTTTTAAATGTGAAGTCAAAATCCGACTTTAACATGAGGGTGTCAAAACTTCCTGTGATGCTTTCAGGGGCAAATGGTGTCAGCCTCGAGGGTGATGCAGTTTCATTCGTTTTCATTCTGAGTGAAACAATTGAAGAATTTGCAGCTGTAAAGATGTTTTCTTACAAGAGGGAGAAAAAAATGATATCCCGCACAAAAGTTTTAAGACGAGTGAAAAATAAAGAGATTTATAACAAAGGTTAAACCTGACAGTTGTGCAAATATTTTCCTTTCTGTTGAGCTTTCGACGTTTTCATGGAAAAGTGCACATGAAGCCATCTATCCTCTTCTTCATCCTAAAAGGATTCAGATTCAACGTGTTGACAATCGAAAATATCATCACAGCTGTATGAGCGGTGCTGATACTGTCTTGTATAGGAGTTCTCTTTCTTACAGACTTCAGGTCAAACACACAAAGATGCGTCACATGAGAACGGCTCCGCTTATCATTACTTTAACCCACAGCTTGATCACATCGACACTTCCTTTCCTTCTAAATCACCATTATACTTGTTTTAGCGCCTACTTTAACAACAGTCATACATCATCTGTGTATTATTGAACTAAATGAGACATTACGTCACTGAAATGTGTGCTACTGCTTCAGCAGCCTGTCGCTACAGATGGAATCACTCTGTCCTCTGGGACATTGATAGTAATTGCAATTTGAGGTGAAATTGCACCTTCTCTGACTCCTGACTGGCGGATAATGGCAGTATAAAACCAGAGCCAGGCTGAACAAGAGAAAGGCAGAGCTGAGTGTGTCAGGAGTGAAACATGATCGGCCCATTTGCTACTTTTGAATTAAACTGCTTTACTGCTTTATTTGATTTTGTGTGCTTTGAGATAATTGCCACCAGACATCCTCCAATGTTTGCTTAACTATAACACCGTCAGCAACGCCTATTCCTGCTCATTTGTTGCTATTTTACTCTTTTGGTTCAATACATGCAATATGATAAAGTACACAGCATCACAAACGGAGGCAGAGTCAGACACAGTCGGTCAAAAAATGTGGTTTTCAGAACAATCGAGACTTTGAACCTAACTTCGCAGCCAAGCCCTGAATTCAGCTTGATGGCTGACACGCAACCTTAAGCGGCTGACTGACAGATCACATGACCTCCTGCACTTAAAGCCATCCTCATAAACACACCAAATGCAATTTCACACCTGGCCACTGTGGTGGCATTCCTGGTTGGTTGGTGGGTGGATTTGGAGGCTGAGGTTGGTGGGAGCATCTTTCCTCACTTGCGTGCGTGCGTGCGTGCGTGCGTGCGTGCGTGCGTGCGTGCGTGCGTGCGTGCGTGCGTGCGTGCGTGCGTG